>OX326960.1:23598707-23821207 GCA_946800325.1 Luzula sylvatica | reverse complement strand
CGAGTATGATACCGTCAATACTTATTTGAGTATTTTAGCATTACTCGTATTCAAAATATAAATATGAAAAAATATACTATGATGATTGCATATATTTTACATGTGGGATACGCTGTATTATGTCGTTAAAGTGGATTAAACAAATAATCTCCATTACATTTTTTATGTAGTTTATTCGAATAACAAAAATATGAAAACGAACATTGTAAGTTCGTTGGATGCTTTTCCACGCTATAACATTGTATCATTATTTTGTTCAAACTATTTGTTTCTGCAAAATAAAAAGGTAACATTTCAAATGCAAAAATCTATTTTTTCTATTATAAAATTGTATTCATAGATATACTACATTTATTATGTGATATTCTTAAGGAAACAAATATACATTGTATCTTTAACAAATATATAACAAAACATAGTTAATAATGTATAATTACATAAATATTTTACCCAAAACATATTTGTAAAATTAATGTTCCTTTTGATTATTGAAAACAATGAAATAACATTCTCTAATTTACGTCCATTTTAATTTTAAATTATAGTTATACTTCATCAATTATGTTGTTATTTTATTAAAACAATAATTTTGCTATTTCAGTACTAAATAGAGTATCACTAATTAAAAAAAGGGTAAGAGCATTTTTAGAATCCCGTAACGTTAAAACTAAAAGTCGTGAGAGCGTTTTTAAATCGTACTTAACATTTTGTAAAATCATGAGGGTTTATATGAAGAAACAAACAACTTAGTATTTTTTAGATAAACACCATAAATTCATTCCGTCCCGACTAATTTTTCTCGTTCACGTCATTAAGAAGCTTAATAAAAAGTATGTTACAAATTCATTTTAATTAACATACTTTAAAAGTTCGATAATTATTATAACAAACTCGAAAAATCCAAACACGATTAGCCCGGAATTAATGTTGAAAGCCGGACTATTTTAAACCTTTTAAAAAGAAAATGGGTTAGTTTGTAAAATTTTCATTTTAACAATAAATATAATTTGTTGAACAAATTATTTATATATGGCATGGCCAGTTTGTAAGATGCATTGTATCATATTTACCGGTCCATTATTTAAGTAATAGAACACGTCCATTACAATATTATTATATGTATTTCTGAGCGAGAGAATTCTAGAGAGAGAAAGTTAGTGAGAGAAAATAAGAGAGAGAAAGAGATCTAAAGTCATACTAGTGGCCAGAGTTGGTGAGCTGAGAGACAAAGCTTTTAGAGAGAGAAACAAAGAAGAAGAGGTGAGTGATAGTGAGAGATTTTAGAGAGAGAGAGAAGAAAAAGTAAAAAAATAAGAAGAAAATCAACACAAGCAAAAGATTTAATCTAGAGAGAGAAAGTTATCTATGATGCAGCCTAGGTCTCAGTCGCAGCATCGCCGTGGTCGACCACCACGACCACCGCCGCCTCCGTCTTCATCGCCGTCTCCGTCTCCGTCTCCTCCTTCATCGCCACGGCGGCGCCGTGCTTTACGACCGCGTCTCACACCTCGGCCGCTTTTTGAAGATTTTTATGGATTAACTTCTTCTGATGAAGAAAAAACTGAGATTGAGAGAAAAGGCAGAAAGAAGCTGAAATTAGTCACGAAGATTCAAAGCAATAATAGTAATAGTAACAGTAAGATTTCAGAGAAGAAGAGACGGCCAATGGGACGGCGGCATGTGGCGGGGTCTGATTTGTCGAACTCGTCGTATGTGGAGGATGAAGGTGAGAGCGAGGATGAGGTTAAGCCTCTCAAGAAGAGAAGGATTGGTTCTAGTGGCGAGAAATTAGGGTTTGAGGGTTCTAGTCACCACCATGAGGTATGCTCACCATTACCCCTTCATATTTTGCCCACTCACGCACTGTGCTAGCATAAAGTGCATAACTATGCATTTTTCTTTACTAGATTTTGTATGATGATTTTATTTGAGCTCAATTTCACTGTATTTCACCGATTTAGAAGCATAATTATGCAATTTAGTTCAACCTTGTTTTGCAATTAATTTTGTCACTGTTTAATCTGTTCCATTCATTGATGTGCTTCCAAACTATTATGGGCAGATTTAATACGAAACATTTAATATGCCACGCGTTATTTCCAATTTTGCCCTCTTTGGTATCTTTCCTTTTATATATTAACACGCTAATTGAGAGAAAATAATCGTTTTTTTTTCTTAAATAGGTACGAAGGAATAATGCTGGTCCGAGAACAAAAGGTTCCGTTTCAGGTTGGTAAATTTATTTCCATAATTTTTAAAACCCCTTTTTAAGATTGTTATTTCTGAATATTTTTTAATTATTTTAATTTATTAATTTGTAATTAGGGTTATCACCGAAGCTCATGAGAACAACACCATTACCAGATCGAAAAGCACTCGAAGAGATCCTCGATAAACTTCAAAAGTAATTAATATTTTAATTAATTAATTTTCTTCCTTTTTAGCTTATATTATTTCTAATTAACGTTTCTTATTTACTAATTAATATTTCGTTTTGTTTGATTTTAGGAAAGATGCTTATGGCGTGTTTGCAGAACCAGTGAACGCTGACGAAGTAAATATTCCCCCAAATAAATAATTTGCATATTTTTCTAAACTACTATTATGAATATTATTAATGCGTTTTATTTAATTATTTTGCATGGATGAATAAAGTTACCAGATTATTACGATGTGATCGAGCACCCCATGGATTTCGGTACCGTGAGGAGAAAACTAGCAAGAAACGTGTACCGTTCTTTTGAGCAATTCGAGGTTTTTTTTTGAATATTTGAATTTATTTTATTCTCCCTATAAATCTTTTTGGTTTATTTTGTAAGTATGTAATTTTGTTAATTACAGGACGATGTGTTCTTGATTTGTAGCAACGCCATGCAATACAATGCCCCAGATACTATATACTTCAGACAGGTAAATTGCAAAAAAACCCCTAAATTAAGGTTTCTGAAATTTGCAAAAAAGCCCCTAAAATTTTGACATTTTTCTACCATGATTATAGGCTCATTCTATTCAAGAGTTGGCAAGAAGCAAATTTCAGAAACTTAGAGAAGAAGGCTTAAAGGATCCTGAACCGGATCCAAACCCTAAACCCGTTAAACTGTTTAAACCCGTTGAAAAGAAACAGATAAAAAGAGAGCAATTTGAAACCATGCATGAAAATAACAAACAACAACACTCTTTTAGTAATAATAAAAACGATTACAATAAGAAAAACAGGGAAGAGAAGATGAAGAAGATCAAGAAGATTAAGAAGAGAGAGAAAGAGAAAGAGAGAGAAAAAGAGAAAGTTAAACTGGTAAACAAAGTCCACAAAATCCACAAAAACTCGGAGATTAAATTTAGAGATAATAAATCGCCAATTAATTCTCATAAACATGTCAAAAAACAGAGTTTTAATAGTAATAGCAGTACCAACAAAAAAAAGCCATTTGTCAGGGTTTGTCAAGAACCAATGAGCTCCGATATTTCCTCAACTGGAGATGCCGGTACCGTCGGTACAGCCGGTACGGCTGGTACGGTATTAAGTGCATCTAGAAACAATGATAATTGCGATAACGAAATTGATTATGATAGTAATAGGAATAAGTATGAGAAGATTCATTGGTTAATGGATGATACGAGTTGTTCTTTCGACGATAATCTCTCAGGTATATATATAAACATAATAACAACATTTTTTTTTTTGTATCTAATTACGTAACTGCCACTAACGTCTTTTTTGTCTTTTTGCAGGGAGAGAATCTCCTGTAAAGCCAGTTAAGAAAAACGTGTATTTTAACTCTGATGACGAGGACGATTTGTCAGTGGATATGGACAGGCGCAAAAGTTATAATGACAAGGAACTCTATATCGAATCGGATCCTATTTTCGATTGTGTCCCTCCTAGCCCTAATCATCTCCTCCCTGTACGCAAAAAAGTTTAAAAAAATATAATATCATATTTACCATTCTGAAAATAAAAATATCATATTACCCTTCCGATTTTTTTTTTTGTTGTGAAAAGTATTCCAAGAATAAGTATAGAATCATTAATCAATATATTTTCTTTTTTGCAGGTTGGTTTGGAAATTGAGTGCACATACACGAGAAGTCTGGCTCGTTTTGCAGCTTATGTGGGCCCAACGGCATGGAAAATCGTGTCTAACAAAATACAAAGATCGCTGCCAGCCGGCACCCAATTCGGGCGTGGATGGGTCGGAGAACCCGAGCCTCTCTCTCCTCCCTTTCTCTCTCTCGGTTCCAGCCACCCAATTCCGAACCCAAATTCGAAATCGAAATCAACTCAACCTGTCCGCAACAACAATAGTAGCTCTGGTAATAGCGCGAGTCAAGGGTTGACTATTGGCGTTGACCAACTTCCTAGAGTCAACAATAGTAAAGTAAGACACGAAAGAGCGGGACCCACAAATGCTGCGAATCATCATGTTCGAAAAAATCATTCTAAAGAGACCGTTAATAATAATAATAATAATAGTAGTCCAAATGTGTTCTTAAAACCACCAGAGGTGACCACACCACGAAATGCTAATAGCCCAAATAACACTAATAATCCTTTTAGGGTATCGGGCAATGCAAAAGTATCCACTAGTAATAACCAAGGGCAAAATCGTAAATCTGCACCTACGACGAATCCAATGGGAGGATTCATTACCAAACAACCACCACCACCTGTTAATTCTAATACTCATCATCAACATCATCATAACAATAATAATAACGGTCCGAGATTAAATGGGTTACCGGGTCAACCCGTTACAACGAATAGACCCGGTACAGGTGGTACCAGTACCAGTCAAAAAGGGTTTTTCATGCCGGTACAAACAGTAAAGAAAGAAGCGGAAAGTCCTAAGAATTCAACTCAACCACCACAATCTTGGATTTCATTTGGTGGTGCTAGTTATGAAACCAAACCTTCTATTAATGTACCACCACCGGTGCAGGTACCGGTACCGGCTTTTCTTGGTGCGCAAGTAAGGCCGACAAGTATTTCCAATAATGCCCCTGTTTGGAGACCGGTTACTAATTCGAACAATCCAAGTGTGAGTACTACTACAAGTAGTAGTAGTGTTAATACTCCTACGACTCAGTATATGCATGTGCAAGGACAAGGGCAGGGGCAAAATGGTAATTTGATGATATTTCCTCAATTGGTACAAAGAGACGTGGCGAGATTTCAAGGTCAAGTGCCTTCTTGGCAGGGTTTCGTACCGGTAAATCAACCGAGACAAGTGAGAGAAACTCAAACACTCAGACCCGATTTGAATATAGGGTTCAATTCACCCGTTTCTTCACCACATGGCCAATCTTCAGGCATTAATCTCGAGGCCCAACAACCCGATTTGGCCTTGCAACTTTGAATTTTGAAAAAATTACAGGGGGTTGATTAGAAAAATGCTTTTTTGGAATTCTTGTGACTCGAGGGACCAAACTGGAATTTGAAATCACGAAGAGGAGGGATTGCGTTACGAGTTTGATATTTGTAAAGGGGTTAGATGTACGGGGAAATTTGTTAGATGGAGAATTTGTTAGGGTTAGGGATGCGAAGAATTGTTGATGGCAATTTTTTTGAAGTCAAATTAGGGTTTGCTTTCTTTTTAATATCCTATGAAATGAATGAACTTTATGTGTTGATGTTTGTATTTTTGTTGTAAATGGTGGAATAGATGAGAATCGTAGGTCATTTTTTTCTTCTGATAATTACTTGTTTGGTTTATTATTCGTGATGATTGCGCGAGACTCAAAATGTATGAGCAAATTAAATGAAAGCTCGTACACGATGTGTGAAGGTAACGGTTAAAGCGAAAGTATGAAATGCGAAATATGTGATCTTTGAAATATATAGGTTTTTACTCGAGCTTGCTACTTTCGAAACCTTGCACATGGTTTATGGTTTGAGATATGTTAATTGAGTTAGTGGAGAAAATTATAAATGAGAAAGGTTAACATGATTTGATCATGCCAATGAGCTCATAGCCTATATGGTTGAGTGCTTAGCACATGTTGTGGGTTCGAGTCTCGACAGCATCAATATAAAAAACAGAAATCTATAATGGCCACGATTCGTGACTTGTGATTCTCTTAAAAAAAACATGATTTGGACGATACAAAGAAGTAAGAAAACTGGGTTTCATGATGAATTGGAACTTTCTTTTTCCCGTTCATTACTTGCAGATTCCTAATATTATAACTATTTCAGTTATTTTTCTTATGGAGTTCCCTCCTACGTTAACGCGTCAATTAGTGGTTTCGTATTAGTATAAATAATTATGAAGTATTACTGTGTAAAAGTAATTATCGTTGAAATATAAATCTGAGCAAGTACTAATTATTGTTGAAAACATGTAAAGATGATAAATGCACAAACCAAATGAGCTAACAAACTTTTGTTCTCTTGACAAATAAATTATTGTTTTGTAGGGAGAAAAAAGAATTAATCAAATTCAATTGAAAATATTCATGATTTTAGAGTATTTTATTTTCAAAAATAAAATGTTACTGTGTGAAAGTAATTTGAGCAAGTACTAATTATGAGATTTATTTTACTATGTCTATCGATCTAATTTTTTTCTATGCTGATATGAATCTGAACGATACTTTGTTTTTTCTATGCTTATATGAGTAGACGTAGACTTAAAGATTGTACGTTCAATAATTTTCTCTAATTAGTGCTTTATCTTTCGTGTACATTAAAACTTCTTTCGAAAATCTTTAGATTTATCAGTATAATGCACCAACATTACTACGCAAAGGCAAAGATGTTGAAGTTATTTAAAGTTCCAAAATGAATCAATCAAAAAACAAAACAACGAGACAACAATTTTTTTTTTTTTTTTTATAAGACCTTTGGGATTATGGATAATTTTTTTTTTGAAACAATTCTTTGTTAGTCCAATGATAAAAACATTTGCACATTTTTGTTTTACTAAATTGTGGTTGGTTTTTGATCCACTGTTGGAGCATCCATTAATTTAGAGAAACTCTGTTAGTGTAGTATTGCTCGTTTTGAAGGAGCAATCATCTTTTATTAAAATGATATTAACCAACAAACCTTTGGGATTATGTATAAATTGTGGTCTGAAGGATCATTTTATCAAAAATATAATAATTTAAGATTATTTTCCATTAAAATGACGAAACTCAGAATCATGATGCTCGTGATTATTGTCATCATCGTCTCTTGTAAGTATGGTTTACCTTGTAATTACTCGTGCTTTTTATTCATCATGCACGCCGGATCATGAGAAGTAACAAAGGTCATACTTGTGTTTCGCAGGTGAAATTGTAAGCATCGATGCATGTGATCACACGGGGGTATTTTGTTTCACCGACAAAATGTGCACGGACGTTTGCAAAAAATATGGCCGCCGCCTCTGGCCACCACTCCCCAACCCAACCCCGGACTGTCAATACATGTATTGCTTTTGTTGTTAGACTTGACTCGGCCGGGATAAAATATATCCTCGTCGAGTCTGAGATGTCTTATTTTTACTTTTATTTTTTTGAAAGTGATTTAAGTTTGTAAACGCGGTAAGTTTGATGTAAACATGATGTGTGTATTGTTTTTTAGATTGCGTAAGTTTGTAAACGTGGCGAGTTTGCGAATGTAAAAAGGATAAATTAAATGATTGTTCGAATGTGAAAATTTTGTGGTATTTCTAATTCACATGGTTATATTTTAGTAATCAACATAAATTCAAGTTCAAGCTCAAACAATGAGTAAAACTATTTCGATCCATATATTAGTAATCAACAATCGTAAAACCATTCAATCTTCGACGTAATAATGAATGCTAACAACACAAATTGAAATTCTATAAGGTAAGTGAAAATGAAATCTAATTTATAAGATTATTTTTAATTATCTAGAAAGTGAATGGTACATTTCGAATATTGAAAAATAAAATTTTCAAGAATTTCCCATGTTATATAATGTCATAGTACGTTAACTTTTTTAATTATGTCATGCCATTGTTATTATTTTTTTTTTGTAAGGAAATTATTATTTTTGTGATAAGCCATCACTCCAAAACAAATGATCTGTCAAATCGTAGTAATTTTAAATTTTTATTTGGAATATGAATTTCATTTTTTTTTTCAAATATTAGATGTATAATGTATTTAAACTTTTAATCTTGAATATATTTGAAATTTTAGTTTACATTTTTGGTGAATATCCCAAGATATTCCAATGATTGATTGGGAGGGGTAAAGGTTGGGGTTGGAAAGCATTTCATATTAAACAAATGGTTAGTGTTATAATATTAAGAAATGTTTTTCTCATAAAATAGTCCGAGGTAAGAGCTCATCCATGGAGGAAGATACGCTGCATCGTAAACAATCAAGGTTTCCGACTTCCAGATCTCAGATTTGGGTACCGATTTTTTGTCCGTTTGGATCCCGGTAAGTAACTATTAAGTTTTTGATTTATCTCTGTTTCACGCATTACAATTTAGGGTTTAAGGTAAAATTGCGAAAGTTTGAGTGAACTGTAACTGATACAAAATAGTAATTGCGAGGTAAAATTGCAATCCTTTGTATAACTATTAACAATTTCGATTTCACGAGAAACTAATTTTCTTCCAGTAACAAAACAGATGCTTTCAAAGGAAGGATTCGCCACTCTGTACAGTCATAAAATTCTCAAAAATCAACATATCTGGAGCGCGATATTAGCTATCTTCGTGTTGTCTTTATACATCTTCAATCCATTTGATTTCCTAAACATGTACGTATCAAAGATCCATGATTTCTTGATTTTTCATGGTAAATAACAAATTTGGGGTATGAAACACAGAAAAAACGATAGTATTGGGCACAAAGGGGTTAGAGTAGAAGATACTTGTAAGAATATTTACGATAACACGGCCAATTTAAATAAAAGCTCAGAGTGGCTAATACTAAAGGAAGAATTTACTTTTCATGCCGGTGAGGCCCCCTTTAATCGCTGTCACGCCTCGACCATTGTTCAGGTCAGTGATTTAATTAATTCCATCTCAATTTTTTATTTAAATTTTTTAATTTGCAAGGATCCCCAAAAAGAAAATCTCTACTCATAGGAAATTTCAAAAATTATGCCCTTTTGTTGGTTAAGAAATAGCACTGCTAAATTAGCTTGATTTAATCAATTTGTTAACACGTGTAATTAAATTAGCAATGTAATCTCCTAATTAATACTTGAGATATTTTTTTTTTTTGCAATTTTCAATAATGTGTAGAACTTTTTATTTTTTCAAAATTTTCTATTCTTATTTTTTTTACTATATGAATATATCAAATAATAGGTTGATAAAGATTCATTTTTGGTGGCTTATTTTGGTGGGTCACATGAGAATGCCACGGATGTAAAGATTTGGTTGCAAAGATATAAGGTAGGTAACGTTTATACTGTTTTCTCTTAAGAATATACCATTTTGTGGATTTCATAAATGAAAATACAAAAATGACATGTATATATTTATTTAGGATGGTTTTTGGCAAGAGACTCAAATTGCAGATGATGAGTGGAATATTTCCATGTGGAACCCTGTTTTATTTCAAATTCCCTCTCAAGAAATTCTTCTTTTTTACAAGATTGGTATTGATGTTCAAAAGTAAATTTTCATTTTTTCTTTTATTTTTCTTATTTCCTTTAAAAAAATGTTAGTTCTCATATTAACCCCCTCAATTTTTAAAATACTCAAAATAACCTGATTTTTAACTTATTTATAAAAATGAGGGGGTTGGACTTTGGATAAGGAAATTTACCCAAAATAAATTTGGTTATGATAATAATTTGAGCATATTTTAAGGTGGAGTGGTGCCATGAAAAGATCTTATGATGGAGGCTTAACTTGGTCTGAAAGAGAGCAATTGCCACCTGGCATTCTCGGTCCTATAAAAAACAAGGCATGTCTTTATTGGCGCAATTGCATGAGTACCCGAGCAAAATCTCAAAATATCACCCACGCACCTCCAATATAAGGAAATATCATGGTTACCCCTAAAACCTATGGGCGAGAGTGAGACTATGAGAAATATCACATATACCCTTCCTCTTCCTGTTCGTGTTAAAAAAATCCCCAAATTGCCCTTCTTTCATTACCTTTGATATGTACGTGAATAAGGAAGAAGGGTATTGATGATATTCTCATGTTTTGCAGAGCTGGCCATGATTTTTCACCTTTTACACATGATGTTTTCAGATTTTGCTATAGTACATGTGAAGTTCCGTCTTTATTTTATTTAATTCGTCCTTTTTCATTTCAAACATATATATTTTTTATTTTGATGGAGAAATAATGCAGCCAATATTGCTTGATGATGGCCGACTCCTCTGCGGCTCCTCGGTTGAAAGCTGGAACTCGTGGGGTGCTTTTCTTGAGGTCCTTATAATTTTTTCATAGAATATAGGTGTTTTTTCAAAATATTCTTACAAGATAAGTCTGTTTCTTCAAAAATTTCGGTTTTCAGGTCACGAAGGATAAAGGAAAAACGTGGAAAAAATACGGCCCAATATACGTAAAAGACCAAAATTACAGTGTGATCCAACCGGTACCGTACCAAACTAACAAAGGAACCTTCAGGATGCTTCTTCGCTCATATAATGGTATATTGAATAAATCTAATAAGTTTATTTATATGATAATTATGTGTTAATTGTGCTTTTATTCTTGTTTTGAACTTTTAAGGTATAGATCACATTTGCATGGCTGAATCCTATGACGGCGTTAATTGGAGTTATGCGAAACCAACCCTACTTCCAAATCCTAATTCAGGTTCCATTTTATCTCCATTTTTTAAATATAATCAAATTTGAGGGCATATATGGTGCCACCATATTTCCACAAAAAGGTCTCGATGACATCATCTTCTCTAATTAATCCACTTAATTAACACGGCAATTAACAAGAACAATTTGAATTGATAATTTTTAAATATTAACTAGAAATTGTCAATTCGGATAGATGTTAATTCTATGAATATTAATCCAGATGAGTGTTAATTACCATGTTATAGAAGGTGATGTCATCGAGACATTTTTGTGGAAATATGGTGGCAAACTATAATTTCCCATAAAATTTTGGTGTTTTTCTTTATAATTTTTTGTACTTGGTAGGAATTGATGGAACTAAAATGAAGGATGGAAGGTTGGTACTTGCGTACAACACCGACTCAAGAGCTCGTCTCAAAGTGGGAGTATCGAAAGATGACGGAGATTCATGGAACGAAGTATTGACATTAGAAGATACCGATAACATGGAGTTTTCTTATCCCGCTGTTATTCAATCTTGCGATAATTTAATCCATATCACTTACACTTATAATCGGACTCAAATTAAGGTATTTATTTTAAATTTTTGTACTTGTAGCTTCTTTTGTCGAATGTATCAAAATATGACTAAATATTTGATTGTTTGATGTGCAGCACGTCGTACTTCAACCTGACGAGCTTACCTAGCACCTGGCTTGTCTATTGTAATTCTAAGTATACTAATTATAAACATTATTTTTCTGAAAATTATACGCACATTATGATATATCCGCTCCTTATAGTTTTGAGTCTTCACATGGTACAAACCGTGTTTTATTTTTTTTGAACTTAATTTGTTTACTAGTTTCCATAGTCCCAAAATAGACAATCAATTATTTGTTAACCAAAAATCTGTTCTGCGTATGATCTTTATTTTTTATACAAAATGATAAACTGCATGTGTTTCCTGTTGAAACCACATAAGATTTGTAAACTCCATCTGATAGTCATATTATATTAAACACAACATAAAATCCCATTTCTCTCTCGTAACTCCTGAAATAAATAGAAGAAAGAGATAAACCTTAAAGCCATTCCTTAAATCATTTCTCAAAAATAGGACGAAGATACAGAATAGAAGTAAGATGGATATCAGAACGATAATGGGTCTAATCTCTATGATGATAACCCTCATCGGTTTTGTTTCGTCTAGCGTGGCCATCAACGTGCCATCGCTTGCAAAGTATAATCCTCCGTCTCATTCTTCTCTCTTCTCTTCTCAAACTGAAAATTTTATCCTACATTTCAAAAATTCACCAAAATTCAACAAAAAAAACCAAAAAATAAAAAAAACTTAGATCCACGTAGAAAAAAGAACTTTCTCATCTCGTTGGTACGTTATTTTCTTTTTTTGCTTCTCGAAAATACTAATTAATTTCAATATGATTTGGAATATATTTAATTACGAAATATGAATCTTGTGGTTAATAGGGTTTATTTAATGTTTAATTTTAGCTAAAATAGTTACATTAATTTCGTTTTTTAAAAAAAAAAAAATTCTGTCTTGCATTACAATTATTCGTAACTATTTTTATTATAGTACAAGCATGTCTAATTGGATTGAGGAGCCAGACTATTCGCCAGATTTAGAAGTAGATAATGATACAAAAACAATATGAATGTTATGTACACCCGATTTCGTATGGAATGCGGATGTTGCTTTGGAGTTCATAAATTCTATTGAAAGCGTTAATTTTTTTTTTGATTTCTAATCGAATATGATGAAAATGAAGAAGAAGAAGAAGAAAAAGAAGAAGATATTATAAATTTGTAATGTCATGATAGTCCTTTAATAAGAAGATGGAGTGGAGTGTGAACCCTACTAACCTATACACTCGACCCTAGAATCATATTTACTGAACCCTACTAACCCATACACTCAATCTAGTATCCTATTTATCCAAGGAATTAATATGTAGTATGTATTTGTATTTTGTTTATTTGATTTTGTATTTTATTCAATTAAATTATGTGATGTTCATTTCAATCTTTCACATATAAAATAGATTTTTCATAGATACTTAATTTGATAAAATTATAAAATACATAGAAAATTAAAAATCCACCTACAGAAACTCTAAACCCTAAACCCTAAATCATAAATTCTAGACCCTATGATATCATGCCAAAAATGACATGAAATCTACAATCTTGACATCAAAATTTTCATCACCATCATAATTAAATATTACAATGTTGTTTAATTTTATGTCATTGTTGCTGACAATTTTTTTCCATCATTCAATAAACACGAACTCCTCGTCCATTTTCAGGCATCTCACATCCCATTTTTTTTACCACCGGAGACTTGAAGTTGTAGTTTTAAGAATTCCATGTATCCAATTCGGGAAGAAACATATAGGTAGACGCTGTTTCATTTCAAAACAAAAAATTAAACAATATACATTCAAATAAATTTGAAAAAAAAATACACATTTTTAAAACTTACTATATAATGAATGGCATAATAATTCATTTCTTTGGAGAATATATTTATGTTCATGTTTGAATTGGAGACAAGTTGAACTTCATATCGGATGTAAACAAATTACAGAAAAATCAAGGAGAAATGAGAGGAAAAAAGAGAAAAAATAAAAAAAGAAGAATAGAAGAAAAACTGCTCGCTGGTACAAATACACCATCTTTCGCCAGACTTCGGGCGAAAAAAAATTAATTCAAAAAATGCGGGAGTTAATATACCAGAGCCTCAGGACTGAAAGGAAAGCTGGCAAGTAGCATGCTCTTTCGCCAATCCCTCTGACGAATGAGGTCAAATCCTTGATTTGTAATTCCTGACTTTGTCAGATGACAATTAACCACCTCTTAAGGAAGGAATTTGATGCTTAAGTACTTTCGTCAGTTCCTCTGCCGAAAGAGTATTCTCTTTCGTTTGGTGGCCTGACGAAAACACTAGTTTTGCAAATTAGAAAATTTTACTTTTCTTACAAATTGGACTTTTCAAAAGGCTAGCTATAAAAAAAAAATCTTAATAACATAACATAATATAATATAACATAATGTAATATACTCATGTAATATAATATAATATAATTAATACAATTTTAGATAATGTGATATAATATAATATAATTTTCATGGATAAAAAGTCGGTGTTATAAAATTAATCTATTCATATTTTTAACCTAAAACAATATGATAATAGTGTAATATTTTAGAAATTAAGAATTAAGTTTTTTTTTTTTAATATTACTCCATTTTTTCTATCGTTATTATACTGATGCTTTAAATGTAAAAAGACAAATTAAATCGGAGCTCAAAATGTGACTCTGCATTAGATGAAATACTCAAATGGCGTGAACATAAATGTAAAATGTGTGATCTTTTAAATATAAATATATTGTGTTATTCTTGAAATGATCAAACGTATCGTTCATACATAAGTAATCTCGATTCATGAATGTACTAATAATTATTTTTTGTTATGAGCAAAAGACTCGTGGTTATATTTTCCAAGTTATTGGAGGAAATTGTAAACAAGAAGCCAAAAATGAAAAGAAAAGGTATGAAAAATATATATAAATGTTATTATATACAAAAATATGTCATATTGATTATTAGTCTAGTACGAAAATGATTAATAAAAATTTTAGTATCTTTTGTCAATTTTCATCAATATACCTTACTTTTATATGCAACTGTTAATTTAGTAATAATATTCATGTATATTTAAAAAATTTATTTAATTTGTTTCAGATTTGTTGGCATGAATAAGAGTACCAACAGGCTACAGATAAATTCTGTATCCGGATAATATTAAATATATACGAAGTTTAATTATTTTGTTATACTTTTGGACAATATAGGTTGTGCTTCTTTAAATTAATTTTACTCGTTCTATCCATGAATATAATCCAGAAATGTTTTGTAATTCAATCGTTTCTATTTTAATTAATGTTTTGTTCTTAAATCTTGTTATAAATTATAAATTAAGTTACAAGCTCAAAATAATTTAACATTAGAAAATAAAATCTTCACCTGGACAGCTTCGTAACATATGAAAAAACACAAAAGATCCGAAGTCCTTATCCGATCCGATAAGGACAAAAAAAGGGGACCGGTGTTTTCACAAAACATAATAAATAGTAGATATTGATAGTGTGCATTGTATTTGTACTGATCATTATTATTCATTAGTTACTCTTTTATTTACTTCATCATATCCTCTCCAGTAATTTAAACAAATATTTTTCATCTTGTTCAGAAAATGGAGTGTCCGTTTCGTACACGAAAGATTACAATGTTACTCGCCGCATGAATATTTGTAATCAAGTACCGTTGCTTCTTTGCGGAACCCAATGCAATGCATAGTTGCATACACTTCTTCTTTGTTTTAAGATAAATACAATCAAACACCCATTATACCCATTATTGTATGTCTAGACAGATTAGTGTATCAAACTCTTTTTTTTTTGTACCGAACTAGTATATCTTCAACTTAATGGGAGGAAGTATTGATTTAGTTTCACAATTTTTTTTTCGAAATTTTTGAATTTTTTTCCTTGCTACGCAATAGAACGTCGTCACGTTATAAGTAAGGAATTTTTTTTAAGAAAAATGTGAATTTTATATCTTATGTATATATGGTATAATGACATGTTTTTTAATCAGTAAAGAATCGAAACTAGTAAGACTTAAAATTGATATAAAATATTTGTATTATAGGATATAGAAGAAAAAAACATGCTATTGATTAATTTACGAAAGTAAGCAAATTGATGTCCATTATAAAATATAATAATGAATTTCATTTTACGTGTATATAATATATTATATTGGAATTATCATGAAAGCTATATAAAAAGTTAGATTCATTAACACACAACTAATATAAAGATAAAACAATATATCATGTAAATAATACAAAACGATGTTCTTGATGGTTGTACACGATTATTGCTGATGAGTATTTGAACGTATGATATATTTGAAGTGTTTACATTTATGCATGTTTATTTCATAACATGTTTATAATACATACAATTTAGAACCCAAATTCAATTTAAGTAAAAAAAAATGCATTATTTAAGTTTATATATATATTGGTGTTAGTGTAGATAATAATATTATTAAACCTCGATATATAATTTTATAATAATTTACAATTAAGTTATCCATAAAAACTTTCTATTGATGTATCTCTTTGAACAAATAAATGGGAGATATGAAACAAATCAATTTTGCTACCAAACCGATGAAATTAAAGAAAAAGAAAAATCATGACTTGACAAAAGGTATTCACCCATCCCCATTAATACAATTCAACTTCATCTCCCTTTAAAAGTAACCCGAACCCTCCACTTTTCTGTCAAGCATTACCTTCACATGTAAATGACAAACCGGACAGATCCAGTTATTCAAACTGGAGAGAAGTTCTCGTTAAACGGTGGTGGTAAAAAAACAGAATTACAAGTTCGAGAAAGTAAAAGTAAAAGAAGAAAGAAAAATAAAGAGTAATCTAGTACTGCTGATTCTGTACTACGTGGCAACTTTTCGGTAGGTGGTCTATGGTGCACCAGGACTAGCTGAATATTTACTGAGATATAGCTGTGTAGATTAAGAGAGAGAAAACAGAGCTTCACACTACTAGCAGTAATGGCGTCAATGGCGTCCACTCTTTCTCTAAACCCCTCTGAATACTCTCACAGCCAAGTTCATCACCTTATCCTCCTCAATAATGGTCCTCAGTTGGCAGCTTTACTTTCTTCGCTTCCTCCTCTCTGTCATCCATCCTCCATTGTTTCGATCTCCGACTCCATTCGTGAATCTTCACTTAGCTCTGCTGTATCTGCTTTGCTCGACCGAAGGGATGTGCCGGAAAACGATACGCCTCTTCACTTAACAATCCGCCTCAACCGTGTTAATTTTGCTAATCAACTCCTTTTAGCCGGCGCCGATCCGTCTCTCCAGAACGCCTCTGGTTGGTCTCCGCTCCACCTTGCCATTTCCCTCAATCGCCCTCAACTCTCCAAGCTATTGCTCAAACATTACCGCCTCAACGCATGGGCAAAAATGAGAAGGAGATTACATTTGCTCTTACCAGCTTTGAGGCAAATGCAGGACTCCTACCTCGAGATTTCCTTCAAGCTAGAGAGCCCAATCGTGCCGTTTCTCTCCAAAGCAGCTCCATCTGACACCTGTCGCATTTGGAAGAGAGGAGCAGATGTCAGAGCCGACGTCACTCTTGCCGGGTTCGACGGGTTGAGGACGAAGCGGGCTGACCGATCATTCCTGTTCTTGTCAGCTCCGGAGGACCCGAGGCTTCCAATTGGTTCTCTTCTCGTTCTTCACCATGGCCGGCGAGAGGTACTGCACAAACCTTTTTGCAATTTCAACAAAACATGGCAATTTTGCATAATTACCCACAACTAAAATTGTACCAATTAACACGCAGGTTCGAGACCTATTCTCTGGAATCGAGGACACCGAATCCGACGACGACTTAATCTCCGACTCGACAGCCTGCCGGCCAGGTCTCAACATCACCTCTGCGGAGTTAGTGCCACGTGTCAGCTGGAGAGGCAAGGAGAAGACCGAACTCGTCGCGAACACATGGAAAGCCCGTTCATACGACCTAAACAATATTCTCTTCACCTTCAAAACTCTCCAATCAGAATTAGACATCACCGATATAAATAATCACGACAATAATGACGATTATACTGACGATGGCGACTTCATTTTGGAACAAGAGGACGTGATGATGCCATTGAGAATCCGAGAAGACGACGGCGATTTTTTAGTGGCTGATATCGCGCCACCTAGGCGGAGTTGTTACGAGACGAGGAGGCGAAGCGTGGATCTGCCATTGCCAGCTGTACAGAGGAGAAAGAGCGTGGACGTGCCAGCTGTACAAATGCCTCGATTGAAAGAGGAGAGAAATCGATGGGACAGAAAGGTGAAGTGCAAGGAGAAGGAGACGGTGAAGAGTTTGCGGCCAACCGTGTGGCTCACCGAAGATTTTCCGTTGAAGATCGAAGAGATTTTGCCTCTCTTGGACATTTTATCAAACGGTATGAGGGCGGTGAAAAGATTGAGAGAATTGCTCACCACCAAGTTCCCACACGGAACCTTCCCTGTTAAGGTAATTTTTTTCTAGTAACTTTTGCGAATTAACCCCTGAAAATATTAATATTTGTGGGGTTGTTCTTTAGGTTGCGATTCCAGTTGTACCGACTATAAGGGTAGTGGTGACGTTTACAAAATTCGTGCCTCTTCAGCCCGAGCAATTTTTCACGCCTCTCTCGAGCCCGAGTTTTCTCGAGAGGAAAGAAGAGAAAGAAGAACAAAAGAAGAAGAATAAACCCTCGTCGTGGCTTCGATGGGCCACCTCTAATAATAATAATATTAATAATAACAATAATAATAATAGTAATAATGTTAATAATAGTTCGCCCAATAAAAACACGTTGAGTAGATCCAAGTCCGTCAGACCAGAAAGTACGATCGGTACGAGCGATACGATAGACCCATTCTTGATTCCGATTAGTTATAGTTGGATTAATGTTGGGTTGAAGTATCAAGATAATAAGAGGAAATCTAGTAGTAGTAGAAAGGGTAAATTGAGAGAGACCAAGTAAATTATTTGTTGTATGCTTTGTTAAAGAGTTGTGGCTAATTGTTGTCTAGTTAGAAATACTTATTTTTTTTTCCAAGTCTTCATAAAATTATCTGATAATTTAGGGCTTTTTAGTTGTATGTTTGTTTTTATAATAAACTATCGATATAAAGTTTGCGCGCTGCTTTATAGTAAATTATCTCTCTAATTCAAGATCTTATTATTAATCTTCCGAAACAAACATCACAAAATCGTGTTCAAACTTGTAGATCTAAAAGAAACAACTCATTCTAAAAAAGAAAAATAGTGGCAACATTTTTGTAACTTGTTCTTTGCGGGACTAATCGACGAGACAACAACATGTCGTGGTTTCTGGATGACCTGGGCTCGGCACGCAAATTGCACCATCGGTGTACTGTGCACGAGCACAAACGGGTCCACAATCGCTATTAACTGCGCATGCTCCCATATATTCGCACCTATCATTGTCAGACGGCTGAATTGTGCGTGCTCCTGCATTTATTTAAAATTTCGGAGAAGTACTAAATTAAATTTTCGAGTTCTCGTATTTAAATTTTATAATTCGTTTGATCGTCAACGGACTTGATGCATATCGAAATGACTATATATCGATTGTTTAATTGTGATTTTTAATATTAATAATGGAAGAGAAAATTTACCGGTGCTGAGAAGCAAGCCCAAGAGGAAAAGTGTCAACAATGAAAGCTTGGAATCCATTTTTCAAACTAGAGATGAATATGAATTTCTCTTTTCTTTTCTTTTTCAAATCAACTTTGTTTGAAATGTGATATGGGTTTAGCGAAGATTAGTGGTTGATTATATAGGCCATTTGATTCCCAGATACCAGAGATCAAAATAATTAAATTTACAAAGATATCGTAATAAAATATACTGATGCCTACTATATTAGTTCAAGAAGATCGAAATGATAATGACCAATTTAATGAAAACATAATTTGACAATTAATAATCAAATTTTATGAAATATGTGCATTGAAAATAGACGATCTTGCCAGATCATTTTAGCTAATTGCTGAGTCATTTACAAGAAATATAATTTAATTCCTATACTTTTTTTTATATCTACATATATACTACTTCCAATATATAGTTATAAATTATTATATATATTTATCACATGTAAATTACATCAAACCGTTACGAACTGCTACCTTGCATCAGAAAACCTTGATTTTAGTGAATTTCTTTTTAATAACATTGTGTGACGTGGTATTAACATAATGGTAGGGCATGGATACAATGGGAATCATTTATACCAACTTATATTATATGTGCATAAATTATTCCATGTTTTATGTTAGTTTTTACAAATATACAAAGATCATGTAGAGTCTTTTATGGCAATGATATTAATTTGTATGTACTAAGAACATTATTGTTACATATAATACAATTATGATATTACAATTACAAATTTTGCTATTTCTTTAACAATGTATAATGATCTAGGTTGCGCGGATACTTCGAAAAATCG
Source organism: Luzula sylvatica (assembly GCA_946800325.1). Taxonomy (NCBI): domain Eukaryota; kingdom Viridiplantae; phylum Streptophyta; class Magnoliopsida; order Poales; family Juncaceae; genus Luzula; species Luzula sylvatica. The sequence continues at coordinate 23,801,326 of OX326960.1, read as the reverse complement.
AATTTACATGTATCGTCGTATCCGTATCGTATCATAAATCATATGTTAAATTACCATATCGCCGTGTCGATGTATCCGTGCAACACAAATAATGATAGTGAATATGTTTTGTCTGGATTTCTAATTCCGCAGCAATGCGCCCAGCCAATCTAGTATATCATTATGTTGTATCATATTTATGTTAAAATCTTCTACATAATTATTTTACCATACCTACATGGAGTTATATACTAATTTTAATATTTTCATAATTTTATAATACATATACATTTTTTTTTATAATGTACTATTTATATATTGCCTTCAACACCTACATATTATTTAATAAACTAGTTTCAACGGACTGTCTCCAATAACAAATTTAACAATAATAATAATTTGCTGAATAAAAAACATATTGAGCAGATCTAAGTATGTTCAACCAGAAAGTACAATTGGTACGAGTGATACGATCGACCCATTATTGCAGGGCCGACTCCTTGCATAGGCCTACGAGACCAGGGTATAGGATCCGGAAAATTTGGTGGTTCGATTTTGTTTTTTGTTTTTGTTTTTGTTATGTATATATTGAGTATTAAGAAGATATCCTTGTAACGATGGAGAATATGAAACTCGGAGAAGAAAAGTAGAAGATTGGAACAAAAAGATTCAATAAATATTAGGCGAAATATTTTGTGAAATTATATTTGTGGTATTTTGTGTTCTTGTTTATGATAACAATTGAAACAAAAATAAACATCCAATATACTACAAAAAATTCATAATAATCTTTAATAAAGGACCCACCAACTTTATACCTTATAAAAATAATGCTTATAATTAAATTCAAATTTCATATCATAACATGAATTATTAAGAAATGAAAAGTATATATTAATAGAATATAAAATTAATTTTAATAGAATTTGATTAGTAATGAAATTTTAACTAGTATAGTCATTTGATTAGAATATATTTTTTGAATAAATTAATTAGAATATTTAAAAAAAAGTTTACCTTGGGTCTCGTAATATTTGATACCAGGCCTGCTGGCAGAAATCCTACTGAAACATTAACTCTTCACTAAAAATAACAATGGAAAACTGAAACTGACAAATGAAAAAAAATATTATGAGCTCCAAATTGTGTTTCTGCCAATTGTATTTTTTTTCCTTAGATCCAAATTGTTGTTCTTGTTCTTATTTTATGATGCTGTGAAGTTTGATAATTCATGAAAAATAATCATATTTTCGAAGACTTGCACTTTTTTTTTCCTACACTGCCAAACAATTAGGTCCACATTATTTTGAGAAAAATACATTTTTTTCTTCTTCTAATTTTATGTTATGTTATGTTTAAAACTTACAATAATTATTTAGTAGAGAATAAAAAATAAACATAAGTCATAATTTTAAGTTTTCCTAGACCTTGTCATATGCTCATATTTAACAATAACTAGCAATAGCCCGCGCAATTGCGCGGGACTTCATATATCTTTTTTTACATGTTTTTGAATAATTTGTTTAAATATAATTTGCGCGGGTGTGTTTAAACTCAATTAATATTATCATATGTTTGCAAATATATTGATGCCAATAAATTCATTATAATTAATAAAGATTCATGAAATTGGTCTATCATGCATTTATATTCCTTATAATTAATAAGGATCCATGAAATTGGTCCATCATTATAAATTCACACAACATAACTAAAATATAACATGTTATACTTCAAACAAAATTAAAATTTCAAAACAAATAAAAGAAAACAGTGAATAATACACACAAAACCGAAAATATATATTTGAAATTTCATTCATTAACATAATTAAATATCAATTTTTTTAAAAAAAAAGAACACAATTGTAAATTATGCCATAAAAATTAACAATTGAGCCATATTTTCATACGAAAATTATATATGGAGTCCCAATAACACAAAAATTGCATGCTTGATGAGGCGACAAAAGATGATTAAGTAAGTTGATTAGTATTATTAATTGACTCAATTAATGATTTAATTGACAATTTAACTGAATTGACACGTCAATTAACATTTAATAATATTAATATATTATAAATTATTGATGTGTTAATTAAACGTGTCAATTAACATTTAATCGAGTTAATTGAAATGTTAACCAATGCACTTTATCACTTCATCAAGACTACTGTGGTGAATTTGGGGGGCCAAGTATATTTTCCTTTCATACATGGGTATAATTTGGGTTGTAATAGAAAATATAAAAAAAAAAAAAAAAAACTGCACACGTGGCAGATTGGGGGAAGATGTTCAACATTAGGACTATTAAAGATATAAAGGTCTTTTTAAAATTTGGTCTTAAGGCCTCGAAAATTCGGGTCTGACCCTACATTCCTGATTTCAATTAGTTAAAGTTGGATCAATGCTTGGTTTAAGAATCAAGATAATAAGAGGAAATCTAGTAGTCGAAAGGGCAAATTGAGAAAAACCAAGTAAATTATTTATTGTATTATTAGTTCGATTTATAGCTATTGTTATATGGTAGGAAATACAGACTTGTGTTTAATCTTCATAAATTATCTGATAATTTAGGTTTTCTTTTGGTCGAATGTTTGTTTTTAAACTAAACTCTCGACGTAAACTTTGCGAGTTATTTTTGTGTAAGCAATTATTGAAGATGATATAAATTTGAGAGATTATATAGAATTTTTTGGTGGCACGTCTAACATGATTGGTTTTCGATATGTAATCATGAATAACTCATTTCAATTAACAAAAACAATTCAAAATATCTCTCTAATTCAAGTTATCCATGAGAAACAAGTATCACAAAACCGTCTTCAAAATTCTAGATCTAACTTCTAAGCATAACTTATTCAAAATTAGAAAAATAGCGGTAACATTTTTGTAATCTTGGTTTTGGCGGGACTAGTCGACGATGCAACAACACGTCCTGGTTTCTGAATGACCTGGGCTCGGCACGCAAATTGCACCATCGTTGTACTGTGCATGAGCACAAACGGGCCCGCAATCGCTATTAACTGCGCATGTTCCAATATATTCGCACCTATCATTATCAGACGGCTGAATTGTGCGTGCTCCTGCATATATTTAAAATTTCGGAGAAGTACTAAATTAAATTTTCGAGTTCTCGTATTTAAATGTTATATTCGTTTGATCGTCAAGATACTTGATGCATATCGAAATGACTATATATCGTTTGTTTAATTGTGATTTGTAATATTAATAATTGAAGAGAAATTTTACCTGTGCTGAGAAGCAAGCCCAAGATGAAAAGTGTCAACAATGAAAGCTTGGAATCCATTTTTCAAACTAGAGATGAATATGAATTTCTCTTTTCTTTTCTTTTTCAAATCAACTTTTGTTTGAAATGTGATATGGGTTTAGAGAAGATTAGTGGTTGATTATATAGTTGTTTTGATTGCCAGATACCAGAGATCAAAATAATTAAATTTACAAAGATATCGTAATAAAATATATGGATGCCTACTATATTAGTTCAAGAAGATCGAAATCATAATGACCAATTTAATGAAAACATAATTTGACAATTAATAATCAAATTTAATGAAATATGTGCATTGAAAATAGACGATATTGCCAGATCATTTTAGTTAATTGCTGAGCCATTTACGAGAAATATAATTTATTTTCTATACTCTATTTGTATCTACATATATATTACTTCCAATATATTGTTATATATATTTATAACATGTAAATTACATCAAACCGTTATGAACTGCTACCTTGCATCAGAAAACCTTGATTTTAGAGAATCTTTTTTAATAACAATTTGTGACGTAGTATTAACCTAATGGTAGGGCATGGATACAATGTTGCAATCATTTATACGAAGTTATATGTGCATAAATTGTTTCGTGTTTTATGTTAGTTTTTACAAATAAACAAAGATGATGTAGAGTCTTTTCTTGCAATGGTATTAATTTGTATGTTCTAAGAACATTATTGTTACATATAATACGATTATGATATTACAATTGCGACTTTTTCTATTTGTTTTAACAATGTATAATGATCTAGGTTGCGAGGATACTTCAAAAAACCGAATTTACATGTATCGCCGTATCCGTTCGTATCATAAATCATATGTTAAATTACCGTATCGCCGTGTCGATGTATCCGTGCAACACAAATAATGATAGTGAACAGTTTTGTCTATAGATTTCTAATTCAGAGGCAATGCGGCGAGCCAGTCTAGTATATCATTATGTTTTATCATATTTATGTTAAAATCTTCTACATAATTTTTTTATCATACTTACGTGTACTTATTTCATAATTTTATAATACATATACATATTTTTTGTATAATGTACTATTTATATATTGCGTTCAGCATCTACAGATTATTTAATAAACTAGTTTCAATGGGCCGCCTCCAATAACAAATTTAACAATAATAATAGTTTGATGATGAAAAAACATATTGAATAGATCCAAGTATGTTCGACCAGAAAGTACAATTGGTACGAGTGACACGATGAACCCGTTATTGCAGGGCCGACCTTGCAGAGGCTTACGAGACCAGGGTATAGGATTCGGAAAATTTGGGGGTTCGATTTTTGTTTTAGTTATGAATATATTATATATTGAGTATTAAGAATTTGGAGAAGAAAAGTAGAAAATTGGAACAAAAAGATTCAATAAATATTAGGCGAAATATTTTGTGAAATTATATTTGTGGTATTTTGTGTACTTGCTTATAATAATAGTTGAAACAAAAACAAACATCCAATATACTACAAAAAAATCACAATAATCTTTAATAAAGGACCCACCAACTTTATACCTTATAAAAATAATGCTTATAATTAAATTCAATTCATATCATAACATGAATTATTAATAAATGAAAAGTATATATTAATAAAATATAAAATTATTAATTATAATAGAATTTGATTAGTAATTAAATTTTAACTAGTATAGTTATTTGATACCAGGCTTGCTGTTGACTTCTACTGAAGCATTAACTCTCCACTAAAAATAACAAAGGAAAACTGAAATTGACAAATGAAAAAAAAAATATTATGAGTTCCAAATAGTGTTTCTGCCAATTGTGTTTTTCCTTAATTCCAATTTGTTGTTCTTGTTCTTAAGTATTTTTTTATGATATTGTGAAGTTTGATAATTCATGAAAAATAATCATATTTTGGAAGACTTGCAAATTTTTTTTTCTACGGTGCCAAACAATTAGGCGCATACATTATTTTGAGAAAAATGCATTTTTTTCTTCTTCTAATTTTATGTTATGTTATGTTTAAAATTTACAATATTTATTTAGGCATAGGATAAAAAGCAAATATAAGTCATAATTACAATTTTTTTCTATGTTCATATTTTACAATAATAGAAAGGTCTTTTAAAATTTGGTCTTGGGTCGTCGAAAATTCGGGACCAACCCTGCATTCGTGATTTTAATTAGTTAAAGGTTAAAGTTGGATCAATGCTTGGTTTAAGAATCAAGATAATAAGAGGAAATCTAGTAGTAGAAAGGGCAAATTGAGAGAAACCAAGTAAATTATTTATTGGATGATTAGTTCGATTTATAGCTAATTGTTATATAGTAAGAAATACAGGCTTGTTTTAATCTTCATAAATTATCTGATAATTTAGGTTTTCTTTAAGTTGTATGTTTGTTTTTAAAATAAACTCTTGATGTAAACTTTGCAGAGTTATTTTGGTGTAAGCAATTATTGAAGATGACCTAAATTTGAGAGATCATATGGAATTTTTCGGTGGCACGTCTAACATGATTGGTTTTCGATATGTAATCATGAATAACTCATTTCAATTAACAAAAACAATTCAAAATATCTCTCTAATTCAAGTTATCCATGGGAAAAACCGTGTTCAAAATTCTAGATCTAACTTCAAAGCATAACTTATTCTAAAAAAGAAATATAGTGGTAACATTTTATTATCTTGTTCTTTGCGGGACTAGTCGATGAGGCAACAACACGTCCTGGTTTCTGAATGACCTGGGCTCGGCACGCAAATTGCACCATCGTTGTACTGTGCATGAGCACAAACGGGCCCGCAATCGCTATTAACTGCGCATGTTCCAATATATTCGCACCTATCATTGTCAGACGGCTGAATTGTGTGTGCTCCTGCATTTATTTAAAATTTCGGAGAAGTACTAAATTTATTTTTCTAGTTCTCGTATTTAAATTTGATAATTCGTTTGATCGTCAAGATACTTGATGCGTATAAAAATGATGACTATATATCGTTTGCTTAATTGTGATTTGAAATATTAACAATGGAAGAGAAAATTTACCTGTGCTGAGAAGCAAGCCCAAGAGGAAAAGTGTCAACAATGAAAGCTTGGAATCCATTTTTCAAACTAGAGATGAATATTAATTTCTCTTTTCTTTTCTTTTTCAAATCAACTTTGTTTGAAATGTGATATGGGTTTAGCGAAGATTAGTGGTTGATTATATAGGCGATTTGATTGCCAGATACCAGAGATGAAAATAATTAAATTTACAAAGATATCTAATAAAATATATGGATGCCTTCTATATTAGTTCAAGAAGATCGAAATCATAATGACCAAATTTAATGAAAACATAATTTGACAATTAATAATCAAATTTAGTGAAATATGTGCATTGAAAATAGACGATCTTGCCAGATCATTTTAGCTAATTGCTGGGTCATTTACAAGAAATATAATTTAATTCCTATACTCTGTTTTATATCTACATATATACTACTTCCAATTTATAGTTATAAATTATTATATATATTTATCACATGTAAATTACATCAAACCGTCACGAACTGCTACCTTGCATCAGAAAACCTTGATTTTAGTGAATCTGTTTATAATAACAATTTGTGACTTGGTATTAACATAATGGTAGGGCATGAATTACAATGTTTTTTTTTTTTTGAATTAGGAGGCAATGCCATCCTAAGGATTTATATATAAAAAATATTTACAAACGTAAGCTAACTCTTTGTGGAGAAGCTCGTGGAAAAAAAGAACTAAGAAAAAAACCTAGATATATATATAAATCTCCTTAACGTTCTATTCTTGTCCATCGTGTTGCTTGATCTATCGCTTTCCGTGCAATGTATGATGGGGGTTTGGATACCGATCGGAATAATCGTGCGTTGCGCTCTTTCCATATGGACCACGTTGGCATGAATACAATGTTGCAATCATTTATACGAAGTGATATGTGCATAAATTCTTTTTTTTTTTTTTTATAGAAAGACAAGCGCGACGCGCGATCGATCCGATCATTTTTATAAATAGAAAAGTTATTTACAAATCAATCATACTTTGTCAATAATAATTATTCAACAAAGTATTGACGAATAGGTCTGAACAAAGAAGTGAAAAACATGATCAAAGCAAAAAAGAAAAAACATCCATCAGAGACTAATTTGTGTTTGTGCTCAACCCCCTTCTTCATCCTTTCATTACTCGATCAACAATAAATTGTCCACTGTGAGCAAAGATCAGTCACTACTTTGGCTAAGAGGCATTGCATCCGCGTTTTGTGGTTAAAAATCTGTTCGTTCCGTTCTCGCCAAATCGTCCATATAGTCGCCAATCATTTGGTATCCCATTTCTTCTTGGCTTCTTCCTCATGGAGTGATCTCCGAGTATTTTTTCTTTTTGACGGAGGAGGCGATTGCATCGCTCGAATTTTGCATTAAATAAAGCAGTTTGAAAACATTACAACCAAAATTTTCAAAAATAAAAAAATAAAAAAGAAAAGAGCAAAATAAATTTGCCCCACATCTTTCATTCTCATGCTATCATAGTGATACACGTATGCGTTTTCCTAAATGACATGATGCATTAAAACTCGGTTAGAAATCAACAGTTATCACCCCATTTGATCGCATCGTCAGAAATCATCGTTGCTAGAAGGGGAGTCGAGACGGCTTTGAAGGAGAAAATTCTTCTATTTCTTTCTTTCCAAAGATTCCACATTGTCGCCAACCACACTGTGCCCCATTTAGAGTTATGGTTCTTGTCTCCTTTCTTTTTGTTGCTCATCAAAATTGGACGAGGTCCTCATCCGTTCTTAAAGTAGGAAGGTTGAATATATCGGCTACGGCAGTCCAAACTCGAGATGAATATGGGCAAGATAAAAGTAGATGATTAACATCTTCCCTATGTTGCGCACACAAGAAGCACCCCTCGTTATTCGGCCAACCTCTTTTTTTCCAAATTAACGGCCGTTAAGATCCTATCGTGAATTGCCACCCAACCGAAAAAACGTACTTTTCTAGGTGCTTTAATCCTCCATAAATGAATGTTCCACGAGAATATTATTCCGGGATTTATAAGAAAGTTGTATGCCGATTGAGTCGTACATTTTCCATGCGTCGTCCAAAACCAAGAGGTACTTGAAGAGATTTGGTTGGAATTTGGGTTAGGTCGGATAGAGATCGTGGCAAAGTGAACGAGACGACGGATCTCCGAGTATTATATGTGCATAAATTATTTCATGTTTTATGTTAGTTTTTACAAATAAACAAAGATGATGTAGAGTCTTTTCTGGCAATGATATTAATTTGTATGTACTAAGAACATTATTGTTACATATAATGCGATTATGATATTACAATTGCAACCTTTTCTATTTCTTTTAACAATGTATAATGATCTAGGTTGCGAGGATACTTCAAAAAACCGAATTTACATGCATCGTCGTATTAGTAAATCATATGTTAAATTACCGTATCGTCGTATCCGATACATATCGCCGTTTCGATGTATCCGTACAACACAAATAATGATAGTGAATAATTTTGTCTAGATTTCTAATTCCGCAGCAATGCGTCGAGCCAGTCTAGTATATCATTATGTTTTATCATGTTTATATTAAAATCCTCTACATATTTTTTTTTTACCATACCTACGTGTAATTACATACTAATTTTGATACTTTCATAATTTTATAACACATATACATATTTTTTTTTTACAAATCACTATTTATATATTGCCTTCAGCACCTACATATTATTTAATAAACTAGTTTCAGTGGGCCGCCACCAATAACAAATTTAACAATATTAATAGTTTGCTGAATAAAAACATACAATTGGTACGAGTGATACTATCGACCCATTATTGCAGGGCCGACCCCTTGCACAGGCCTACGAGACCAGTGTGTAGGATTCGGAAAATTTGGAGGGTTCGATTTTGTTTTATTTGTTAGAAAATAAAAACACAAACAACAAGAAAAAAGGCAAGAGAGAGAAAACCTTCTTCTTAAAAATGGATCATCTCCCTAGTACAGTAGTACATGACATAGTCTATATTAATGGGTTTTTCCTAGCATCATTTTTATTGAGATGACTATTATTGCTTATAATGTAAATCTTACGGATATTCAAGGGTTAGTGTTATAAATATTAATATTTGTATGAATATTCATGCACATGTATATAAGTTTTGATATTCTTATTTAATATGATTAAATGTAATTAATGTATTGTTTAGGGATTTTCATTCCCTATTAGGATAAAAACCATAGCAAACAAGAAGATTAGATCGTGCATTACGTCTTCCCCTCATTTATGCCAATATTTCTGAAACAACGAAGGTCTGATCTTGTATACTAACTGCTCGGAAGTTATAGTCGGTAATGACTTTGTGAAGAGGCTGATCACCATAAGTGAGTTCAAGATATTCTCTACATAAGTATATTAATGAACAATCTCATTTCTTATATACTGTATTTGCTGGCCAAGACAAAACCCCTTTTCTAGGTCTTTAACATGTGTTATCAAATTCTTCAGAAATTTTCAATGATAAACATACATGGACTAATGAGATTATTTGACATCCTTCTTTTGTAGAATATTTATTTAGACGATTGTACCATATTTTTCTAGATTGTTTCAATCCATACAAATATTCTATCCATTTATCGATCATATATTTTGATAAATTTTATTACTTGTATCTTGTCAATTTAATCCTTCAGGAATTTTCGTGTAAATAACATTATCAAGTAATCCAAACAAATATGTTGTCGCAACCTCCATGAGATACGCTTGGAGTCCTTAAAGGACTATCAAGCTAATAAAAATCTGAATGTGATTGCATCTACAATTGTACAAATATGTTTTTACGTAATCTTCATTGCATTTTCTTACATATACCCATTTGTACCATATATGTTTTGTTATAGCATAGTTGTTCAGACAACTGGTCTAAAATCTTCACGTTTCTCAAGTGAATTTAATTATCTTTAGATTTCGATATCATAAAAATATGCCTCGTTAAAACCTTACTAGTTAAAACCCAACATGACAAAAATCCTAGTGAAGGAAAAAGAGTGCAATATTATTATGTTTCATACGCCTCATAATATGCCTCGTTAAAAATCTTGCCAAGAAAATCTACTAGGACAAAACCACGATCAAGGGTATTATTTCTCCCCCTCATGGATACAAATATTTTACGACAAAAAAATTCAATCTTTCGCATTCGCTGATTCGAAATCTTAGTAGCCAACGACGAGCTAATTTCATCAAGAAATATTTATTAGATTTGTAATCCATGAAACAAAATTCACATTCGACATCTTTTACGTCAAATTTCTTCTTTTAATACATATCTTTTAGAGCTCTTCGGGAGTTTAAATAGTTATAATTAAACATTATTTATTTATAATAAATAAATATCTACATATTTGATCATTCATACCGATATATATATTCTTACTTTTTACATCGATTATATCGTATGACTCTTATTCTATTCATGCAAAGATCTTTGTATTTTTAATATAATATATCTCTCGAGAGTTTGAATTTGTATGCGTCGGACATACTAAATCTTACGGGGATTTTCATGAATATTGTAACTAAATGAGTCATATGAATAATCTGTTATAATGAATACAAGACACGATTTTAGTCCTTCAGAGACGTTAAAACAAATTAAAAATAAATAAATATAATTTACATTACCATGGTGTTTTTCGGACTTCGGGTCCATCAATTTTATTTTCATATGTGATTTCTGTTATGGCCAATAGTTTTAAATGTCGACATTCCACAATTGATTTAATTTCAGATCCTCGTTTTATTAATTATAAATTGAAATCGCACCCATGCCAAGTTTCTAGTAACTATAGTTTCATTTCGGTTCCATCTTTTTCTAGTAGAGATATTATTTAGAGATCTCATTATTTTCAACAATTTCAATGTTGTCAGGTACCTGAATCTTTTTCAAAGATTATATTTATGTCAAATCTACTAATTAATCTTTCATTATCCTGATAAAAAGGATATATATTATTAGAAGTATTAACAAATTCTTTATTGCCAACCTTTTATCATGCTCTTTTTTTTTATTCTTTTGGATTTCTAACATTGAAACCGATAGGCGTATATCAAATTTAAATTTAACCAAGGATATTATACTAAAAATATGAGCGTTCTAGACTGGAAGCTTTTATTTATTAAAAATTATTGTATTAATAAATGCATCAAATCCAAACATATCTTGCGTAAATTTCACTTGATTCGTGAGATTTTACAAAGGCAAGATGTTGTGATTTTGAAGATTGATACTAACGAGAATGTAGCGGATCCGTTTACGAAACCACTTCCAGTTGCGAAACATGATCATCATGCTAGAACTATAGGTTTGAGATACCTAGAGGAGGAAGTTGGTTTGTAGTTATCTAAAACAATAGTTGTTATGATAAGTTATTTGTTGTAAACGATGTATCACCCAAGACTTATGATATATTAAGGCAATTTCAAAATTTTATAGTTTATTTGCATTTATCTCTTATATGAAAACTTGTGCGTGGTTGTGTAATTTGATTACACGAACCTTGATTTATGACTTGTGTGAGCGTCTACATGATATGTGATCATGTTAAGTAAAACCGTCACATTTCAAAAGTTATATTTCAAAAACGTCCCTAGTCAGGATTAGGATACTTATGTGATAAGTATATCTATTATAAGATAATAGACTAACGTGTACACTAGTATATTCGCCGAGGTGATGATTGTGTTTTACTAATCATAGGACAAAGAGTTTGTCGAATCGGGAATATAGATATGCATTAGGTTATGCATATTGTGACTTGACCAAAAGTACGATACCATGACATGGTTTAGTCATTGTAGATGGAATCGTTACGAATGAGATTTTAGTTCTTCACACTTGAGATGATCATGGATCATTTTTCGTGCATAACATGATGCTTATATATAATCTTCCACTATCTGTAACAGGATGGTCATGGGATTATGATCGGGTATTATCTGAAACACGGAATTTGATGTGAATCATCAAGATAGAAATTGTTCCTTTCGAGAGAAAAAGATATCCCTTAGGCCTATCGATGAATTGATCAACGAAATCTCTGGCCAGAGTCAATGATATTAATAATTAATATCGATTGTGTTTGTTGATTCAATTTGGTATCGAGACAATAAGTTTAGTCAATCAAATTATAAGGATGACTATTGCCATGCCTTTTGATTGACGGATATCGAGAACAAGAGAATTAAATACCACCGTTCGAGATAGGTATAAATGATCACAATCATTTTTCGTATTCAACTTGGGAAAGCTATGATGGATTCTTTCCTAGATCCCTCTCATGAGCCCGCAAACTTAGGCATAAGTTTACTACCACTGCTTGATATGAACCTACGCAGTCACACATAGAGTTGTCTTATTTCGGGCTTGAATATATATAATCATTGTATATATGATATACATAGATTTTCTCTAGACAAATGTATATATGATATACATTAGTACAATCTTTAGTTAGATCTGAAACTGAGTGGGAGACTGAAGGAAATACAGTTTTGGATCAACTAGAAGAAAGTACAAAATAAGGATGATCAAAGAATTGAACTCACAATGAGATTGTGAGAATTCTTGAACCAGGAAAGGGTTCGTTCGAACGAACTACATAGTGTGTTCGAACGCACTATATTTAGTTCTATTGAATAGTGATTCAGTTCGAACGAACTAATATAGCATACTAACAGTGACTGGTTCGTTCGAACGAACCCAAAAGTGAGTTCGAATGAACTTTGTTCCGAATTGTTTGTTTCTGTTTTTCCTGAATTGATTGTCGTAATTAATGGCTTGATATGAGATTAATGGTATATAATCTCAGATCTGGTGGAATAGAAAGTGTGGTTCACTTCATCTTCTTCACCAAGAAACCATTAGAGAGAAAGAGAGAATTGGAGAAAGAGTTTCTTCAAGTTCTAGATTCAAGCAAGATTACGTGTAAATATTCTAGGAGGATTTACTCGTAACCGGAAGGCAACAACTCGAGGTGGATACGAGTAGATAGATCTCAACTGAGATCTTCGATTGTGATCCAAGGAGAGCAAGAACGAGCAAGGTCGGATCTAAACCGGAAGAATTCCGGTTGTATACGACAAATTGGAGCTTCGAGCAAGGTGTCGAATCGCGCGGGCGTAGGACGTGTGTGTCGCCGGAATCGAAGCAAAGGAGAAGAGCAACTACGCAAGAATCAATCCTTCTCCATGATCAATTTCATGTGGTATGATTCTCTATGAATTAAGAGTTAATTTCATAGGATAGTTGCATAATTAGATTCGTATCATTGAAACGACGACGTGGTCCTCGGGATCGGATCGGACCGGGCCCTTCAATCCGCTGTGCGGGGGTCGGTAGTGATGCCGATACCCAACAGGTAAATCATTCAATAAACCATTTAATAAATCTCACTCATCAAATCACTGAGTACTGTGTACTATTGTGTGAGGATGTATACAAGATGGGCCATAGATAATTTCGAGCCGGGAAATCATAATAATTACAAAATACATGCATGGCACGAAACAATAACCCATATGATTTACCTTTGACAAATAATCGGATGATAATTTTAATAAAATAAATTTATACGTGAGAATTTACCTTCAACCGAAATTTCTAGAACATCGTGCTTCGATTGTTTTACCTTCAATCGAAATTTCAAGAGCGTCGTGTTTCGGCTTTGTTTGAGGTTTTTTTACCTTTGATCGGAATTTCGAGACTATCGTGCTAATAACGTATTATAAACGAAAGGTAAAATAACACGAGAAAGTAGAGAAAGAAAGTCTTTATTATTGGACTGAATTGTCTGTACAAATGAACCACACAAACCATCCTTATATAAGGAACACAAAACCCTTTCATCTATGTGAACGTTCCAGTGTAAAACCTCCAATGTGCATCTCTTCATGTCCATACATCTTCCTCAGTATCTAACTTTTCACATTTGTACATACTATATTAATAAATAAATTCATATTTATAACAATATAAATAATTTTAATGATCATTATTTTACTAATACATTCTTCTTCTTTTTTTCAAAGTTGGTAAAAAGAACAGAGAAAGTATTTTACGTTTCAGTAATGTCTCAGTCCATCACCAAATTAAAATAGGACTAATGACTGACAAAAAATGTCAAGAGACTAGAATGTAAATATTTTCAAGGGAGTTTATCAATCCGTGATTGTTTTCTTTGATTCTCTCATAAATCTAATTTGAACAGGGGTTTAATAATTTTGTAACTTCAGGTACTACAAACAAATGTAAAATAAAAATATGCATTTACAGGTACATTACAAAATATATATGCATCTTCGGGGGCGCTAATAAACAAAATAAAAATCGCAATTTCAGGTGCAGGTGCAGAAATAAAAATAAAACTATGACACAAAATATGTTTGTTTCAACAGTAACGAGTGTATATAAAAATCCAAACAATAAAAAATAATTATAAAGAAATATTAATAATATAAGTTGTACCTTTTGGGAGCGAAGTTTTTGTTTTTTGCTTTAAACCTTTGCCATGGATTTAGATCCCAAAAACATCGTGATGATAACGTGTTAGAAAATAAAAACACAAACAACAAGGAAAAAGGCAAGAGAGAGAAAAACTTCTTCTTAAAAATGGATCATCTCCATAGTATAACATGGTATATATTTATAGGGAATGACAATCTCTAAACAATACATTAATTACATTTAATCATATTAAACAAAAATATCAAAACCTATATACATGTGCATGGATATTCATACAAATATTAATATTGATAACATTATTTTTATTTTTTATGTTATGTATATATTGAAGGAGCATTTATGCATGTAGCCCCTTATGGAATCAAAATTCAAAAAATAACCTTTTTTTTAAATATTCCAAAAATAACCCCTTTTTGATAATATTCCATAAATAATCCATAACTGGATTTTAAATCCCGCCAGTTATTTTTAATTGAAAATATGATATATTTCCCCAAATTTTACCATAACATCATCTATGATCTAACTAATACGTTTAATTAAAATAATAACAAATATATGTTGCTTGTTAACTTATTACATAATTAATATTTATTCGAATTCATAAATTTGAATAAATTTTAATGAATATTTAATTATATGTTTTAATTCTCACGTTAATTGAATGTAATGGTTCTATAATGGAGAATTCGGCGGGTACATTTTGGAAGAGAATATTTTTTTTTAATATAACTTTCTGACGCGCGTTCTAGAAAAAATATATTAAATTTTATTGCACTCCAAAATGTACCTGCCGAATTCTCCATTATAGAACAATTACATTTAATTAACGTGATAATTATAACATATAATGAAATATTCATTAAAATTTAATCAAATTTATGAATTTGAATAAATATTAATTTTTTATTAAGTTAACAGTCAACCAGTATTAGTTATCATTTTAATTAAATATACTAACCGAGATTATCCAAATTTCTTTGGATAATATGGATATATTTTTTATGTTCATGTTGGATAATATGGATATATTTCTTTGGATAATATGGATCTCTATTTATAGACTAAGTAGTTGATGTATACATGAATCACATTAACTCTTACCCATTAACTCATACTAATTCTCAGGTACATGATCCATAATTCTATGCAATGGATACATGTATGACCTTTCACACTTACATAATAAATATCGAAGCATGAATCTAATTAATATTAAGTTTATATAAATATTCAACAGTTCCAACATATTCGCACCTATCATATGCCAAGGAGCCGAGGTCACACCACCGATTCAAGCAAATACTCACGAAATTTCATTTGATCCGTGAAATTTTATAAAAGAAAGATGTGATCATATGTATGCTATACCTAACAAAGATTGACACTAACAGAAACGTAGAGGATCCGTTTAGAAAACCGCTCTCTCTAGTCATGCATGATTGTCATGCAGAGACTAGAGGTATGGGATGTTGGGGATCGTCATCATCGGTTCCCTTATTCCAAGATCAAGCCATCGACTCCAGAGTACCATCATAGTAGAAAGTACAACCATACCTCGTAAAATTAATCATGAACGAAGGGTTGGTACACTAGTTCTACACTTATCCTTGTGCCTCCATTCCAGTCGCTAGTCATGCGTCCCAAGCCCACACGTATTTGCACCGGTTATGTCGACTTCAGTTGTGTTCGTGTGTCTCACGCCCACACTTCACAATAGTCTCCTTCAAAGATCCTTCTCCATTTGGATCAGAAACAAGGATCAAAAGTATGATCTGTCTACTCGTATCCACGTGAGTTGTAGTCTCTCGTTCACACATGCAACTGTCTAGATGAAAATTGTGTGAACTTGCTTAATGTTATTCGATTACGATCTCTAATGGAGAAATAACTTGTCTCCTCTTTTCTCTCTTTCTTTCACACTCTTTGGAATAGTGTTAGAATGATTCAACATGTTGGAATTGTCAGATGAGAAAAAATATCTTATATATACTCTATAGGATAAGGCCAAATAACGAAGTGCATAACTATTATGAAAAACTGTGTATAACAGATTATACACGCAGGAGACAGAAGTTCTTCCGTTCGAACATAGCTAAGTCTCCGTTCAAACAGTGCTAAGTCTCCGTTCGAACCGAGCTAAGTCTCCATTCGAACAGAGCTAAGTCGCTGTTCGAACGGAACTAGTTCTGTCTCTGAGTTCATTAAGTATAATCTTATTATAACAGAACTCGTAACCTTCCGTTCGAACAAAGTCAAGCTTCCGTTCGAGCGGAACATCCCCTTATATTGATTTGTGTATAATCTCATAATTATACACTTATTCATTCCCACGAACACGTACGTTCGTTTATCCTTATATGTACAATTTTATCATTGATCCAAAACCGTATTTCTTTCGTGAGATACCTAGAGGAGGAAGAAAGTTGAGTAAAACCGTCTTCTCAAGTTATAGTTGTAAATATCTTATATGAAAAACGTGTACAGATTGTGTAATTTGATTACATGAGCATTGATTTGGGCTTGTGTGAATGTCTACATAATACGTGATTATGTTAAGTAATACCGTCACACCATAAGTTACCATTTCTAAATTGTCCATAGTCACGGTTATAATGCTTAAGAGAGAATTAGCATATTTATTATACAATTGTACACTAGTATATTTTCCGAGGAGATGATTATGTTTTGTTAATCATAGGACAAAAGTGCTTGTCGAATCGGAATATGAATATGTATTGGGTTATACATATTGGACTTGACCAACAGTGCGAGACTATAACTAGTTTAGTCATTAAAGATGGACTCGCAATGAGTAGGCTTTTGGTTCTCCACTGGGTAACCACTGATCGTTTTGTGTGCGCATCGCAATACTTTCAAGTGGTTTTTCGCTGTTTGTAACACAACATCCAAAACGATCATTATTGGATATTGTCCGAAATACGACAATCGATGTGAGTTACCAGGATATGAATTGTTACTTTCTCTTTCTTTGAGGTTTCTCGATGAATCAATTAACGAAATCTTTGCGCATAGTCAATGATATTAAGAGTTAATATCGATTATATTTGTTAATTCGGTTTGGTATCGGGAATATGTTTATTAGTCGATCAAAATATACGGATGACTGCCACTCTTCCTTTTGATTGACAGATATCGTAAACAAGAGCACCAATTACCACTATTTGAGATATGAATAATGATCACAATCATTTTCGTTTGAACATGAGTAGCTATGATAGAGTGACTAGATCCCGCTCATCATGAGCTTGTGAGCCTTAGCCAAACCTTAATGCCATCGTTAACGACATACAAAGCACATGTGTCTATCTGAGTTGTCCAAAATACCATCCTTGCTTCGATTCCGCACCTTTGATAAACGTATGCCAAGAAACACAATAAATGGATGAGTTTTAAAATTCAATAAGTAGTTCTATAAATTTGACGAATATTCTCTATATAAATTGAATTTATTAAGAATATTTATTCATTGAAATAAATAATAATTATTCAAAAAATAAGCTTTCAACATCTCAAAATCCAATTCACATTTCAATCGTCTATTTTGATAATTAAATTTTAGGTTGTCCGTTAATATTCTCGAGTACACGCCACGAAATTTACAACGTTGTACACATCCGGATACTACGTGAATCCGAATGAGTTGTCTAAGATCGCCACTTAGTGTGGCCGAAAAGTACTAATTGCTTCCTAAAATCCATCATCAAAATCAAAATACACTTCTCTTCTCTTAAATACACGTCACCACTTATTTATAAAATAAATTATATATAACAATATCAAGAATTCAAAATCATCAAATTCAAAATAAATAAATAAATAAAATCAATAGATATAGAGAAATCCGGTTATCTAATAATGACTTAACAAATTGAATTTATGTATGATTTTTGTCGCTACTGCTCCGTTTGATTTGAAAAGATGAACACAACAATATGAAATACTTGCATCGAAATCGACTCCAAAAATTAGATTTACTCTTTTTTCCTTTAATTTTTATTGGGTTATTTTCTATGTTGCACGGATACGGATATGTGTATCGTATCCGATCGATACAAATACGACGATACGATCATTTCAAAAAATCACAGATACAGATACGGGTATATAATTATTATTTAATATATTTATATTATATATAATTAGTAAATAAGTAATAAATTAAATAATAAATTAATAATATTTTTAAATTAAATATCTTGACAATAAATAATATCAATCAAACAATATAAGTATCGTAAAAGTATCATAAACTTGATTCTTTATTTGATTTATTTTTCAAGTATATAAATTAAATAATAAAAAAACTATTCAAATATATTTATTAATTTTATTGTTATTTTTTTTTCCGTTGTGTAACAATTTTCTTGCCTTAAAAACATTTCAATATTTGAAGAGTTAAACAAATTCAGGCCGGGCAAAAGACAACAACTCAAGAAATTTTCCTTCTACTGATTGCATTTAGATTCCATTTTAACAGTTCAAATTCATATTTAGACTACTTCGCTAGACCTCCTAGCAAAAGAGCTAGATTTGCAAATTGTGCAGATTCGTAGTTATTCTTACGAATTGAGGCTTTTCACAAGGCTATGTGTCAAAAAAAATCAAATAAACCATTTACCCCACACATTCTGATCTCTTTTCCGTTTCGGGTTGAGAAATGAGATAAATAACTCTGTTTCTACTGGAGTTTCAGTTGGAGTACCAAGTTTAATCGTACGGTACAGTACAAGGTTTAAATGTCGGGAGGTAGCAGAAGAGAGAGTTTTAATTGGAACATGATTTAAGGGATTTGGGAATACATGGATATAGTATCAAATATATACAAAATACATGATTTAAAATTTGAAGATCCATGTTAGTTGTTTGGTTTGTTGTATTTCTAGATCATGTGTACAAAAGAATTCTTGTTTGATTATTTGATGAAAATTCATGATTTAAAATTTTGATTCTAGTTATTAGTCAGATGAAAATATTAAATCATTCACAAAATATCGTCGATAGAAAATATACATAACAACATAAATATGTTTACTAAACATAGCCATAAACTAATATTAAATCATTCACAAAATATCAAATATATACAAAATACTATCGACGTTACCATTTAATAATTTTAAACATTATCAAAACACAAAATATATTCTTATATTATAAGTGCCGCCGTCTAGAAAAATCTACCATCACCCACACCGTCCATTCCGCCAATACCACTTGCCCTATTCATACCGCCCATTCGAAAGTTGCCTTTGCTAGCTTGTTCGGCCAAAAACTTGAACAAAAGTTCACTTGCCGAAGGATTCCAATAAGCATTTTTGTTATGTTATGTTCCCCTTGACATCAATTATTCTTCCATATGTCGACAAAAACAAACTATGCCAGTGAGCATTTACAAGAAACTAAGATTTACACAAAATGTTACATTAATTATTATGACATTCTATCATATATATTACATTAATTATTCCATCTAGTGAGCATTTACAAGGGGAAAAACTTAATTATAATGTCGTTCAGAAAAGATTAATTATATCAGCGAGCATTTAAAACAGTGGAGCCAAAATTAGGAGAAAAACTTAATTACTAATTAGACCTAAACTACAATCTTATATCAACAAAATGATTCTTTATATTAAGCTCTAATTGCAAAAATAGACCTACATCATCAGTAATTGAATGGAAACATATTAAAATTACACTCTCTTTTAAGTATGCATTTCATCGAACACCTAAAATACAATCTTATATCAACAAGAGAATTTTTTATATTATGCTCTAATTGCAAAAATATACCTACATCATCAGTAATTGAATGAAATCATATTAAAACTACTCTCTATTTTAAGTATGCATTTCATCGAACACCTAAACAACCACCTATGAAACCATTTTCTCCTAAGAAAAACTCATAAAAATGGATGTAATATAACTACTAGAAAGATTGAAGTCTTAATTAATTAGACCTTCAAGAGCAAGAGGAAGAAAAATAATTTGGAGCCAACGTGAAAGAGTCGAAGCAAAGATGAGGAGAAATAAAAATAAAAATTACCTAGAGAAAAAGAATAAATGATCAAATGCTTGAGGGAGTTGAAGCCAACGTGAAGTTGAAGGAAAAGAACTTGGCGATATGCACGGTGGATCTGCTCCGAAGGGAGAAGAGAGAAGAAGAATTAGCGTGAAATGGCGGGTGGGTGAAAATGTTTAGCGTCAAGAATGAAATACAGGGAGCAAGCATGGAATACCGAAAAAAAAATCTGTAAACCAAAATCCATGTATTCTGGACATGAAATACAATACATCTTAAAAACAAACACTGAATTTTAGACATATCCAGGATTTCGAAATACATATACATCATAATCCATCAAATCAAACATGCCCAGATTTGGAATTTGGATTTACATGTAATGAAGAAAAAAACAGTTTCTACATCCAGTAATATTATTTTTTTTTGTAAATTTACGTTTGTGAAACCGGTTCTACATGCCTTGCAACGCTCATCTAATTTGCACGGATCGAAAACTAGTTTTATGATCGGGTGATTCTATGGTAGGATTTTTTTTTTTAATTTTTATACAAATTAACAAGAATATTTTAGATATTTTTCAATCCTTAACTTGAATAATAATCAATGTAATGCTTTAATAGAAAACAAATTTAATTGAAAACATGTAATTAATTATAAATTTCTATAATATTCTTTTGAAAAGATCCTACCATAAAATCATCCTTCATGGTAAAGCTAAGACATGTTTTAATCGGTAACACTTTGAAACATGTCTTAGACGCAATTTGTAGTAGTATACAAGAAAACATACATGGACAAAAACACATTGCCAGTGCAAAAAATTTTAGGAAAATTTTAGTGCAGAAAGGTTAACTCACGGTTCAATACGAAGAAAATGGTTCTGACCTTGTCAAATTAGGCACGACGAAAGAACGATATTTTTGTACTTGCATACAAACAAACAAACAAACAAACAGTAGGAACAAGCTTATTTTTAAATGACCACGATTCGTAGATTAGGTTCTTAAAAAAAAAAAAACTTATTTTCACACAGCAATATTTATAACATAATTTGTAATCCTTGTCCAAAACAAATCCAGGCAGTACAGGAGAAATAAAACATAATGCCAATCCAAAAGAGTTTATTGTTTTTGTTTTATGAAATTCCAAGGCAGAGAAAGATTATTTCACACATGAAATGTAAATAAAGCAACTGAATACAGGTCATTCTGTGGATGAAGCTGGAGCCACTGTTTAACCGCGGAAGAAACTGAAAAAAAGACAATTAATAAATTTAATATTTTCTGCTTTGCTATGAAAATACATAATTGATATCGATAAAAGCAAAAAAGTTGGCGATGAATAAGGAAATTTTGACCGGTGCGAAAAAATATTCTTTAATTAGAATTGACTATTGAAGATAAAACCTACGTATTCGAGAGTGTTTGGCTTAACTTTTAACTAGGATGTTCATAATTTCTAATATTTTGAAATCTTGTCAAATTGTTGGTGAAAACATAATTCAAACTTGGGCGAGCTGTTCATTTTAACTGTGATTCGGACAAATCCACTGGAAATCGACAAATTCTGATCCGATTCGGTCGGAATCAGTGATTTGGCACGCGAGTGAGATGTTTTTAGCATGAAGTATTTTCAGTCGCAACTTTAGGGTTTGGTGTGAGAGTTAGATAGGTCTTTGAAAGAAATTAGAACACAATACAGGATAATTCTAGTTCGAAATCTCTAAATCCGGAAAATTTGAATGCTCAAATTTTAAGTGATTTTTCTATAATTTAAGATTTGATAAGTTTGTGTTGGGTTTTTATTCATTAACTAGGCGAATACTCGCGCTACGCAGCGAGAATATTAATTATATTTTTCATGATAATACAAAGTACATATAAATATAATAATATTGATAATACCATTTCATAATATAATTATTTTAACTAATTTGTCTATGATTATGTATATGATTTACAATTATTTTACATTTTGATGAAAACAAATTTCATTTTCTTAATCAAATAATAACATTTACATTAATGTCATTGTATAATAATAATATATAAAGTATAACACGATTTTACAAAAAAAAAAAAAACATAACAACAAATATTATATTGTTGTTCACAATATTTCATACAATATCAAATATAAAATTAATAAATCATACAACATATGTAGTAACATATCATTATTTATATAGTACTAACAATTTGTTATTAATTAAAAATGCAACGAAGATTATAAATAATATATCAAACCCAATAGTGAAAGTAATTTAGTAAACAATATAAAAAATAATTTAGCATAAACATAAATAATTTTATATCATATGATCTTTTAAAATTTTATATTTTTAAAAATAACATTATTATATTATTTGATAAGTGTTTATACATTTAAGAAATTATTTCGATGGATAAACTTTTTTTATTTCTATTATTTTTCAAAAGGATTAATATTAAATTTGTTTGATTATAATTTTTTAAAAAAATATTAATATTTAAAATTATATTATGTTAATAAATAAATAAATAAAATTTGTTAAAAAAACACTTTTTGCATTGTATTTTTTACATTGTATTTTTACAAATTAAAATTATGGAAAATGGTGTGTATGAACTATGTTAATATGGATGTCAAAATAAAGAGAAAATTAAAACGAATATATTCCATGAATTTCTAAAATTAAAATTCTAAAAATAATACATTATGTGTGTTATGTTTATAATATCACATATTAAGTTATTAGTATTACATACATAAACTTTTCATCTTCTATTGTATTCACATTTGATAATGTAATCTTATGTGAAATAGTAAATAATTGAATAAACTTAGTTTAACATAAACCTAATCAATAATAATTGTCCACATCATTAATATATGATGATGTGGCTTTATAAGAATCCTTAAAATATAGTGTAAAATAAGGAACACTTAAATGACTACAAAGAAAAATGTTTATAAAGAATCAATGATTAATCAATGGTCTAAATTTTGCCACATATCATAATCTAATGGTTAAAAAAAAGTGATGAAAAAATGATGATGTGGCACAAGAAAATTGCACAAATTTTGATCCAAAATAAGGGTGTTGGTAAATTGAGAAGTTGAAAGTTACCACGCAGTATACTTGTTGGCACCGTGGACAAACCAGACTTCGCATGAGAGACTGGGGTTCCTTTGCACCACACCTGAAATTATACTGGAACCCAATTTGGGAACATTACTTTTATCAATTTTGTTTTGTTTTTGGAACATTAGATAATCTAATGAAACATCACACGCATCATCCTACCGGATTTTTGCTCAATACATAGAAGAAAGACATAATCATGGATCTTTAATCAATGAAAAAAAATAATAATCATAGATTAAAGAGTAAAAAGAGATGAGAATTGGTTGTACGTACCGGCTGTAAGCAATCATGTTCTCGTCCCTCGCTACAAATTTATTCATTCCGTGATGTGTGATGAGCTTTTCCAACCCTTGCTCATAATTACATGGATATGGTATCACGTCCGTGTATTTGACCTGAAGCACAAACAGTATCAAATGTAAGTTTGGTGGCCACCATTCAGCTATCGTTAACTCGTTACGTTATCATGTTTCTTCTTCCCTCTCCTTTGATTGGGGTGTATTTGTAGGTGGAGTAATCAGAACCTTGCTGGTTGGGTGTATTTGTATGTGTAATAATAATAATAATAATAATAACGTGTGATATTATTATTAATTATTAATTATTAATTATTAATAGTTATAATTTTAGGGAAATCCCTCTCTTCTCATGCCTCCACTTCACCACCTTATTATGTCTCCACATCACCACTTTACTTGGAATATTTTCAAAAAACTCCTTAAATTTTTAAATATTGTAAAAAACAATTAATTTACATATGTATTCATTAAAAAAAAAATGCTTTTTTAATTTTAAAAAAATCTTAAACTTTTTGTAATATATAATAATTAAAAAAAAATACTATATGTTATATGTTATATAATTTTAATATTTCATTCATTACAAATATTCGACTTATATATTGTTTTTCTTGAAAAACTAGAATAAAATTATAATAAGTTGAATAATATTATTAAAAGAACATCTTGCAAATATTTAAAAATAAAATATCATAAAACTGTTAAAAAATACATAAAAGGAAAACTAAAATAAAAAATAGATGTTTAAATAGATATTTTCTATGAATATATTTGCAAGGTGTTTATTTATTATTGTTTATTTTATTATTATTTAATGTTAGTTTTGGAATATTAAAATTATATAAACACAATATGTAATAATTTAATTTTTTTGAAATCACCACATGTTAAGAAGTGTTTATGAATTTTCTTAAAATTTATAAAAAATAACAAAAATAACTTTTAATTATTACATATGAGATTTGAAGGGTATTTTGGTAAATTTTTTTTTAATACCATCCATAAGGGGTATTTTAAAAAAAAGTTTGGTAGAGAGTTTTTTTGGAGTTTAAGAAAACCTAGATGATTTTTTACAATATCCAAAAAAATTAGGGGGTTAAAAATATATCAAATCACGGATGTGCGAACAATCACACAAAATAAACATATAATCTAATTACATATTATGAAAAATAAATCATAACAAACTCGAGGGCTTGCGCGGGAAAAAACTAGTTTTTATTCATGCTGACTAAATAGAAGTGGAATTGTTAACGGATAGGTAATCTGCTCTAAATGGAGCTCCAATAAGCATGACCGGACAACTCCATTATGCAAGATAATTTGACTTCCAGTTGTACCAGTTAATTGTATTTGGATTTTGTGTGAGCTCCATTTTGAGGAGCCAAATGAAACATTGTTTCTGAAATTACAAATCACGATTTATTTGGAGGCCAAACAATAAATTTTATACTGTTATACTGATAAAATATAATTAATCGCTAGATATATATATTGTTCGACAAAATTTTTGGAAGACGACCATTCCCCTTGACCTCTACTAACATACGTCTCTGGTGAGATCATCAATTGTATGAAATTTAATTCTTGGTTAGGATTGGATTAGGCTAAGAAGGTCATCAATTGTATGAAATTTAATTTCAAGAAATATAATAAAAACTTAATTCTTAGTTAGTTTCAAGAAATAAAAAAATAATAGAAGATAATAGGCATCACCTGATGTTTTACGCAATAAGGAACGTAGTTAGTTCGAAGCATCTTAAATAATTCATTCTCACGCCATCCTGTACAAAAAACGAAAATTTCGAGATTACATTTCGGCCCATAATTCTTTATATTCTTGTTCGTACACTGGTGATTCTAAGGGGACCAAGTCACCAAAGGAACCTTGGCTCTAACATGAATTCTAAAAAAATTTATTGTACACTGGTGATTCTAAAATAATTCATTATAATTTTATTTTAGTATTTTAGTATATATAATGCAATTACATGTAAATATTAATAGGCCCAATGTTCATTCAATAAAAAATGGATTGTTTTCATCCGAATATTATGTTGGTATGATTTATACACGTCTCTTCCCCTTCCCTAATGTAAATATTTCGCCTCTGTTTTTTTCTTTACGAACCTTGTCAATTTTTTCAAAACAATCCATTTTTTTTTCAAACTAAAATAAAACGAAAACAAACTAGAGCAAACTTGAGTTTCTTAGAATTTTCAAGATTAGTTATTAATTTTATAGAATTTATCTTAAACTTACAAAAATCTAGAAATAAGAAAAATAAAAATAATTGATAAAATTAAGACAATTACTTGGAAGTTTGCATATATGAATAATATAGTCATAACAAATGTTAGTTTTTAGTTTCAAACAACAAGACACGTTCGGCTACATTTAAATTAGATTTTATTTTTGTTGTTTTATTGTTCTGGATCAATATATTTTTAAAGTTTACTTAAATTTACTAATATTATGTTATTTTCCATGTCATATTTTAATAATATTAGATAAAAACAAAATTATTTCTTTTTGGCCCTTCCAATTTTTGTGTTTGGTTCTGACTCTGTCATCCCAGACTTACGAATCATAAAAAAGAAACATTTGTAAATATTTTTATAATACAGGATTGTAATCTCAAATACTTAACTACTCATAAATTCCATTATGGATTCTGTATGTAATTGAGATATAAAAGAATGAAAATAAACACATGTTACATGTTACAAAAAGGAAAACATTAGTTTTCTCATTTCAACCTTCTTAACTCGTCAATTGAGAATGATTGTGAGTTAATTAAAGTAATTAATTTTTAATTAACAATTAATTAATACGTCATTTCAATTTAATATATAAATATTATTACATATTAATTAGCATATCAATTCAATTAAACGATTAATTAACTGTTAATTTGGATGTCAATCATTTCAATTAATTATTCTCGATTGACTTATTAAGAATATTTGGTTGAGTTTTGGAACTTTGTATATTTTTTGAGTTCTCGACCATTGTCAATCTATCTAGAATGGCCTGACAACAATCCCAAAGTTATATACAAAATATAGAGGCCATTTATCCTACCCTCAGATGCATCGTCACAACCTCTATGTACCTAATTATCACATTTAATTAATTGATAATTAACAAGATACACTCGATAACAATTTCATTAATATGTATTTAATATACACATGAATTAACAGTTAATAGTTAATATTAATTAACTATTAATTGAGTATATCTTGTTAGTTATTAGTTAATTAAGTATACTAATTAGGAATATAGACGATATGGTGATGCACCTGGGGAAGGATAAAATTTCCCAAAAATATATGAGCAATTCGAGTAAGTAAAAAAGATCTTGTTATTGGACAAGTAAAGAAAATGAAAACACGATGCCACGTAATTTACCAACTTGTAGTACCCCAGAACCAGATAATGGAAACATCCTTTGAAAAAAAATGAAAACTCATATATATATATATATATGAGGATGACTAAGATACTTAATTAAGTATCATGAGTTTTGTACTTAAAACTTTTGAATCATTAGATTTGTTTTGAGATTTTTGCATTTAATTATTAGCATAAACTGATATGGTAATATTTAATGATGAATATATATAACATTAAAAAACACAAATCTCAAAGCAAATTTAATGGTTAAAAAATCATAAGTACCAAACTCATGATATTTAATTGAGTATCTTAGCCATCATATATATATATATACCGACGTAGGTGAGGACAAAAGTAGGATTCGATCTCGCAAAGTGCTCCATGGCCCATTCGATAAGAGGGAGTCCGCCATGAACAACCAAATCAATAAAAATATTATCTGAACTTGCCATTGTACTACCGTACCGTATGTGAGACCGCAAGATTGCTAGGAACTATAAATGTTCTTTTTTATTTCTTTCTTTTGGTTTGGAATGAAATTGGCTAATCTCTTGCTTAAATAGGCTAATCTCTTGCTTAATTGAATAGGGGCAATTTGTTGTGGTATATTCCTTGAAAAAGTTAGAAATACCAAAATTTATTCTTCTAAATTTGTTAATATTGAATTTATCCTTTAAAAATAAAAAATAGCAAATTCATCCTTACAAAACTTAACGTAATCTTTTACTTAAATAAACCACATATGTCCATTGCAGGTCGACTCATTAGTTGTAAACAAGGAATTCCAGGTAGGGATGTCAATGGTGTGGATATTGCCCGAACCTACCCGAACCATATCCGAAGAAATATCCGGATTCGAAAAAATATCAAATTTATCATTTGAAAACCAACGACTTTAACCTTGCAAAATAAAAAAACATAAACTCTTGCTTAAATGATTATAAAGTTTTGGTTATAGAGTTTTGAATATAAAATATATCCCTCTAATATTAATTATTTTTAATCATTTATTTTGTAATTATTGAATGTGTTAATTAGAACATGCAAATTGTAATGGTGAAATTTTGGGGCTAAATAATATATCTCTTTTCTTGTCAAATATTCCCTGCACACAATCACGTGAAGATTGAAAGAGAATTTTTACTTCCCTGCACACAATCATTTATTTTGTAATTATTGAATGTGTTAATTTACGCAAGACATATAAATTGATATATAAATTATATTGATTATTATATAATTTTAATCATTACAATATACATTTTTTCGATAAAGCCCTTATATTATGCCCAAATTGCATAATGGAACACAACTAGGATAATTCTCGCCCTACACTGTGAGTAATGTAATAATAATTTGCATTTTTCATTCAGATTATCAGATATGATTATAACTACAAAAATTTCAAGAAAAAAAGAAGTTCATAATTTAAATGCCTCTTTAAATTAAACATTATATTTGAATTGCTCAGTTAATCACATTGGAATATAATGATTGAATTTTTTTTTGTGGTACTGGCATACCAACGTCTTTGATGAATGTTATAATGGTGTGTGAATGGTCCTTTGAAACTTTGACCAAACAATATTGGTCCGGGAATTATGTTCGATGAAAAATTATGGTCTAAATATTTCGATCTTGACGGAATGATTAAGATAAGATTGACAGGAATAAAGTGTCATTCTCTGTTAGCAGTGATTTCCGTTAAATTATATATAAGTATTAATACCTCGCCATTTAGGAATTATCTATTGTACCCAACATTTTGATCAAATATATATATATATATATATATATATATATATATATATATATATATATATATATTTTTTTTTTTTATTTATTTATAATAAATGAAAAGGACTCATTTGTTTTTCATTCATTGATGTCAACGGATATTGAATCAACAATCTCTCACAACATATATTTTTTGTGTCTCACACTTAACTAGCTAAACTATGGATCCATTGACAAATGATTAATAAAAAAAACTCGGTGATCCCTTATTCATTGGTGTCAGTGAGACTCGAACTTACAATCTCTCACAATATAGGTCGCCATTTAGGAATTATCTATTGTACCCAACATTTTGATCATATATATATATATATATATATATATATATATATATATATATATATATATTTTTTTTTTTTTTTTTTTATTTTTTTTATTTTTTTTTTTTTTATAATAAATGAAAAGGACTCATTTGTTTTTCATTCATTGATGTCAACGGAGATTGAATCAACAATCTCTCACAACACATGATTTTTTGTGTCTCACACTTAACTAGCTAAACTATGGATCCATTGACAAATGATTAATGAAAAAAACTCGGTGATCCCTTATTCATTGGTGTCAGTGAGACTCGAACTTACAATCTCTCACAATATAGGGTTTCTTATGTCTTACACCCAATCACTGGACCAAACATCTTCTATATACTAATTAATGATTAATTTACACAAGACACATAAATTGATATATAAATTATATTGATTATTATATAATTCCAATTATTACAATATAAATTTTTCGATAAAGCCCTTATATTATGCCCAAATTGCATAATGGAACACAACTAGGATAATTCTCGCCCTACACGGTGAGTATTATAATAATAATTTGCATTTTTCATTAAGATATGATTATAACTACAAAAATTTCAAGAAAAGAAAAAGTTCATAATTTAAATGCCTCATGAAAATTAAACATTATATTTGAATTGCTCACTTAATCACATTGGAATATAATGATTGAATTTTTTTTTGTGGTACTGGCATACCAACGTCTTTGATGAATGTTATAATGGTGTGTGAATGGTCCTTTGAAACTTTGACCAAACAATATTGGTCCGGAAATTATGTTCGATGAAAAATTGTGGTATAAATATTTCGATCTTGACGGAATGATTAAGATAAGATTGACAGGAATAAAGTGTCATTCTCCGCGAGCAGTGATTTCCGTTAAATTATATATAAGTATTAATACCTCGCCATTCAGGAATTATCTATTGTACCCAACATTTTGATCAAATATATATATATATATATATATATATATATATATATATATATATATATATATATAATAAATGAAAAAGACTCATTTGTTTTTCATTCATTGATATCAACGGAGATTGAATCAACAATCTCTCACAACACATGATTTTTTGTGTTTCACACTTAATTATGGCCTGAAACCACGTATCGTTCAATCGAACTACTCACGTGCCCGACTATGGCATGAAACCACGTGAGTCCCCAATTAACGCTTACCACCCGCACCAATATATACAATAGTACGTGCCCGACTATGGCCTGGAACCACGCACTATGTCATATCAATCTCGATGGTTGTGGATATGGAAGGCATTTCCATGACTTAAATATTATGAGGGATCATGCCATTGCATGTTTCTAAATTCGTGACATAATCATTTTATATCACTATCACAAGATTTTCGATATGCATATGATTTTATTTGGGAGTCAAATTATTCTAAATATTTATCTAATTATATGCTAGTATGATTGATGCCGATCAAATCGATATAAAGAACTCAAAATTCCAAGTTTTGTAGCCAAAGTTATCACGAAAACAAAATCAGCAACCAGAAACCAGTCCTTTATAACGCACCATAGTCCGTTATAACGGACCTCCAGTTTCCTTGGCACTCCGTTACAACGGAACTCTAGTCCGTTACAATGCTATTTAATCGGGTGATTGTCCAAAATTGCCAGAAATATGTCTGTTGTAACGCAACCTAGGTCCGTTACAACGCTATTTTCTGCAAACCTTTGTCCAAATTTCCAGTAACCAATCCGTTATAACGCAACTAAATGTCCGTTACAACGGACCGACTGCGTAGACTTCCGTTACAACGGACCATGTCCGTTATAACGGACTCCAAAAGACACCCTAGGCATCCCCGCATCCTCGTATCATATACATGGTCCGTTACAACGGAACTCCAAGTCCGTTGTAACGGACTATGTGATACTGGCAAATTTTCCCCAATTCCTGTATCTTATACAGTGTCCGTTACAACGGAACTCCAGTCCGTTGTAACGGACTATGCGATTTTTACGCTGCTTAACCTGTTTTCGCTCGTTTCCAAAACGATCAATCATGAAACCTTTTCACGATCATTCCTAGATACTCTCAATCAACTTTTGATCGATCTCTAGCGAATTTCATTTGTGATTTTAATGGAATTTGACATTCTCTATATGTAATATCATGCAAACGGATACAAACTTTGATAACCCGTGCGTATATCGAATATACGACTATGATCCGTCCCTTGAATCGATGGCGATCGCTCTGATACCACTGTAGGGGAAAATCCCCGACCCCGGGCCCGCGCAGCGGAATAAAGGCCCGGTCCGGTTCCCCGATTCCCGAGATCACGCCATGACTTCGAGGGTACGATGCAATAGAAGGATATATTCATACCGGTGCAAAATTGATTGCACTCGAAGGGTTGATCGCTGCCTTCTATCTCCTGTCACGTTGGTGACAATTCGCGCGTCCCACACCACGCTTCTTTCACCGCTCGTTGACTTCGCCGATTCGCTTGATTTTGTCTCCGACTCAATCTACTCGTCCGAATCGATCACAACCGAAAGAGCCACAAGTGTCGCTCCTCTACTTGTATCCACCTTGATTCGTAAGACGTCGGTCGCGGATGCAACTGCCTAGACGATGCACCGGCGAATTTGCTCGATCGAATTGATTCTCTATCTTTCGAGAAACTATTTTCTCGATTTCTCTCTCTTCGCACCTTTTCACTATCGAAAGATTAAATCTGAATTCTCTCTTTCTTTTTGTGTCTTTGGCAGAATGAATTGCTTAATTACTTAGTTTGGATGAGAGAGAAAGTATCCTATTTATATCTAATAGGATTAGGATTAGCCAAGAGGCATGTATATCCAATATACACCCTTTCACACAGAAAACTGCATGAACCTGTTCAGTATTATGTCCAGACGAAATTGATAAATTTCTCTGACAGACAATCAACCAACATGAAAGTTGTAGATAATCTTATTATATACACAATCCAATTTGGTCCAGACCAATTGGAGTTCGTATGCAAAAGTTATGACTGTTTTACTAAATGTATGTCATACTGTTGCACCCTTTCGGTATTTCACATAAACGACACTAATACTTCGTTCATATGAAATATATTTCTACATGAAGATTATAGATAATCTCATTATCTATCTAACCCAGTTTGAACCATTCAAATCGGATTTTCCCACTGAAAGTTATGGCCACAAATGTACGCTTACATTCGTTCATCCTTGTGTACATTTTTACGGTTGATCCTGAAACTGTATTTCCTTCAAATTTGTGGTCTAAATATTTCGATCTTGACGGAATGATTAAGATAAGATTGACAGGAATAAAGTGTCATTCTCCGTGAGCAGTGATTTCCGTTAAATTATATATAAGTATTAATACCTCGCCATTCAGGAATTATCTATTGTACCCAACATTTTGATCAAATATATATATATATATATATATATATATATATATATATATATATATATATATATATATATATATATATATATATATATATATATATATATATTTTTTTTTTTTTTATAATAAATGAAAAAGACTTATTTGTTTTTCATTCATTGATATCAACGGAGATTGAATCAACAATCTCTCACAACACATGATTTTTTGTGTCTCACACTTAACTAGCTAAACTATGGATCCATTGACAAATGATTAATAAAAAAAACTCGGTGATCCCTTATTCATTGGTGTCAGTGAGACTCGAACTTACAATCTCTCACAATATAGGGTTTTTTATGTCTTACACCCAATCACTGGACCAAACATCTTCTATATACTAATTAATGATTAATTTACACAAGACACATAAATTGATATATAAATTATATTGATTATTATATAATTCTAATTATTACAATATAAATTTTTCGATAAAGCCCTTATATTATGCCCAAGTTGCATAATGGAACACAACTAGGATAATTCTCGCCCTACACTGTGAGTATTATAATAATAATTTGCATATTTCATTAAGATATGATTATAACTACAAAAATTTCAAGAAAAAAAAAGTTCATAATTTAAATGCCTCATGAAAATTAAACATTATATTTGAATTGCTCACTTAATCACATTGGAATATAATGATTGAATTTTTTTTTTGTGGTACTGGCATGCCAACGTCTTTGATGAATGTTATAATGGTGTGTGAATGGTCCTTTGAAACTTTGACCAAACAATATTGGTTCGGGAATTATGTTTGATGAAAAATTGTGGTCTAAATATTTCGATCTTGACGGAATGATTAAGATAAGATTGACAGGAATAAAGTGTTATTCTCTGTGAGCAGTGATTTCCGTTAAATTATATATAAGTAGTAATACCTCGCCATTCAGGAATTATGTATTGTACCCAACATTTTGATCAAACATTAATCCTACTATTATATTTTACAAATACTTTTCCGCAAATCTAAAATGCCACGTCATCTTTTATATTTTTTAATTAATTAGGATGTTAACTACAGTCTACACACGCTTAACTACATTGAATTTAATTGGTGAAGTCCACGCCCCTCTCACGCCCCCCCCCCCCACTCAGCCAAACCACTCTTTCTTGGCTTGTTTGTTTTGATGGATTAGATGGGATAGGATTTCAAAATCCGGGATAAGCCGAAAATTTCTTGTTTGTTTTGAGGGATTAAATGGGATAGTATTTCTTGTCCGAGTACTTCGTACTCCCACTTCAAAATCGGGATAACAAATCCATGGATAGAGCTATCCATGTATTTGATTATAATATTATTTCTTTAAATTATATTCATGATCAATAATTATATTATAATTATATTATATTATATTAAACAACAATAATAATATATTATGTACTATTTTATAATGTAATATAATAAAATTTATAACAATTTATAATATAATATAAAACAATATAATATAATATAACATAATATAATATAAAATATTATAATATAATATAAAATATTATAATATAACATAATATAATGTAATATAATATAAACCAATACAATATAAAATAATATTATATAATATCATATTAAATAAATATCGTATCGCATAATCATATAATATAATATGATATAAAATAATATAATATAATATGATATAATATAATACAGTACAATATAATATGATATAAAATAATATAATATATAATAATATATTATAATATAATATAATAAGGGATTAAATATTAAAATATTAAAATCCTGTATTTTGCACCAAGAATCAAACAAAGGATTTCATATACATGATTTCAAAATACAACAAATCAAACAACTCACATGGATTACACTATCCATGTATTTCACTGTCCATGTATATCACAATCCCTCAAATCAAACATGCCCTTAGACAAACAACAAATAGGACCTCCTCCTCCTCCAACATGACTCCAATGGACGCACCTCTATGGTGCATCTCTCCTAATAGCCTTTTCACCGAGATGCAATTTCATGGCGGCCTTTTCCTTGATAGCCTTTCCCCAAATTCCTACCTTCTCATAACTGAGATGTAATTTCACGGACCCACTGAGAAGTAATTTCGCGAATCCAAGAAGCGATTTACCAACAATTTATTGTCCTGAATCAGGTTTTCTTCATTATCCATGTTGAATCTCGTCAACTCTCGTTGAGATTTTGGCGCAGTCGTCTATCAAAACACCGGCATCGGGTTTCATTCCCAGTTTCGTCAATTCAATTCAGGTTCTCTAAATTCTTCACATATTAATTTCGAATCTAACAATTTTTTATATCAGTTTTAGTTAACAGTTAACACACTGTGTGAATATTACTTATGATAGGTTAATTGATAACTGTTAAATTTGATAGAACTAGATAGTTTACACGGAATCAGTGTGTGTAGTGATACTAAACATCATGGAAAAGTCAAATCAACTCATTAGGTTCTTGATGATATAAATATATACCATATAATTAATCTCACTATCTACCAGTATGTAATAAATATGAATGTTGTTATTTGTTGTTTATTGGAAGGATAGATTGTAAAAGAGTAATTCTGGTTAATTAATACAAGATTTGGTTTAGTTTAATGATTAGATTGAATTATGGTTAATTATCATGTTGCATATTTCACAAAAATAAAAATAACTCGAAAAAGCAGGGGCCTTTTTGCAGATTTCACAAAAAAGAATTTATGATTTTTGTGATTAGTTTTACTTTTGTTTTATACATTGACCTTTTTGCCAATGTCATTTTTAAATGGATTACTATGGATTTGAAAATTTTACTTTATGCAGGGACCTTATTGCAAAATTTCATTTTCATAATAATTTGTATCCTTGATTTGTTGCTAATATTCAATTCTGACATAAATAAATTGGATGAGAAAAATGAAATGGATTATACATATTAGGGATTAAGATCAGATACTGTTGCTTTTGTTTCAAAACTTTGAATTGGGGGTATTGGTGATATAATTTTTTTTGTTGATATCAAATACTGTTAATTTGTTTCAAAACTACTGTTAAGATCAAATATTGTTAATGATTAGGTAAATTTGACAAAGTCTGCATTTTAGGAGGTTAAATTGAAATTTTCAGTTATGGAAGGGTAATATGATATTTTGAGGTTTTGTAGGGATGCGCATGAAACTAATCATATCAATTTCTATTTTTTAGACATAAAAGGGTTGTAATTTCTGAAGAATACAGTGGCCTTCTTTACCACGGTTTTTTTGCAATATCAGTCCAATGCAGGGGTTTTTGCGCATATATGCTTCAAAAATTCAATGTGAGTAAAAAATGGGACTGTAACTGAATTCCCCAAACTTTCTGGAATGTATTGCAAGTCGTATAAGAACTGATGCAGTTTTGTAATTTTGCTTTTTACAAGGACCTTCATGCAAAATCTTCAGGGGACTATGGGATATATGCTGCAATGACTAAATCTTATGGGTTTTCTATTTTTTTTTTTTTTTAATATCAAATATATCCCAAAAAATAGCCGAAATCAGCACAAGTCAATGTATATATTGGATTATCGACAAGTCTTACAAATAACCCCCTATTATTTCTCAATATTCTGAATTCCTTTTTTACATATGGTTTATGTACGAGGACCAACGGATCCAATCACTATCACCATAGAAGGAAAATTCAATGTCTCGATTAAGAGAGATGGTGGATTGAATGTATTCGACGTATAAGGCACTCTCTCTTTTCAAATTCTCGACCAAGATGACTGCTTTATCTATCTTCAGGTTTTGTGATTTAGTCCTTAGAACTTTACAATTAATGTCCTTAAACTTTAATTATTCCATGACCCAATTTAGTATTTTTTCGAAAATTGAGGGTAATTGTTTGTTTGTTACTTTGTTTGTTTGTTTTTGCAATAGGTTTAATTGGAGAAGACACCTAAACGTGTTATTTCAAGATGTATTCTGATTTTTGCCATGCCGACAATTTCACTCATTTGATTCGGGGGTGTTTCTTTATAATGCCCTATCAGGTGCTTCTAATGGTAAGATTTCCCAATATCGGGAACAATTTATTTGATTTTGATAATTTCTTAATCAATTTTTTTTTTAGAATGTTTGAATTTTATTTGGGTTTTTTGTTTGTTTGTGTAATAGGTCTAATTAGTGCGACTTTTGCAATGAATGAAAGAACGGCATCGACTGCCGTGACTTTACGGGTGTAATTTTATGCGTATAAGCAATTGAAAATTGTTTCAGTGTTGAATTTTAATTGTGTTTTGTTCGTTTGTGCAATAAGTCTAATTGGTGTGATTTTTGCAATGAATGAATGAACGAAATCGAGAGCTTGTGACTTTAGGGGTGTACTTTACAGCGTGCGAGCAATTAAAAAGCCATACTTCTTCAAAAGGTTCATTCCTTTCTAATCTCACGAGGTACATATGTTTTTTCTAGAATTTCTTTTTCGAATGATTAATAATTCAAAAATGTCTTTTTCAAATGATTCATAATTCAAATAATCATGTCTACTTTCTTTTTCGCATGATTAATAATTCAAAACTAAATTCTTATTCAGATAATAATTCAAAACAAATTTCTTTTGAGGATATGTATGGTTATTTCAATAATTTCATATTTTTAAGATCACTTTTTAAATTTCATATTCTATAAATATATTTGATTTTTTCCAGGGATATTTTTAACTTTTCGAGGGGTGTATTTGCAATTTTTTCTTAAGACGTTTATTTAATTTTCTGATTTTTTATGGGTTTTATAATATTGCACTAATTTCACAAGTTTCTTACTTTAAAAGTGTATAATGGTCTAATCAATTTACTTATTTATCACATTTTATTTTTGTCAACGCTGTTTTGGAAAACTTCTGATTTTCTCTTCTAGAACTTCTGCATTTATTCTTTTTTTCTCTGTCTAGAACAATTATTTTTTCAATTGCATATTTTAATAATTTAATGCTAAGTCTTAATGGTTAATTTTTAAATATTGACATTTGTGTCCTTATTTTGTTTATAAATAAAAAATGTTTTTTATAAAAGTTCTCTTTAATGGTCTTTAAATTTTCTGACATATGAATGGCTTTCTAAAGTTTTTTTCTTTTGGTTCTATTAACATTTTTCGAAAATAAATTATGATAATTTGAGATATTAGATAGGTAAATATGTCACCCCCCTTATTAGTATTATCTTTTGTATAATTATACTATTATTATTTTTATTTGTTTCATTGTTATCATTATCATTATCATTAGGGATATATATATATATATATATATATATATATATATATATATATATATATATGGTAATTTGATGGTTTGTGCAAATAATTAGAACTGCAAATTTTTTTTTTCCTACTTCTACAATATGGGTTATAAATTCATTTTTTTAATTTCAAAACAACAAATTGGCGAACCCGCAGAAACTAAGGGCCCAATACACAATTTAATATAAATAAATTTGGACTGATCGACTAAAAATTTCAAAACAACAGATTTCCAGGAAATTGTACTCCGCGGGAAGTATTGTTTGTCCTTTTAGCTTCGGATTGAATAACTAAATATTAGCTTTATATTGATTAGCTAAATATATTTCTATAACAGGGCGAAACAAAATCCACCAGTTGTATGCTTTTTTGAGACGAAACATAGGCTATTTATAACCATGTACATATCATTTTCTCTGAAATAGATGCTCAAGGAAACTTGATTTTTACAATGTCAAACATATCAACATGTATGTATAAATATACTCTCTCATTTTATTACATGCTAAAGAAAACATATTTTAGTGGAGGTTGGTTAGTTTAGTAGCAATTATCTACATTTTTTTACTGCAAATTTCATCAACATCGCTACAAAATATGGGAAATACCACCAATAACTTCCCACCTAATTTGGGTTATTCAAGAAATAAATGGTAACATTAGAATCCTGAAAAAGTAATAAGGAATTAAGGAATATACATTAAAAAATTTATATTTCGTAGGGGCATCCGTGATATTTCTAATCTTGTGAGGATATTCATGAAATTGTATCTTCACTGATTAGTTTATAATAATTTCAAACTTGAAAAATTGCTAGCGTATCTGCGTCAATATCAGTTATAGGATTTATGAAAAGAAGAAATACATTCGACCAATTAAGATGGTACCTCAAATTTCTTAGCAATTTCAGCCATTCTCATGGATTCAAAATTATCGGTAATTTGTCCATATCTACAACCTCAAGGCATGTTAAAAGTTCAAAAAGAATGTACTCTTGAGATGAATTATAATTTTCATATGTAGGCACGCAAAATCATTAGCCCAATACACCAAAATAAAATGACAAGTTTATAAACTAAACTGGAAATGGGAATGAAAGTGGTGCTAAGGATAAGCACCCCGCTATTAACCCCTCTATCATTCAAAAGGAATGCAATTAATTGAAAAAATAAGTAATTTGGGAATATATTTATCCATTTTTGGGATGCGTGTAGAGTGCGGGTTACACAGCATAATTGGTACCAAAAATGTTACACTACCCGATATAAACCACAAATAATGTCCCGAAGGAATATTTAAAGTAAGAAATGAGTGGGTCCCATGACCATAATTTTCTATAATATGCACTTCGGGAGAACTTCGGTATTAATTTCTTCCTATATTTCATCCTATGTATCATTTTTGCTACATTTATCATCTCCTATCTATTACATCCACTTAAGATATTTTGAATTTTAAATCCTTAGTACCAATGATTAATCATCCATTTTTGCTACATTTTTGCTACATTTATCATCTCCTACATTTATCATCTCCTATCTAACACATGATTTTTTGTGTCTCACACTTAACTAGCTAAACTATGGATCCATTGACAAATGATTAATGAAAAAAACTCGGTGATCTCTTATTCATTGGTGTCGGTGAGACTCGAACTTACAATCTCTCACAATATATGATTTCTTATGTCTTACACCCAATCACTGGACCAAACATCTTCTATATACTAATTAATGATTAATTTACACAAGACACATAAATTGATATATAAATTATACTGATTATTATATAATTCTAATTATTACAATATAAAATTTTCGATAAAGCCCTTATATTATGCCCAAATTGCATAATGGAACACAACTAGGATAATTCTCGCCCTACACTGTGAGTATTATAATAATAATTTGCATTTTTCATTAAGATGTGATTATAACTACACAAATTTCAAGAAAAGAAAAAGTTCATAATTTAAATGCCTCATGAAAATTAAATATTATATTTGAATTGCTCACTTAATCACATTGGAATATAATGATTGGATTTTTTTGGATCATAGGATTAAAAGCATGGATCATAGGATTAAAAGCATTGAGTTCAAAATCCTCAAGCTACATATTTTGAATTTTTTTTTTTTTTTAAATCCGGCCCTCCCTATGAAATTCGACTCCTCCCTTATATATTGGTCCTGGATCCGTCCCGCAAAAAGGTATCTTTAATTGTACACAATGATTTAGTTTCTCGTTCATTTCCATTAAAGATTCTTGATGTTAAAAGTACTCAAATGTAAAACAAAAAAACAACAAACAAACTTCTTGTAGTGAAAAAAAAAACTATTCTAAGAGAACACTAAATCTACATTTGTTTTATATCTATCTAGCTCATATTTAGTAGTTCAATCAATTTAGCTCATTAGAAATAAAAGATACTCTATATAGCATGGCCAAAGAAAAGTCTGTAGACTCCGACGGAGTGTTTTTAAAACCGGCTCGGACCGGCCGGTCCGTCCAAAAAAAATGGGACCTGATGAGAAAACCGGGTTGGTTCATGTAATAGACCGAAAACGTATAAGAACCAATGTTTTCAAACCCGGATACCCGTCGGGTTACCGGTTCACCGGTTGGAACAATGGGTCGACCGGTTCAGTCGCATATTTTCTTACAAATAATAATTAATTAAATATGAAGTTAAATTACATGCTTTTTTTTTTACAAAACAAACAAATATAATAGTTTTTCTTTATTCACATGAAATAAATGTATTTTTGTTATACAATGTCATGTCCTCAGTGTATCCTTGTTCAAATAGAAATTACATAATGTCCTTGACTCCTTATAGTCTCTCCAATTGAAGTTGCAGGACCTTGATACAGGCAATTCTAAAAGTACAAACAAAATGTTTTTAGGGCTAATTATGCATCGAAAACAAGAAAATTACCATCCTATGAGCAATCAAAGGATCTCCAACTAAATTTAAAATATTCCAAATTTGAAGTACCAGAATCTTTATAATTTAAATCATTATAATTCACAAAAATATTTGGTTTGAATTTAAACTAGACGGTAATTAACTTTCAAATATCAAATTAAACTACAATTGATCCTCAATTTACTCCAATTAGGCATTAAAATCATGAAAAGGAAAAAGGTCAAGGCTAGTTCCCATCATTTCTTCAATTGGGTTTTACGATTTATACTGGCATATGTTTGTATGCTAAACTTGAATAAACAATTAACTTGGGGATTCATTTTGAGTTCCATCTCCCAAAAATAAGGTACTTACATATGAAAGTAATTTCACTGGCTATGGCAGATTGCAAGTGCACGAGGAGAGATGGAGCAAAGTCAATCCAGGTTCGTTACTCATCGACCATCATAGTTGGCAAAGCATGTCGCCTCTCCAGTTTCATCTCCTCCAACATCGTTACTAGATCTGAACAGAGACAAAAGGAAGAGAATGAATCGAAGCAATGAAGAAAGAAAGAGAGCATATATGGTGCCCCCTCGTTTCTTCATGCGCTTGCAATCAATTGGAGGCTGTATTGCATCTCCGAAATTTCTTCCTATTGCCCATTAATTGGTGGACCGCTCAATATATATACCCTAAACCCTACACGCTTTCTCTCTCCTCTCCTTCATTTGCAGCCGCCGCTTCTCCTCTCTCTCTCTCTCTCTCTCTCGATCGATCGATCGATCGATCGATCGAGGCTGACGACGAGAGCTTCGTCTCGATTCAGGAAGGTGACGACGGGACGAAACCCTAGCTGACGAGACGAAACGAAACCCTAGATTGACGACGAGACGAAATCCTAGCTGCCAATTGATGACGCGACGAAACCCTAGCTGACGAAAGAGAAGGAGACAACGCACTGACGAAGGAGACGACGCACAAACCCTAGATTTCAGTGGATAATTGGGGTAAGTTAATTGATTATGTTTTAATTACTGTAATTACTCGTATTACCCGTTAATTCGTTGTTTTAAGTTACTGAGATTGCTGGTATTCTCCGCAATTAGTGTTGAACTGAAAACCCTATTTCATTAATTGTTCATTTCAGTGCAATTAGTGGTGAACTGCAATTAGTTACTGAGATTACTGGTATTACCTGTAATTACTGGTATTGCCAATTAATTCGTTCATTTCAGTTCATATTTCTGGTATTTAGATTTGTTAGATTATCTGGTAATTAATTGTTCAATTTATCTTGTCAATTAACAATTAAAATTTCTTTTTTTACCGGATTGACGGTTAACTGAGAGCGGTGGTGGTTTAAGGGGTTGTATCGGTACCGCAATCATGCACTTGTATCGCAATCATGGAATGACGGTGAAT
Source organism: Luzula sylvatica (assembly GCA_946800325.1). NCBI lineage: Eukaryota > Viridiplantae > Streptophyta > Magnoliopsida > Poales > Juncaceae > Luzula > Luzula sylvatica. Next base: position 23,758,515 of record OX326960.1, on the reverse strand, counting down.
TGACCAGAAGGGGTTGGATTGACGGTGAATTCCGACACGAAGACGACGATTAATTGGAGGCGGTGGTGGTTTAAGGGAGGCTTCGGTTAATTGGAGACGAGGATTCGCTGGGACTTTGTCGAGGTTGGATTGACGACGACGATTTGATGGGAATTGTGGAGCTTGGATTGACGACGACGAATTGGCTTCGATTGGGGAGTATTAGTTTTATGAGTGAGTAGAGCCGAGTTTTATGAGCGAGTATTAGTTTTGTGGAGCTTGGATTGTCGAGGTTTCTGATTTATGTAATGTAGAGTCGAGTTGATTGTGAGCGAGATTAATATTTAATTAACATGTGTAATAGTTTTATGGTTGTAATGGAGAGTCGAGTCGAGTCGATTGGGGACTGGTAATGATGAGATTAATGGTTGTATGAATTAGTTATGAATTGAATTAATTTTATAGTTATTAATGCTGAGATTTTTAGTTATTAATGCTGAGATTAATGGTGAGATTAATAGTTGATTAATTTAGTAAATGGAATAAATTTGGTTAATTGAATAAATTTTATTAATTAAATATTAGTCAGAACATATTTTTATTAATTTCGTTAATTTAATTATGTTGTTAATTATTTTGATAATTAAATATTAGTCAGAACATATTGGTATTAATGAAACTAATGTTGTTATTTTAAAATATGTCGTTAAATAAATTATGTTATTAATTTTGATTAATTATGTTGTTTATTGAATTGTTGGTTAATAAAGTAGAAAATTTTGAATGTAAAGGTGGGGAAATTTTGAATTTGCATAGAGTTGAATTGTTCACCAATACAAGACAAATGATGACATATGATGATTCAATCATCAATTGTGGGGGAAAATATGGGGACATAGTATAATTATCCAGAAAGAAAACAATTATTAGTTTCATTTGACCTGCATTTCTTGGAACGAAGGGAACGAAGAGAGGCGAAGAAATAAATACGCTTAAAACCGGGATTTTTCAGGTTGGACCGGTCCGGTTTTATTAGAAAAACCGGACGGTTCGAACGGATTTGACCGGTTCACATACATTTCTGGTCCAATAATAAAACCGAACCGGATTTTGGTCCGGGTCCGATTTTTTCGGTTGAACTGGCCGGTCAGGTCCGGTTTTAAAACACTAATAAGAACCGAACAAACCGGCTATAACCGGCGGGTTTAAACCGGACAGCTAGACCCATAAAAAACCGGTCGGTTTATTTCATCTCTTCTTTCCCAAAATAATTTTTTTTGATCTTATTTCTTTCCTTGCAAAATGTGATTTTTTTCCTCATTTTCTTGTAGATTTTGTTTCCAATCCATCAAACTGCCTCGGAATTCTTTCTCTCTTTGATTTGTATCATTATTTAGATTTAGGACTTGAACTATTTCTCACAAATCCGTGGTACGAAAATTGGAGTGTCTTGCGAAAATATGTGGCACTAAAATTGGCTAATTTCCCTTACTCTTACGAAATTGGAGTGTCTTGCGAGTTGAAGAAATTTCGCTAATATCCCTGTTAACTTGTGCTGTGAAATTTGCTAATTTCCATTACTGGTACACAGTTCTTTCTTCCATGTTATTTTGTTAATATCCCTATTTTTGTTAATAGTACTGTTTTAAACAGTGTCCATCAAAAATGTCCATCAAGTGAAAGAATATCCATGTTATCTCGCAAAAGTGTATTATATGCGGGCAATTTATCTTGTTAAACAGTGTTCATGATCGCAAAAGTGTCCATCAAAAGTGTCCATTAAGCTAGTGTCCATCAATGTTTTAAACAGCGTCTATCGAATTTGAAGTCTAATATCCATGTTATCTTTGTTAAAATATCCATGAATTGACATAAAATATCATAGTTTTAAACTCAGTAAACAATGTCCATCATGTTTTAATTACTGTTTACTGAATTCTCAGTTCATTAACTAGACTAGAATTTGAGGTTACACGAAAGGTATGGATTATAAAATATAGTATTTCACGATGCATAGAATTCTATGTTTATATTTGTACTGTTGTGTTCTAGGATATGACTCCGTGGTCGTAATTACGATACAATAAATTTTGAAGATTTTGCTGACAATAACACTTGGGTTTTGGAAGATGATCTGCCACTATTAACAACTGATGAATTAGAAAGTTTTCTACAACAAATTGCCGGACTTCAAATAGAGCATAATACAAAGCACGAAGGTTATTTACATTTTTACCAATACATCATTTTTTAAAATATTATATTATTACATTTACATGTCTTTTGTATATGTTTTCATTTATCCAAAATTGAATTTAGAGGATCTAGAATTTGAGGATGAAGTTGAGGAGCAACATGTAACAGCCAACACGAGTACAACTGATGCAAATGATGATATTGTCCACGAAGAGACATTAGGAGATGTAGTTGAGAATGTTCATACAAGTCAAGAAGACATAATAGTTCATCATTGGACTTTCGATTGAGCATTATATATTTTTTTAATTATGTTAAATGAACTTTATAATTTATATTTGGTTTCTATGTTAATTGAGTATCAAATTTCGTATTTTTAGTATGGTAGAATAATTGAATTGAACTATCTAATTTTTTTTATGCATAATATTTGATATTTAAGTCATTAAATATGATGATATTTATTGAATTTTATAACCAGCAATTGAACCGGTTGACCCACCGGTCCGACCAATTAACCTATGACCGGAGACTCGACCGGGTCGTTGTCCGGTCCGATTTTAAAAACATTGCTCCGACGAGTTCCCTATTGAATTCTTCCAATTCTTTTGAAATGATGTAAAAACGACCTAAATAGCATATTACAACAATTCCAAGACAAAACACTACCACTACATAGATCCAAGTTCGTAACCAACTTCTCTAATTCCGAAAAAAAGAATCTTGCAAATCTAAACGACTACCGTCGAATTAGTATAATCACTCGCATATCCAAGTTCATGTCCAAACTATTAACCATCTTTAGAAAAAGTAAATATTTCATAACCAACTTTATCTTTAGAAACAACTACGTTATCCCCACGCTATTGCGCGGGTTTGTTCATGTTGACACTACTGTGATTGTTTTTGTGGTCGCAATACATTTTTTTTTTGTTTCTGCTATTTCGGTGGTTTAATTTATTGTTTTTCTATTCTTATTTTATTTGGAAACATATTTATTTATTCGACTATGTGTTTTGATCCAATGTGAATGTTCCTAATGTGAAAATTTCAATGTGTATCTTTACATATACATATGCATGACTATGCAACCTTTCACATTCATACACGAGCATATTATAATTAATCAGTGTTTTAAATTGCGGCGATATTGCGGCCCAATTGCGAAAATTGCGGCCAGCAATTTAGAATCGTAACATCGCAACCATATATTGCGCAATAATGCGTTTTTAGAAAATTACGGAAATTGCGGCGATATTGTGGCCAAATATCTGTAAAATTACGGTATTGCTGCTAATAATTGCGGTAATTGGATTGGTTAAAATAGGTTTTGTGATCCGTTATATTAAAATTATTGTAACTTTCTCATTCTTCCACAAATGACATGAATTTTATATCGAAATCGCTCGTCTCGACGAGAGGAACGCAGTCATGAGCTTGGATTTGTGAAATTTTATCTTTTACCCTGAATTAAGCACTAAACACACGTTAAAGTAATTTCATCGAGAATTATTTAATATAAAGATTATAACATGGTTTTGTGATTATTTATTACTTTGTTTCCATATTTTATTATCAAAATATTTGATAAAATATGCTCCTAACGTATATAACTTCTAAAATGTGTCATTTTCATCTATAAATGTATGAATTTCATAATTTTTATTGTATTTCATTGATGTTTCGATTTAAAATTTGAGTTATATTGTTTTGATATTTTTAGAATGTCGACGAAAAATTCTTCAACAAAATCCAAATCCAAAAATCTCGTATAATTGCAATACTAATGGTAATTTTATGATCAATTTTTTTGTACACTGATAATGTCCCTGGACAATCAACTTTTATATTCTTTTTAGAAGAAAATTATAAAGGAAATTTTACGATATTAATGGTGACAAAAAATATTGTGAAAAACATATTTAAACAAACTATTATTATTACATAATTTAGTATCGCAACGACGTTCCGCAATAAGGTCGTTGCGCCGCACCTGCGTCCACAAACACAATCCGCTAAAAAAAAGACCCGACCGCAATGGACCGCAATATCGCAATTTAAACAATTGTAATTAATACATTCATATTAATAACACATTGTTAAAAAAAAATGTTATACTTAATACATTCATATCGACAACACATTGTTAAAAAAAATAGCAAAAATTGTAATTGTAATATCATAATCATGTTATATGTAACAATAATTTTCTTAGTAAATATAAATTAACATTATATTTATTGTAAAATAAAGACTCTACATGGTCTTTGTTGATATGTAAAAACTAACATAAACATGAAGTAATTTATGCACATATAACTTCGTATAAGTGATTGCAAGATTATATCGCTGCCCTAACATTATGTTTTTATCACGTTGGAAATTGTTACTAAAAAGAGTAACTAAAATAAATGTTTTCTGATGCCGATATAACGATCCGTAGGGAATAATAATAAATATATATTGGAAGTAGTATATATGTAGATATAAAACAGAGTATAGAACTTAAATTATATTTCTTGTAAATGACTCAGCAATTAGCTAAAATGATCTAGCAAGATCGTCTATTTTCAATGCACATATTTCATTAAATTTGATTATTAATTGTCAAATTATGTTTTCATTAAATTGGTCATTATGATTTCGATCTTCTTGAACTAATATAGTAGGCATCCATATATTTTATTACGATCTTTGTAAATTTAATTATTTTGATCTCTGGTATCTGGGAATCAAATCACCTATATAATCAACCACTAAACTTCTCTAAACCCATATCACATTTCAAACAAAGTTGATTTGAAAACGAAAAGAAAAGAGAAATCCATATTCATCTCTAGTTTGAAAAATGGATTCTAAGCTTTCATTGTTGACATTTTTCCTCCTGGGCTTGCTTCTTACCTCAGGTAAACATTTTTTTTCCATTATTAATATTTCGAATCACTATTAAGCAAATGATATATGGTCATTTCGATATGCATCAAGTATCTTGACGATCAAACGAATTACAAAGTTTAAATATGATAACTCAAATATTTAATTTAGTAATTTTCCAAAATTTTGAATAAATGCAGGAGCACGCACAATTCAGCCGTCAGACAATGATAGGTGTGAATATATTGGAATATGCGCAGTTAATAGCGATTGTGGGCCCATTTGTGCTCGTGCACAGTACACCGATGGTGCAATTTGCGTGCCGAGCCCAGGTCATTCAGAAACCAGGACGTGTTGTTGCCTCGTCGACTAGTCCCGCAAAAGACCAAGATTACAAAAATGTTACCACTATTTTTCTTTTTTAGAATAAGTGATACTTTTTTTTTTTTGAGTTTAGGATAGCAGATGCATATCCTAGGATTGTATTGATTAAAACAGTTATTTACACATATTTAGTCAACGAGTGACAAAGTAAAATCTAAGAGGCTAACCCTATACTAATTAAATAGACTAGTTTTTGTATCGAGCCCATTCCGTCGTATTTTGGTAAGCTTGCACCGCCGTGTGGTGTGGGGGTTTGGAGACGTTTTGAAAGATTCTTCGATTCCTCTCTTTCCAAATCTCCCATAGACCCGATATGAATATTGTCTTGGCCTTCCGTCGTTGCGTTTTGTCCGTCATCGTTATGATTGCGTCCCATGCTTCATATATGTTCCCAGAGTTCTGGTGAAGGAGGGTGACATTGAGCAAGCCTAGAATTCGTGAATAAGTGATACTTCGAAGTTAGAAACTTGGATCCACAATTTTGAACACGATTTTGTGATACTTGTTTCCAATGGATAACTTGAATTAGAAAGATATTTTGAATTGTTTCTGTTAATTGAAACGAGTTTTTGTTAATAAGCCCAAGCCCTATTAATAATTATTAAGTTTAATTAGCCCAATTTATTTTAGGAAAAGTTTATTTTAAGAAAATTAATTATGGGACAGATTTTAATTATAAAGAAAAAAAATATATCAATTAGAAAAGAGAGAAAGACTTGTAAGAGACTATTATAATTATAAAAGAGAGTTTTTGTTTATTAGAAATTCCTATTAGAAATCCATATTCGAATCCCGTATTACCAACAAATTGGCATCAGAGCGATGACGAGTTCTGGGAGTGATTTTGGCCATATACCGCTACCGCGATTGACGAAGACGAATTACGAAGTATGGAGTATACAGATGCGGGCGTTACTCGGTGCGCAAGATGTTTGGGAGATAGTCGAAGCTGGCTACGTGGAACCGGTTGCCGAAACGGAGCAGACGGTAAACCAATTAAAAGCAATGAAAGAGAAACGAGTGAAGGACAAGACCGCCCTGTACTTGTTGTACCAAGCTGTAGACGAGTCGGGTTTTCAGAAGATTGCCGGCGCGAAAACTTCGAAGGAAGCATGGGACACTTTGGAGAGAGTGTTCAAGGGTGCCGATCGAGTAAAGCAAGTGAGGCTTCAGACTTTGCGAGGCGAATTGGAATCCATGAAAAACTGTGTTGGTTAGTTTAGTAGCAATTATCTACATTTTTTTACTGCAAATTTCATCAACATCGCTACAAATTAAATAGACTAGTTTTTGTATGAGAAAAAATATCTTATATATACTCTATAGGATAAGGCCAAATAACGAAGTGCATAACTATTATGAAAAACTGTGTATAACAGATTATACACGCAGGAGACAGAAGTTCTTCCGTTCGAACATAGCTAAGTCTCCGTTCAAACAGTGCTAAGTCTCCGTTCGAACCGAGCTAAGTCTCCATTCGAACAGAGCTAAGTCGCTGTTCGAACGGAACTAGTTCTGTCTCTGAGTTCATTAAGTATAATCTTATTATAACAGAACTCGTAACCTTCCGTTCGAACAAAGTCAAGCTTCCGTTCGAGCGGAACATCCCCTTATATTGATTTGTGTATAATCTCATAATTATACACTTATTCATTCCCACGAACACGTACGTTCGTTTATCCTTATATGTACAATTTTATCATTGATCCAAAACCGTATTTCTTTCGTGAGATACCTAGAGGAGGAAGAAAGTTGAGTAAAACCGTCTTCTCAAGTTATAGTTGTAAATATCTTATATGAAAAACGTGTACAGATTGTGTAATTTGATTACATGAGCATTGATTTGGGCTTGTGTGAATGTCTACATAATACGTGATTATGTTAAGTAATACCGTCACACCATAAGTTACCATTTCTAAATTGTCCATAGTCACGGTTATAATGCTTAAGAGAGAATTAGCATATTTATTATACAATTGTACACTAGTATATTTTCCGAGGAGATGATTATGTTTTGTTAATCATAGGACAAAAGTGCTTGTCGAATCGGAATATGAATATGTATTGGGTTATACATATTGGACTTGACCAACAGTGCGAGACTATAACTAGTTTAGTCATTAAAGATGGACTCGCAATGAGTAGGCTTTTGGTTCTCCACTGGGTAACCACTGATCGTTTTGTGTGCGCATCGCAATACTTTCAAGTGGTTTTTCGCTGTTTGTAACACAACATCCAAAACGATCATTATTGGATATTGTCCGAAATACGACAATCGATGTGAGTTACCAGGATATGAATTGTTACTTTCTCTTTCTTTGAGGTTTCTCGATGAATCAATTAACGAAATCTTTGCGCATAGTCAATGATATTAAGAGTTAATATCGATTATATTTGTTAATTCGGTTTGGTATCGGGAATATGTTTATTAGTCGATCAAAATATACGGATGACTGCCACTCTTCCTTTTGATTGACAGATATCGTAAACAAGAGCACCAATTACCACTATTTGAGATATGAATAATGATCACAATCATTTTCGTTTGAACATGAGTAGCTATGATAGAGTGACTAGATCCCGCTCATCATGAGCTTGTGAGCCTTAGCCAAACCTTAATGCCATCGTTAACGACATACAAAGCACATGTGTCTATCTGAGTTGTCCAAAATACCATCCTTGCTTCGATTCCGCACCTTTGATAAACGTATGCCAAGAAACACAATAAATGGATGAGTTTTAAAATTCAATAAGTAGTTCTATAAATTTGACGAATATTCTCTATATAAATTGAATTTATTAAGAATATTTATTCATTGAAATAAATAATAATTATTCAAAAAATAAGCTTTCAACATCTCAAAATCCAATTCACATTTCAATCGTCTATTTTGATAATTAAATTTTAGGTTGTCCGTTAATATTCTCGAGTACACGCCACGAAATTTACAACGTTGTACACATCCGGATACTACGTGAATCCGAATGAGTTGTCTAAGATCGCCACTTAGTGTGGCCGAAAAGTACTAATTGCTTCCTAAAATCCATCATCAAAATCAAAATACACTTCTCTTCTCTTAAATACACGTCACCACTTATTTATAAAATAAATTATATATAACAATATCAAGAATTCAAAATCATCAAATTCAAAATAAATAAATAAATAAAATCAATAGATATAGAGAAATCCGGTTATCTAATAATGACTTAACAAATTGAATTTATGTATGATTTTTGTCGCTACTGCTCCGTTTGATTTGAAAAGATGAACACAACAATATGAAATACTTGCATCGAAATCGACTCCAAAAATTAGATTTACTCTTGTTTCCTTTAATTTTTATTGGGTTATTTTCTATGTTGCACGGATACGGATATGTGTATCGTATCCGATCGATACAAATACGACGATACGATCATTTCAAAAAATCACAGATACAGATACGGCTATATAATTATTATTTAATATATTTATATTATATATAATTAGTAAATAAGTAATAAATTAAATAATAAATTAATAATATTTTTAAATTAAATATCTTGACAATAAATAATATCAATCAAACAATATAAGTATCGTAAAAGTATCATAAACTTGATTCTTTATTTGATTTATTTTTCAAGTATATAAATTAAATAATAAAAAAACTATTCAAATATATTTATTAATTTTATTGTTATTTTTTTTTCCGTTGTGTAACAATTTTCTTGCCTTAAAAACATTTCAATATTTGAAGAGTTAAACAAATTCAGGCCGGGCAAAAGACAACAACTCAAGAAATTTTCCTTCTACTGATTGCATTTAGATTCCATTTTAACAGTTCAAATTCATATTTAGACTACTTCGCTAGACCTCCTAGCAAAAGAGCTAGATTTGCAAATTGTGCAGATTCGTAGTTATTCTTACGAATTGAGGCTTTTCACAAGGCTATGTGTCAAAAAAAATCAAATAAACCATTTACCCCACACATTCTGATCTCTTTTCCGTTTCGGGTTGAGAAATGAGATAAATAACTCTGTTTCTACTGGAGTTTCAGTTGGAGTACCAAGTTTAATCGTACGGTACAGTACAAGGTTTAAATGTCGGGAGGTAGCAGAAGAGAGAGTTTTAATTGGAACATGATTCATGTATTTGAAGATCCATGTTAGTTGTTTGGTTTGTTGTATTTCTAGATCATGTGTACAAAAGAATTCTTGTTTGATTATTTGATGAAAATTCATGATTTAAAATTTTGATTCTAGTTATTAGTCAGATGAAAATATTAAATCATTCACAAAATATCGTCGATAGAAAATATACATAACAACATAAATATGTTTACTAAACATAGCCATAAACTAATATTAAATCATTCACAAAATATCAAATATACACAAAATACTATCGACGTTACCATTTAATAATTTTAAACATTATCAAAACACAAAATATATTCTTATATTATAAGTGCCGCCGTCTAGAAAAATCTACCATCACCCACACCGCCCATTCGAAAGTTGCCTTTGCTAGCTTGTTCGGCCAAAAACTTGAACAAAAGTGCACTTGCCGAAGGATGCCAATAAGCATTTTTGTTATGTTATGTTCCCCTTGACATCAATTATTCTTCCATATGTCGACAAAAACAAACTATGCCAGTGAGCATTTACAAGAAACTAAGATTTACACAAAATGTTACATTAATTATTATGACATTCTATCATATATATTACATTAATTATTCCATCTAGTGAGCATTTACAAGGGGAAAAACTTAATTATAATGTCATTCAGAAAAGATTAATTATATCAGCGAGCATTTAAAACAGTGGAGCCAAAATTAGGAGAAAAACTTAATTACTAATTAGACCTAAACTACAATCTTATATCAACAAAATGATTCTTTATATTAAGCTCTAATTGCAAAAATAGACCTACATCATTAGTAATTGAATGGAAACATATTAAAATTACACTCTCTTTTAAGTATGCATTTCATCGAACACCTAAACTACAATCTTATATCAACAAGATAATTTTTTATATTATGCTCTAATTGCAAAAATATACCTACATCATCAGTAATTGAATGAAATCATATTAACACTACTCTCTATTTTAAGTATGCATTTCATCGAACACCTAAACAACCACCTATGAAACCATTTTCTCCTAAGAAAAACTCATAAAAATGGATGTAATATAACTACTAGAAAGATTGAAGTCTTAATTAATTAGACCTTCAAGAGCAAGAGGAAGAAAAATAATTTGGAGCCAACGTGAAAGAGTCGAAGCAAAGATGAGGAGAAATAAAAATAAAAATTACCTAGAGAAAAAGAATAAATGATCAAATGCTTGAGGGAGTTGAAGCCAACGTGAAGTTGAAGGAAAAGAACTTGGCGATATGCACGGTGGATCTGCTCCGAAGGGAGAAGAGAGAAGAAGAATTAGCGTGAAATGGCGGGTGGGTGAAAATGCTTAGCGTCAAGAATGAAATACAGGGAGCAAGCATGGAATACCGAAAAAAAAATCTGTAAACCAAAATCCATGTATTCTGGACATGAAATACAATACATCTTAAAAACAAACACTGAATTCTTTTTCTCATGTAAAGAATCAGATTAGGAGAACACTATGTAATTATTTGTTATAATTTATAAAAAAACATTAGACGAGGGAGCGAAACCCTCTCTAATTTTCTTCAAAAAAAAAAAAACAAACACTGAATTTTAGACATATCCAGGATTTCGAAGTACATATACATCAGAATCCCTCAAATCAAACATGCCCAGATTTGGAATTTGGATTTACATGTAATGAAGAAAAAAACAGTTTCTACATCCAGTAATATTATTTTTTTTTGTAAATTTACGTTTGTGAAACCGGTTCTACATGCCTTGCAACGCTCATCTAATTTGCACGGATCGAAAACTAGTTTTATGATCGGGTGATTCTATGGTAGGATTTTTTTTTTTTAATTTTTATACAAATTAACAAGAATATTTTAGATATTTTTCAATCCTTAACTTGAATAATAATCAATGTAATGCTTTAATAGAAAACAAATTTAATTGAAAACATGTAATTAATTATAAATTTCTATAATATTCTTTTGAAAAGATCCTACCATAAAATCATCCTTCATGGTAAAGCTAAGACATGTTTTAATCGGTAACACTTTGAAACATGTCTTAGACGCAATTTGTAGTAGTATACAAGAAAACATACATGGACAAAAACACATTGCCAGTGCAAAAAATTTTAGGAAAATTTTAGTGCAGAAAGGTTAACTCACGGTTCAATACGAAGAAAATGGTTCTGACCTTGTCAAATTAGGCACGACGAAAGAACGATATTTTTGTACTTGCATACAAACAAACAAACAAACAAACAGTAGGAACAAGCTTATTTTTAAATGACCACGATTCGTAGATTAGGTTCTTAAAAAAAAAAAAAAACTTATTTTCACACAGAAATATTTATAACATAATTTGCAATCCTTGTCCAAAACAAATCCACGCAGTACAGGAGAAATAAAACATAATGCCAATCCAAAAGAGTTTATTGTTTTTGTTTTATGAAATTCCAAGGCAGAGGAAGATTATTTCACACATGAAATGTAAATAAAGCAACTGAATACAGGTCATTCTGTGGATGAAGCTGGAGCCACTGTTTAACCGCGGAAGAAACTGAAAAAAAGACAATTAATAAATTTAATATTTTCTGCTTTGCTATGAAAATACATAATTGATATCGATAAAAGCAAAAAAGTTGGCGATGAATAAGGAAATTTTGACCGGTGCGAAAAAATATTCTTTAATTAGAATTGACTATTGAAGATAAAACCTACGTATTCGAGAGTGTTTGGCTTAACTTTTAACTAGGATGTTCATAATTTCTAATATTTTGAAATCTTGTCAAATTGTTGGTGAAAACATAATTCAAACTTGGGCGAGTTGTTCATTTTAACTGTGATTCGGACAACTCCACTGGAAATCGACAAATTCTGATCCGATTCGGTCGGAATCAGTGATTTGGCACGCGAGTGAGATGTTTTTAGCATGAAGTATTTTCAGTCGCAACTTTAGGGTTTGGTGTGAGAGTTAGATAGGTCTTTGAAAGAAATTAGAACACAATACAGGATAATTCTAGTTCGAAATCTCTAAATCCGGAAAATTTGAATGCTCAAATTTTAAGTGATTTTTCTATAATTTAAGATTTGATAAGTTTGTGTTGGGTTTTTATTCATTAACTAGGAGAATACTCGCGCTACGCAGCGAGAATATTAATTATATTTTTCATGATAATACAAAGTACATATAAATATAATAATATTGATAATACCATTTCATAATATAATTATTTTAACTAATTTGTCTATGATTATGTATATGATTTACAATTATTTTACATTTTGATGAAAACAAATTTCATTTTCTTAATCAAATAATAACATTTACATTAATGTCATTGTATAATAATAATATATAAAGTATCACACGATTTTACAAAAAAAAAAAAAACATAACAACAAATATTATATTGTTGTTCACAATATTTCATACAATATCAAATATAAAATTAATAAATCATACAACATATGTAGTAACATATCATTATTTATATAGTACTAACAATTTGTTATTAATTAAAAATGCAACGAAGATTATAAATAATATATCAAACCCAATAGTGAAAGTAATTTAGTAAACAATATAAAAAATAATTTAACATAAACATAAATAATTTTATATCATATGATCTTTTAAAATTTTATATTTTTAAAAATAACATTATTATATTATTTGATAAGTGTTTATACATTTAAGAAATTATTTCGATGGATAAACTTTTTTTATTTCTATTATTTTTCAAAAGGATTAATATTAAATTTGTTTGATTATAATTTTTAAAAAAAATATTAATATTTAAAATTATATTATGTTAATAAATAAATAAATAAAATTTGTGAAAAAAACACTTTTTGCATTGTATTTTTTACATTGTATTTTTACAAATTAAAATTATGGAAAATGGTGTGTATGAACTATGTTAATATGGATGTCAAAATAAAGAGAAAATTAAAACGAATATATTCGATGAATTTCTAAAATTAAAATTCTAAAAATAATACATTATGTGTGTTATGTTTATAATATCACATATTAAGTTATTAGTATTACATATATAAACTTTTCATCTTCTATTGTATTCACATTTGATAATGTAATCTTATGTGAAATTGTAAATAATTGAATAAACTTAGTTTAACATAAACCTAATCAATAATAATTGTCCACATCATTAATATATGATGATGTGGCTTTATAAGAATCCTTAAAATATAGTGTAAAATAAGGAACACTTAAATGGCTACAAAGAAAAATGTTTATAAAGAATCAATGATTAATCAATGGTCTAAATTTTGCCACATATCATAATCTAATGGTTAAAAAAAAGTGATGAAAAAATGATGATGTGGCATAAGAAAATTGCACAAATTTTGGTCCAAAATAAGGGTGTTGGTAAATTGAGAAGTTGAAAGTTACCACGCAGTATACTTGTTGGCACCGTGGACAAACCAGACTTCGCATGAGAGACTGGGGTTCCTTTGCACCACACCTGAAATTATACTGGAACCCAATTTGGGAACATTACTTTTATCAATTTTGTTTTGTTTTGGGAACATTAGATAATCTAATGAAACATCACACGCATCATCCTACCGGATTTTTGCTCAATACATAGAAGAAAGACATAATCATGGATCTTTAATCAATGAAAAAAAAATAATAATCATAGATTAAAGAGTAAAAAGAGATGAGAATTGGTTGTACGTACCGGCTGTAAGCAATCATGTTCTCGTCCCTCGCTACAAATTTATTCATTCCGTGATGTGTGATGAGCTTTTCCAACCCTTGCTCATAATTACATGGATATGGTATCACGTCCGTGTATTTGACCTGAAGCACAAACAGCATCAAATGTAAGTTTGGTGGCCACCATTCAGCTATCGTTAACTCGTTACGTTATCATGTTTCTTCTTCCCTCTCCTTTGATTGGGGTGTATTTGTAGGTGGAGTAATCAGAACCTTGCTGGTTGGGTGTATTTGTATGTGTAATAATAATAATAATAATAATAACGTGTGATATTATTATTAATTATTAATTATTAATTATTAATAGTTATAATTTTAGGGAAATCCCTCTCTTCTCATGCCTCCACTTCACCACCTTATTATGTCTCCACATCACCACTTTACTTGGAATATTTTCAAAAAACTCCTTAAATTTTTAAATATTGTAAAAAACAATTAATTTACATATGTATTCATTAAAAAAAAAATGCTTTTTTAATTTTAAAAAAATCTTAAACTTTTTGTAATATATAATAATTAAAAAAAAATACTATATGTTATATGTTATATAATTTTAATATTTCATTCATTACAAATATTCGACTTATATATTGTTTTTCTTGAAAAACTAGAATAAAATTATAATAAGTTGAATAATATTATTAAAAGAACATCTTGCAAATATTTAAAAATAAAATATCATAAAACTGTTAAAAAATACATAAAAGGAAAACTAAAATAAAAAATAGATGTTTAAATAGATATTTTCTATGAATATATTTGCAAGGTGTTTATTTATTATTGTTTATTTTATTATTATTTAATGTTAGTTTTGGAATATTAAAATTATATAAACACAATATGTAATAATTTAATTTTTTTGAAATCACCACATGTTAAGAAGTGTTTATGAATTTTCTTAAAATTTATAAAAAATAACAAAAATAACTTTTAATTATTACATATGAGATTTGAAGGGTATTTTGGTAAATTTTTTTTTAATACCATCCATAAGGGGTATTTTAAAAAAAAGTTTGGTAGAGAGTTTTTTTGGAGTTTAAGAAAACCTAGATGATTTTTTACAATATCCAAAAAAATTAGGGGGTTAAAAATATATCAAATCACGGATGTGCGAACAATCACACAAAATAAACATATAATCTAATTACATATTATGAAAAATAAATCATAACAAACTCGAGCTCCGCGCAATTGCGCGGGAAAAAACTAGTTTTTATTCATGCTGACTAAATAGAAGTGGAATTGTTAACGGATAGGTAATCTGCTCTAAATGGAGCTCCAATAAGCATGACCGGACAACTCCATTATGCAAGATAATTTGACTTCCAGTTGTACCAGTTAATTGTATTTGGATTTTGTGTGAGCTCCATTTTGAGGAGCCAAATGAAACATTGTTTCTGAAATTACAAATCACGATTTATTTGGAGGCCAAACAATAAATTTTATACTGTTATACTGATAAAATATAATTAATCGCTAGATATATATATTGTTCGACAAAATTTTTGGAAGACGACCATTCCCCTTGACCTCTACTAACATACGTCTCTGGTGAGATCATCAATTGTATGAAATTTAATTCTTGAAATTTAATTCTTGGTTAGGATTGGATTAGGCTAAGAAGGTCATCAATTGTATGAAATTTAATTTCAAGAAATATAATAAAAACTTAATTCTTAGTTAGTTTCAAGAAATAAAAAAATAATAGAAGATAATAGGCATCACCTGATGTTTTACGCAATAAGGAACGTAGTTAGTTCGAAGCATCTTAAATAATTCATTCTCACGCCATCCTGTACAAAAAACGAAAATTTCGAGATTACATTTCGGCCCATAATTCTTTATATTCTTGTTCGTACACTGGTGATTCTAAGGGGACCAAGTCACCAAAGGAACCTTGGCTCTAACATGAATTCTAAAAAAATTTATTGTACACTGGTGATTCTAAAATAATTCATTATAATTTTATTTTAGTATTTTAGTATATATAATGCAATTACATGTAAATATAAATAGGCCCAATGTTCATTCAATAAAAAATGGATTGTTTTCGTCCGAATATTATGTTGGTATGATTTATACACGTCTCTTCCCCTTCCCTAATGTAAATATTTCGCCTCTGTTTTTTTCTTTACGAACCTTGTCAATTTTTTCAAAACAATCCATATTTTTTTTCAAACTAAAATAAAACGAAAACAAACTAGAGCAAACTTGAGTTTCTTAGAATTTTCAAGATTAGTTATTAATTTTATAGAATTTATCTTAAACTTACAAAAATCTAGAAATAAGAAAAATAAAAATAATTGATAAAATTAAGACAATTACTTGGAAGTTTGCATATATGAATAATATAGTCATAACAAATGTTAGTTTTTAGTTTCAAACAACAAGACACGTTCGGCTACATTTAAATTAGATTTTATTTTTGTTGTTTTATTGTTCTGGATCAATATATTTTTAAAGTTTACTTAAATTTACTAATATTATGTTATTTTCCATGTCATATTTTAATAATATTAGATAAAAACAAAATTATTTCTTTTTGGCCCTTCCAATTTTTGTGTTTGGTTCTGACTCTGTCATCCCAGACTTACGAATCATAAAAAAGAAACATTTGTAAATATTTTTATAATACAGGATTGTAATCTCAAATACTTAACTACTCATAAATTCCATTATGGATTCTGTATGTAATTGAGATATAAAAGAATGAAAATAAACACATGTTACATGTTACAAAAAGGAAAACATTAGTTTTCTCATTTCAACCTTCTTAACTCGTCAATTGAGAATGATTGTGAGTTAATTAAAGTAATTAATTTTTAATTAACAATTAATTAATACGTCATTTCAATTTAATATATAAATATTATTACATATTAATTAGCATATCAATTCAATTAAACGATTAATTAACTGTTAATTTGGATGTCAATCATTTCAATTAATTATTCTCGATTGACTTATTAAGAATATTTGGTTGAGTTTTGGAACTTTGGTTGAGTTTTGAATCATTAGATTTGTTTTGAGATTTGTGCATTTAATTATTAGCATAAACTGATATGGTAATATTTAATGATGAATATATATAACATTAAAAAACACAAATCTCAAAGCAAATTTAATGGTTAAAAAATCATAAGTACCAAACTCATGATATTTAATTGAGTATCTTAGCCATTATATATATATATACCGACGTAGGTGAGGACAAAAGTAGGATTCGATCTCGCAAAGTGCTCCATGGCCCATTCGATAAGAGGGAGTCCGCCATGAACAACCAAATCAATAAAAATATTATCTGAACTTGCCATTGTACTACCGTACCGTATGTGAGACCGCAAGATTGCTAGGAACTATAAATGTTCTTTTTTATTTCTTTCTTTTGGTTTGGAATGAAATTGGCTAATCTCTTGCTTAAATAGGCTAATCTCTTGCTTAATTGAATAGGGGCAATTTGTTGTGGTATATTCCTTGAAAAAGTTAGAAATACCAAAATTTATTCTTCTAAATTTGTTAATATTGAATTTATCCTTTAAAAATAAAAAATAGCAAATTCATCCTTACAAAACTTAACGTAATCTTTTACTTAAATAAACCACATATGTCCATTGCAGGTCGACTCATTAGTTGTAAACAAGGAATTCCAGGTAGGGATGTCAATGGTGTGGATATTGCCCGAACCGACCCGAACCGTATCCGAAGAAATATCCGGATTCGAAAAAATATCAAATTTATCATTTGAAAACCAACAACTTTAACCTTGCAAAATAAAAAAACATAAACTCTTGCTTAAATGATTATAAAGTTTTGGTTATAGAGTTTTGAATATAAAATATATCCCTCTAATATTAATTATTTTTAATCATTTATTTTGTAATTATTGAATGTGTTAATTAGAACATGCAAATTGTAATGGTGAAATTTTGGGGCTAAATAATATATCTCTTTTCTTGTCAAATATTCCCTGCACACAATCACGTGAAGATTGAAAGAGAATTTTTACTTCCCTGCACACAATCATTTATTTTGTAATTATTGAATGTGTTAATTTACGCAAGACATATAAATTGATATATAAATTATATTGATTATTATATAATTTTAATCATTACAATATACATTTTTTCGATAAAGCCCTTATATTATGCCCAAATTGCATAATGGAACACAACTAGGATAATTCTCGCCCTACACTGTGAGTAATGTAATAATAATTTGCATTTTTCATTCAGATTATCAGATATGATTATAACTACAAAAATTTCAAGAAAAAAAGAAGTTCATAATTTAAATGCCTCTTTAAATTAAACATTATATTTGAATTGCTCAGTTAATCACATTGGAATATAATGATTGAATTTTTTTTTTGTGGTACTGGCATACCAACGTCTTTGATGAATGTTATAATGGTGTGTGAATGGTCCTTTGAAACTTTGACCAAACAATATTGGTCCGGGAATTATGTTCGATGAAAAATTGTGGTCTAAATATTTCGATCTTGACGGAATGATTAAGATAAGATTGACAGGAATAAAGTGTCATTCTCTGTGAGCAGTGATTTCCGTTAAATTATATATAAGTATTAATACCTCGCCATTTAGGAATTATCTATTGTACCCAACATTTTGATCAAATATATATATATATATATATATATATATATATATATATATTTTTTTTTTTTTTATTTTTTTTTTTTTTTTATAATAAATGAAAAGGACTCATTTGTTTTTCATTCATTGATGTCAACGGAGATTAAATCAACAATCTCTCACAACATATATTTTTTGTGTCTCACACTTAACTAGCTAAACTATGGATCCATTGACAAATGATTAATAAAAAAAACTCGGTGATCCCTTATTCATTGGTGTCAGTGAGACTCGAACTTACAATCTCTCACAATATAGGTCGCCATTTAGGAATTATCTATTGTACCCAACATTTTGATCAAATATATATATATATATATATATATATATATATATATATATATATATTTTTTTATTTTTTTTATTTTTTATAATAAATGAAAAGGACTCATTTGTTTTTCATTCATTGATGTCAACGGAGATTGAATCAACAATCTCTCACAACACATGATTTTTTGTGTCTCACACTTAACTAGCTAAACTATGGATCCATTGACAAATGATTAATGAAAAAAACTCGGTGATCCCTTATTCATTGGTGTCAGTGAGACTCGAACTTACAATCTCTCACAATATAGGGTTTCTTATGTCTTACACCCAATCACTGGACCAAACATCTTCTATATACTAATTAATGATTAATTTACACAAGACACATAAATTGATATATAAATTATATTGATTATTATATAATTCCAATTATTACAATATAAATTTTTCGATAAAGCCCTTATATTATGCCCAAATTGCATAATGGAACACAACTAGGATAATTCTCGCCCTACACGGTGAGTATTATAATAATAATTTGCATTTTTCATTAAGATATGATTATAACTACAAAAATTTCAAGAAAAGAAAAAGTTCATAATTTAAATGCCTCATGAAAATTAAACATTATATTTGAATTGCTCACTTAATCACATTGGAATATAATGATTGAATTTTTTTTTGTGGTACTGGCATACCAACGTCTTTGATGAATGTTATAATGGTGTGTGAATGGTCCTTTGAAACTTTGACCAAACAATATTGGTCCGGAAATTATGTTCGATGAAAAATTGTGGTCTAAATATTTCGATCTTGACGGAATGATTAAGATAAGATTGACAGGAATAAAGTGTCATTCTCCGCGAGCAGTGATTTCCGTTAAATTATATATAAGTATTAATACCTCGCCATTCAGGAATTATCTATTGTACCCAACATTTTGATCAAATATATATATATGTATATATATATATATATATATATATATATATATATATATATATATATATATATATATATATATATATATATATATATATATATATATATATATATATATATATATATATTTTTTTTTTTTTTTTTTATAATAAATGAAAAAGACTCATTTGTTTTTCATTCATTGATATCAACGGAGATTGAATCAACAATCTCTCACAACACATGATTTTTTGTGTTTCACACTTAATTATGGCCTGAAACCACGTATCGTTCAATCGAACTACTCACGTGCCCGACTATGGCATGAAACCACGTGAGTCCCCAATTAACGCTTACCACCCGCACCAATATATACAATAGTACGTGCCCGACTATGGCCTGGAACCACGCACTATGTCATATCAATCTCGATGGTTGTGGATATGGAAGGCATTTCCATGACTTAAATATTATGAGGGATCATGCCATTGCATGTTTCTAAATTCGTGACATAATCATTTTATATCACTATCACAAGATTTTCGATATGCATATGATTTTATTTGGGAGTCAAATTATTCTAAATATTTATCTAATTATATGCTAGTATGATTGATGCCGATCAAATCGATATAAAGAACTCAAAATTCCAAGTTTTGTAGCCAAAGTTATCACGAAAACAAAATCAGCAACCAGAAACCAGTCCTTTATAACGCACCATAGTCCGTTATAACGGACCTCCAGTTTCCTTGGCACTCCGTTACAACGGAACTCTAGTCCGTTACAATGCTATTTAATCGGGTGATTGTCCAAAATTGCCAGAAATATGTCCGTTGTAACGCAACATAGGTCCGTTACAACGCTATTTTCTGCAAACCTTTGTCCAAATTTCCTGTAACCAATCCGTTATAACGCAACTAAATGTCCGTTACCACGGACCGACTGCGTAGACTTCCGTTACAACGGACCATGTCCGTTATAACGGACTCCAAAAGACACCCTAGGCATCCCCGCATCCTCGTATCATATACAGGGTCCGTTACAACGGAACTCCAAGTCCGTTGTAACGGACTATGTGATACTGGCAAATTTTCCCCAATTCCTGTATCTTATACAGTGTCCGTTACAACGGAACTCCAGTCCGTTGTAACGGACTATGCGATTTTTACGCTGCTTAACCTGTTTTCGCTCGTTTCCAAAACGATCAATCATGAAACCTTTTCACGATCATTCCTAGATACTCTCAATCAATTTTTGATCGATCTCTAGCGAATTTCATTTGTGATTTTAATGGAATTTGACATTCTCTATATGTAACATCATGCAAACGGGTACAAACTTTGATAACCCGTGCGTATATCGAATATACGACTATGCTCCGTCCCTTGAATCGATGGCGATCGCTCTGATACCACTGTAGGGGAAAATCCCCGACCCCGGGCCCGCACAGCGGAATAAAGGCCCGGTCCGGTTCCCCGATTCCCGAGATCACGCCATGACTTCGAGGGTACGATGCAATAGAAGGATATATTCATACCGGTGCTAAATTGATTGCACTCGAAGGGTTGATTGCTGCCTTCTATCTCCTGTCACGTTGGTGACAATTCGCGCGTCCCACACCACGCTTCTTTCACCGCTCGTTGACTTCGCCGATTCGCTTGATTTTGTCTCCGACTCAATCTACTCGTCCGAATCGATCACAACCGAAAGAGCCACAAGTGTCGCTCCTCTACTTGTATCCACCTTGATTCGTAAGACGTCGGTCGCGGATGCAACTGCCTAGATGATGCACCGGCGAATTTGCTCGATCGAATTGATTCTCTATCTTTCGAGAAACTATTTTCTCGATTTCTCTCTCTTCGTACCTTTTCACTATCGAAAGATTAAATCTGAATTCTCTCTTTCTTTTTGTGTCTTTGGCAGAATGAATTGCTTAATTACTTAGTTTGGATGAGAGAGAAAGTATCCTATTTATATCTAATAGAATTAGGATTAGCCAAGAGGCATGTATATCCAATATACACCCTTTCACACAGAAAACTGCATGAACCTGTTCAGTATTATGTCCAGACGAAATTGATAAATTTCTCTGACAGACAATCAACCAACATAAAAGTTGTAGATAATCTTATTATATACACAATCCAATTTGGCCCAGACCAATTGGAGTTCGTATGCAAAAGTTATGACTGTTTTACTAACTGTATGTCATACTGTTGCACCCTTTCGGTATTTCACATAAACGACACTAATACTTCGTTCATATGAAATATATTTCTACATGAAGATTATAGATAATCTCATTATCTATCTAACCCTGTTTGAACCATTCAAATCGGATTTTCCCACTGAAAGTTATGGCCACAAATGTACGCTTACATTTGTTCATCCTTGTGTACATTTTTACGGTTGATCCTGAAACTGTATTTCCTTCAAATTTGTGGTCTAAATATTTCGATCTTGACGGAATGATTAAGATAAGATTGACAGGAATAAAGTGTCATTCTCCGTGAGCAGTGATTTCCGTTAAATTATATATAAGTATTAATACCTCGCCATTCAGGAATTATCTATTGTACCCAACATTTTGATCAAATATATATATATATATATATATATATATATATATATATATATATATATATATATTCTTTTTTTTTTTTTTTTTATAATAAATGAAAAAGACTCATTTGTTTTTCATTCATTGATATCAACGGAGATTGAATCAACAATCTCTCACAACACATGATTTTTTGTGTCTCACACTTAACTAGCTATACTATGGATCCATTGACAAATGATTAATAAAAAAACTCGGTGATCCCTTATTCATTGGTGTCAGTGAGACTCGAACTTACAATCTCTCACAATATAGGGTTTCTTATGTCTTACACCCAATCACTGGACCAAACATCTTCTATATACTAATTAATGATTAATTTACACAAGACACATAAATTGATATATAAATTATATTGATTATTATATAATTCTAATTATTACAATATAAATTTTTCGATAAAGCCCTTATATTATGCCCAAGTTGCATAATGGAACACAACTAGGATAATTCTCGCCCTACACTGTGAGTATTATAATAATAATTTGCATATTTCATTAAGATATGATTATAACTACAAAAATTTCAAGAAAAAAAAAGTTCATAATTTAAATGCCTCATGAAAATTAAACATTATATTTGAATTGCTCACTTAATCACATTGGAATATAATGATTGAATTTTTTTTTTGTGGTACTGGCATGCCAACGTCTTTGATGAATGTTATAATGGTGTGTGAATGGTCCTTTGAAACTTTGACCAAACAATATTGGTCCGGGAATTATGTTTGATGAAAAATTGTGGTCTAAATATTTCGATCTTGACGGAATGATTAAGATAAGATTGATAGGAATAAAGTGTTATTCTCTGTGAGCAGTGATTTCCGTTAAATTATATATAAGTAGTAATACCTCGCCATTCAGGAATTATGTATTGTACCCAACATTTTGATCAAACATTAATCCTACTATTATATTTTACAAATACTTTTCCTCAAATCTAAAATGCCACGTCATCTTTTATATTTTTTAATTAATTAGGATGTTAACTACAGTCTACACACGCTTAACTACATTGAATTTAATTGGTGAAGTCCACGCCCCTCTCACGCCCCCCCCCCCCCCCCCCCCCCCCACTCAGCCAAACCACTCTTTCTTCTTAGACAAACAACAAATAGGACCTCCTCCTCCTCCAACATGACTCCAATGGACGCACCTCTATGGTGCATCTCTCCTAATAGCCTTTTCACCGAGATGCAATTTCATGGCGGCCTTTTCCTTGATAGCCTTTCCCCAAATTCCTACCTTCTCATAACTGAGATGTAATTTCACGGACCCACTGAGAAGTAATTTCGCGAATCCAAGAAGCGATTTACCAACAATTTATTGTCCTGAATCAGGTTTTCTTCATTATCCATGTTGAATCTCGTCAACTCTCGTTGAGATTTTGGCGCAGTCGTCTATCAAAACACCGGCATCGGGTTTCATTCCCAGTTTCGTCAATTCAATTCAGGTTCTCTAAATTCTTCACATATTAATTTCGAATCTAACAATTTTTTATATCAGTTTTAGTTAACAGTTAACACACTGTGTGAATATTACTTATGATAGGTTAATTGATAACTGTTAAATTTGATAGAACTAGATAGTTTACACGGAATCAGTGTGTGTAGTGATACTAAACATCATGGAAAAGTCAAATCAACTCATTAGGTTCTTGATGATATAAATATATACCATATAATTACTCTCACTATCTACCAGTATGTAATAAATATGAGTGTTGTTATTTGTTGTTTATTGGAAGGATAGATTGTAAAAGAGTAATTCTGGTTAATTAATACAAGATTTGGTTTAGTTTAATGATTAGATTGAATTATGGTTAATTATCATGTTGCATATTTCACAAAAATAAAAATAACTCGAAAAAGCAGGGGCCTTTTTGCAGATTTCACAAAAAAGAATTTATGATTTTTGTGATTAGTTTTACTTTTGTTTTATACATTGACCTTTTTGCCAATGTCATTTTTAAATGGATTACTATGGATTTGAAAATTTTACTTTATGCAGGGACCTTATTGCAAAATTTCATTTTCATAATAATTTGTATCCTTGATTTGTTGCTAATATTCAATTCTGACATAAATAAATTGGATGAGAAAAATGAAATGGATTATACATATTAGGGATTAAGATCAGATACTGTTGCTTTTGTTTCAAAACTTTGAATTGGGGGTATTGGTGATATAATTTTTTTTGTTGATATCAAATACTGTTAATTTGTTTCAAAACTACTGTTAAGATCAAATATTGTTAATGATTAGGTAAATTTGACAAAGTCTGCATTTTAGGAGGTTAAATTGAAATTTTCAGTTATGGAAGGGTAATATGATATTTTGAGGTTTTGTAGGGATGCGCATGAAACTAATCATATCAATTTCTATTTTTTAGACATAAAAGGGTTGTAATTTCTGAAGAATACAGTGGCCTTCTTTACCACGGTTTTTTTGCAATATCAGTCCAATGCAGGGGTTTTTGCGCATATATGCTTCAAAAATTCAATGTGAGTAAAAAATGGGACTGTAACTGAATTCCCCAAACTTTCTGGAATGTATTGCAAGTCGTATAAGAACTGATGCAGTTTTGTAATTTTCCTTTTTACAAGGACCTTCATGCAAAATCTTCAGGGGACTGTGGGATATATGCTGCAATGACTAAATCTTATGGGTTTTCTATTTTTTTTTTTTTTAATATCAAATATATCCCAAAAAATAGCCGAAATCAGCACAAGTCAATGTATATATTGGATTATCGACAAGTCTTACAAATAACCCCCTATTATTTCTCAATATTCTGAATTCCTTTTTTACATATGGTTTATGTACGAGGACCAACGGATCCAATCACTATCACCATAGAAGGAAAATTCAATGTCTCGATTAAGAGAGATGGTGGATTGAATGTATTCGACGTATAAGGCACTCTCTCTTTTCAAATTCTCGACCAAGATGACTGCTTTATCTATCTTCAGGTTTTGTGATTTAGTCCTTAGAACTTTACAATTAATGTCCTTAAACTTTAATTATTCCATGACCCAATTTAGTATTTTTTCGAAAATTGAGGGTAATTGTTTGTTTGTTTGTTTGTTTTTGCAATATGTTTAATTGGAGAAGACACCTAAACGTGTTATTTCAAGATGTATTCTGATTTTTGCCATGCCGACAATTTCACTCATTTGATTCGGGGGTGTTTCTTTATAATGCCCTATCAGGTGCTTCTAATGGTAAGATTTCCCAATATCGGGAACAATTTATTTGATTTTGATAATTTCTTAATCATTTTTTTTTTTTAGAATGTTTGAATTTTATTTGGGTTTTTTGTTTGTTTGTGTAATAGGTCTAATTAGTGCGACTTTTGCAATGAATGAAAGAACGGCATCGACTGCCGTGACTTTACGGGTGTAATTTTATGCGTATAAGCAATTGAAAATTGTTTGAGTGTTGAATTTTAATTGTGTTTTGTTCGTTTGTGCAATAAGTCTAATTGGTGTGATTTTTGCAATGAATGAATGAACGAAATCGAGAGCTTGTGACTTTAGGGGTGTACTTTACAGCGTGCGAGCAATTAAAAAGCCATACTTCTTCAAAAGGTTCATTCCTTTCTAATCTCACGAGGTACATATGTTTTTTCTAGAATTTCTTTTTCGAATGATTAATAATTCAAAAATGTCTTTTTCAAATGATTCATAATTCAAATAATCATGTCTACTTTCTTTTTCGCATGATTAATAATTCAAAACTAAATTCTTATTCAGATAATAATTCAAAACAAATTTCTTTTGAGGATATGTATGGTTATTTCAATAATTTCATATTTTTAAGATCACTTTTTAAATTTCATATTCTATAAATATATTTGATTTTTTCCAGGGATATTTTTAACTTTTCGAGGGGTGTATTTGCAATTTTTTCTTAAGACGTTTATTTAATTTTCTGATTTTTTATGGGTTTTATAATATTGCACTAATTTCACAAGTTTCTTACTTTAAAAGTGTATAATGGTCTAATCAATTTACTTATTTATCTCATTTTATTTTTGTCAACGCTGTTTTGGAATTGGAAAACTTCTGATTTCGACTTCTTATTTTCTCTTCTAGAACTTCTGCATTTATTCTTTTTTTCTCTGTCTAGAACAATTATTTTTTTCAATTGCATATTTTAATAATTTAATGCTGAGTCTTAATGGTTAATTTTTAAATATTGACATTTGTGTCCTTATTTTGTTTATAAATAAAAAATGTTTTTTATAAAAATTCTCTTTAATGGTCTTTAAATTTTCTGACATATGAATGGCTTTCTAAAGTTTTTTTCTTTTGGTTCTATTAACATTTTTCGAAAATGAATTATGATAATTTGAGATATTAGATAGGTAAATATGTCACCCCCCTTATTAGTATTATCTTTTGTATAATTATACTATTATTATTTTTATTTGTTTCATTGTTATTATTATCATTATCATTCGGGATATATATATATATATATATATATATATA
This sequence comes from Luzula sylvatica, assembly GCA_946800325.1. Lineage (NCBI taxonomy): Eukaryota > Viridiplantae > Streptophyta > Magnoliopsida > Poales > Juncaceae > Luzula > Luzula sylvatica. Next base: position 23,731,260 of record OX326960.1, on the reverse strand, counting down.
TATATATGGTAATTTGACGGTTTGTGCAAATAATTAGAACTGCAAATTTTTTTTTTTCCTACTTCTACAATATGGGTTATAAATTCATTTTTTTAATTTCAAAACAACAAATTGGCGAGCCCGCAGAAACTAAGGGCCCAATACACAATTTAATATAAATAAATTTGGACTGATCGACTAAAAATTTCAAAACAACAGATTTCCAGGAAATTGTACTCCGCGGGAAGTATTGTTTGTCCTTTTAGCTTCGGATTGAATAACTAAATATTAGCTTTATATTGATTAGCTAAATATATTTCTATAACAGGGCGAAACAAAATCCACCAGTTGTATGCTTTTTTGAGACGAAACATAGGCTATTTATAACCATGTACATATCATTTTCTCTAAAATAGATGCTCAAGGAAACTTGATTTTTACAATGTCAAACATATCAACATGTATGTATAAATATACTCTCTCATTTTATTACATGCTAAAGAAAACATTTTTTAGTGGAGGTTGGTTAGTTTAGTAGCAATTATCTACATTTTTTTACTGCAAATTTCATGTATGCCCCTTCTTAAATGTGAAATATCATCAACATCGCTACAAAATATGGGAAATACCACCTAATTTGGGTTATTCAAGAAATAAATGGTAACATTAGAATCCTGAAAAAGTAATAAGGAATTAAGGAATATACATTAAAAAATTTATATTTCGTAGGGGCATCCGTGATATTTCTAATCTTGTGAGGATATTCATGAAATTGTATCTTCACTGATTAGTTTATAATAATTTCAAACTTGAAAAATTGCTAGCGTATCTGCGTCAATATCAGTTATAGGATTTGTGAAAAGAAGAAATACATTCGACCAATTAAGATGGTACCTCAAATTTCTTAGCAATTTCAGCCATTCTCATGGATTCAAAATTATCGGTAATTTGTCCATATCTACAACCTCAAGGCATGTTAAAAGTTAAAAAAGAATGTACTCTTGAGATGAATTATAATTTTCATATGTAGGCACGCAAAATCATTAGCCCAATACACCAAAATAAAATGACAAGTTTATAAACTAAACTGGAAATGGGAATGAAAGTGGTGCTAAGGATAAGCACCCCGCTATTAATACCCCACAATAACCCCTCTATCATTCAAAAGGAATGCAATTAATTGAAAAAATAAGTAATTTGGGAATATATTTATCCATTTTTGGGATGCGTGTAGAGTGCGGGTTACACAGCATAATTGGTACCAAAAATGTTACACTACCCGATATAAACCACAAATAATGTCCCGAAGGAATATTTAAAGTAAGAAATGAGTGGGTCCCATGACCATAATTTTCTATAATATGCACTTCGGGAGAACTTCGGTATTAATTTCTTCCTATATTTCATCCTATGTATCATTTTTGCTACATTTATCATCTCCTATCTATTACATCCACTTAAGATATTTTGAATTTTAAATCCTTAGTACCAATTACAAAAATGATACATAGCAAAAACTAATCACCGTAGTTCTTCCGAAGTGCATATTATAGAAAATTATGGCCATGGGACCCACTCATTTCTTACTTTAAATATTTATTCGGGACCGAATTTGTGGTCTATATCGGGAACTGTAGCATTTTGTAAATCTAGACCATAGATATCAAGTGCGGAAATCAAAAGAGGCTCTTTCCATCTTAGCTTCTTAAAGGCGATAAAAGGGAAAAATATTAATCTTGATTTTTCCAAGTTATGAAGAAAAACTGGAGAGGAAAAGGGGAACTGAGAGCTGGAGAGAGTTGGAGAGAGAATGGGTCGGTATTGGGCAAGAAATCTATTCTATGAATTCACTCAATAATTAGGAAGCTAAAATGAAATAAATGGAAATAAATTGTATGTTAAGAATGGTATGTGTTATGATTTGTACAGTTATTTTGTTGCATGGATATTTATATACTCAAAATATGACATGATTTATATATCTATTATAAATTTATTGTTGCATTATCAATGCATAATTAATCTTTTAGTAAATTAAGTTATAAGAATAATAGTGACAACCAATTCATAAACCCCGCAGCGCAGTCGCGGGTATTTTACTAGTATATATATATTTTATAATAAATGAAAAAGACTCATGTGTTTTTCATTCATTGATGTCAACGGAGATTGAATCAACAATCTCTTACAACACATGATTTTTTGTGTCTCACACTTAACTAGCTAAACTATGGGTCCATTGACAAATGATTAATGAAAAAAACTCGGTGATCCCTTATTCATTGGTGTCAGTGAGACTCGAATTTACAATCTCTCACAATATATGATTTCTTATGTCTTACACCCAATCACTGGACCAAACATCTTCTATATACTAATTGATGATTAATTTACACAAGACACATAAATTGATATATAAATTATATTGATTATTATATAATTCTAATTATTACAATATAAATTTTTCGATAAAGCCCTTATATTATGCCCAAATTGCATAATGGAACACAACTAGGATAATTCTCGCCCTACACGGTGAGTATTATAATAATAATTTGAATTTTTCATTAAGATATGATTATAACTACAAAAATTTCAAGAAAAAAAAAATTCATAATTTAAATGTCTCATGAAAATTAAACATTATATTTGAATTGCTCACTTAATCACATTGGAATATAATGATTGGATTTTTTTTTGTGGTACTGGCATACCAACGTCTTTGATGAATGTTATAATGGTGTGTGAATGGTCCTTTGAAACTTTGACCAAACAATATTGGTCCGGGAATTATGTTCGATGAAAAATTGTGGTCTAAATATTTCGATCTTGACGGAATGATTAAGATAAGATTGATAGGAATAAAGTGTCATTCTCTGTGAGCAGTGATTTCCGTTAAATTATATATAAGTATTAATACCTCGCCATTCAGGAATTATCTATTGTACCCAACATTTTGATCAAATATATATATATTTTTTATAATAAATGAAAAAGACTCATTTGTTTTTCATTCATTGATGTCAACGGAAATTGAATCAACAATCTCTCACAACACATGATTTTTTGTGTCTCACACTTAACTAGCTAAACTATGGATCCATTGACAAATGATTAATGAAAAAAACTCGGTGATCTCTTATTCATTGGTGTCGGTGAGACTCGAACTTACAATCTCTCACAATATATGATTTCTTATGTCTTACACCCAATCACTGGACCAAACATCTTCTATATACTAATTAATGATTAATTTACACAAGACACATAAATTGATATATAAATTATACTGATTATTATATAATTCTAATTATTACAATATAAAATTTTCCATAAAGCCCTTATATTATGCCCAAATTGCATAATGGAACACAACTAGGATAATTCTCGCCCTACACTGTGAGTATTATAATAATAATTTGCATTTTTCATTAAGATATGATTATAACTACACAAATTTCAAGAAAAGAAAAAGTTCATAATTTAAATGCCTCATGAAAATTAAATATTATATTTGAATTGCTCACTTAATCACATTGGAATATAATGATTGAATTTTTTTGGATCATAGGATTAAAAGCATTGAGTTCAAAATCCTCAAGCTACATATTTTGATTTTTTTTTTTGTTTTTTAAATCCGGCCCTCCCTATGAAATTCGCCTCCTCCCTTATATATTTGCGCTATGTAATCGACACCAAGAGGATAGAGATCACCTCCTTGTCAATTGTTCGTACACACAAGCGGTGTGGAGACAAATAGAAAGAACAACTAACCTACCTCGGGTGGCACACGATACAACAACCTTACAAGCGTGGAATAATTTGAGGGGTGTTGTCCATAAAGAGCATAGGGAACGATGCGACACCCTTTGGCTAGCTACATTATGGAATATTTGGAAAGAACGTAATCTTCGAATCTTCCAAAGCAAAACGAGGACACCAAGCATACGAGTTCAAAACATCCTACAAGACCTCATAGCATGGAGTAAATAGGAAGGAAGGATTGGTAGCTAACTTTTCTTTATAATCGAGTAACTTACATACTAACTACCATGTAAATTATTTCTCTTTTTAATACAAGCTTCTTGGTTGGCATTGCCAACCCCTCAAAAAAAAAAAGAGAACACTAAATCTACATTTGTTTTATATCTATCTAGCTCATATTTAGTAGTTCAATCAATTTAGCTCATTAGAAATAAAAGATACTCTATATAGCATGGCCAAAGAAAAGTCTGTAGACTCCGACGGAGTGTTTTTAAAACCGGCCCGGACCGGCCGGTCCGTCCAAAAAAAATGGGACCTGATGAGAAAACCGGGTTGGTTCATGTAATAGACCGAAAATGTATAAGAACCAATGTTTTCAAACCGGTCGGAACAATGGGTCGACCGGTTCAGTCGCATATTTTCTTACAAATAATAATTAATTAAATATGAAGTTAAATTACATGCTTTCTTTTTACAAAACAAACAAATATAATAGTTTTTCTTTATTCACATGAAATAAATGTATTTTTGTTATACAATATCATGTCCTCGGTGTATCCTTGTTCAAATAGAAATTACATAATGTCCTTGACTCCTTATAGTCTCTCCAATTGAAGTTGCAGGACCTTGATACAGGCAATTCTAAAAGTACAAACAAAATGTTTTTAGGGCTAATTATGCATCGAAAACAAGAAAATTACCATCCTATGAGCAATCAAAGGATCTCCAACTAAATTTAAAATATTCCAAATTTGAAGTACCAGAATCTTTATAATTTAAATCATTATAATTCACAAAAATATTTGGTTTGAATTTAAACTAGACGGTAATTAACTTTCAAATATCAAATTAAACCACAATTGATCCTCAATTTACTCCAATTAGGCATTAAAATCATGAAAAGGAAAAAGGTCAAGGCTAGTTCCTCTCATTTCTTCAATTGGGTTTTCGATTTATACTGGCATATGTTTGTATGCTAAACTTGAATAAACAATTAACTTGGGGATTCATTTTGAGTTCCATCTCCCAAAAATAAGGTACTTACATATGAAAGTAATTTCACTGGCTATGGCAGATTGCAAGTGCACGAGGAGAGATGGAGCAAAGGCAATCCAGGTTCGTTACTCATCGACCATCATAGTTGGCAAAGCATGTCGCCTCTCCAGTTTCATCTCCTCCAACATCGTTACTAGATCTGAACAGAGACAAAAAGGAAGAGAATGAATCAATGCAATGAAGAAAGAAAGAGAGCATATATGAGTAATGATACAAACCATACTTATTTTCCCGATTTTTTCCCCGAATTGATGAGGTGGCAGTGGTCTGCCACGTCAACAAATCCATCCCAATCGCTTTCTCTGTTTCTAACCACGTTTCTATTTTGTTGAGAAAAAAATAAGTGTGGAGCTCTTTCTCTCTGCCATTCACACTCTCTTCCTTCCCGCTCGACTAGGGTTTGCTCACTCTCACTACGAAATGTTTGATCGAGAGTGACCTATTCTCTCATCTGGAATGAGTTTGTTCTCCGATGACTAAATGTTTTTGTTTTCTTCTCTAATTTTTTAGAAATTTCGATTAGATCTCTCTAATTAAGTTTTAATTCTATTTTTTCCTCGGGTGGATTAGATAGAAGCTCAAATTAGAGTAGGATTGGATGAAAGCCTAGCCTCAAACTTCGATTAAATTTGACCAATCTCGCTTCTCTTGTCTCACTCGATACCCAAAACCGCAACTAGGCAGAATTAGATGAAAGCCTGAAATTATTGAAGGATTCACTCTCTACCTCACTTGCTTCTCCTCGGGTGGTCGTCGAACGATTCAGCTCTCTCTCTCTCTCTCTCTCTCTCTCTCTCTCTCTCATTGAACTGCATTATAGGTGTTCGATAAAATGCTCAAACTAGAGCAAGATCCAGCGAATGCAGTATAGGTGTTGGATTAAAATTTTCCTCAGTTGGTCGAACTGTTCTATTATTCAAGGGCCGTACTTTTAGTACCGTTATGGTCAGTACGAGGAGACAACTATTGGAGAGATGTATTGCACAGGTTATTGTTCTTCAATTGAGGGGAAATTTTCGGTTGGTGGTACAAACCATTTTATCTTGTTGGTCAGTTTAGAGGCTATTTCATTTTCGCCCTTATTTCTTCTCTTTGTCATATGTTATCTGAAATTGTATAATTTATCTTTTCTTTAATATATGAAATTATTAAAAAATTATTAAAAAATTATCTTCACATGATAAATATGTGTTATCTAAATTATCAAAATTTTGTGTGTGAATGTATGCATATGCGTTATCCATATAAACTGTATCTTTACATGATAAATGATAATAGTTATTATGTATGAACATCGATACATATGAAGAAAAAAATATCATAAAAACATTAACAAAATAGTTTAAAATTGGTAGTTGTACAATATGAATAATTTAAGTTGGTACCAAACCAATTTTGTACCAAAAAATATGCATTCAAGATTAAAATAAATAGACAGAATTTTTTTGTTGATCCAATCATGAACAACAACACGCAACGATAATTCAATTTAAACTGTATTGAAAATACACAAACAACACGCAACGCAACAATCATCCTATCATCCTCGCATAAAGTGTGATTGTTTCGACAAATTACACAAAAGAAAAAAAAACATCTATGACTCATAGAAGAGTAAACGCTATGAGGTACAAGGAAATAATTTTCTTCACCCACTAAAGCGTTGCGCCAAATTAGAAACTCGTAACGGGTTTGACATCCGCGTAGAGAATTCTGCTCGATGCCACCTTGTTACTCAAAGGAGGCTCCTGTTTAACAACCAGAACCTTGAGAGCCCCCTCCAGTTACATCTCGGGCAGAGGAGTCGTCTGCTCTCGACAAATCGCAAGGGACAGATGATCTGTAAATGAAGCTAATCCAGTCATAAAATGATCACAATCAGCATAATTTAGCCCAATTAACCATAATTAATCCAATTGATCTTAATACAACCTCAACCAACGCAAAATTCAGCAAAATGGATCTCTCGTGCAATGCAGACAATGATAGCTAATTTTCGTCAGACAGTGAAGATCAATAACTCGTGCAATGCATCTCTCCATTCATTGAAAATTTCCAACTATCATCATTCATCTCCACTGGATTGAAAAAAATAAAGAAACATTGCTATTGTTATAAAACTATAATAATTATTGAAAACTGGAAACTAAATCAGGCTTTTGAGGGGCAAACGTGATATTTTTACAGAAATGTCAAATTAGAAAGAAAAAAAACTAATTAAATTGATTAATCTAACTAGGCCAAAATTGGAATTTGGGAAGAAAAGAAAAAAAACAAAGTCACATTTTAGTCAAAATAATTCTCATTCAATATCACAAATTAACTCGAAAATACTAATTTCAGTTCAAAAGAACATTAATATCAAAGAAAAGTACCATTTTATGGAAATCTGGTGGTTTCACGAATTATCGATTCATGGCAATGGCTTCTCCAGAGATCTGTTGGCTTCTCCAGCAATCCGGTGGCTTCCCCGACGACCCGGCATCTAGGTTTATGTTTCTCGAAAATTCCGACGGGTGACTCACGATATGGTGAGGAGAGAACCGATCTGGTGGCTCGCGATTCATTTACCCTTGATTAATGGAAGTTACTTCGAGACGACGAGTGTTTCTCCCTCTCTCTCTCTCTCTCTCTCTCTCTCTCTCTCTTTTCCCCTTTCTCTCTACGAGTGCGGTTTCTCTGTGGCCGCACAGTGGCAGCCACTTGTGAAACCGCCGACGTGGCTTCGTTTCATTGGTCAAAACAATATATTTTTCGTATAAACCCCTACTTTTTCGGAATCCCCTAGACAGATAATTTATATAAATTAGGGGTTTATGTGTAAAATTCATTGTTTTGACCAATAAAACGAAGCCACGTCGGCGGTTTCACAAGTGGCTGCCACTGTGCGGCCACAGAGAAACCGCACTCTCTCTTTACCGTCGACCTGAGTTATGTTTTGGTGAGGGTGATATTTTGAATGAGACCAGTTTAATTGACGTGGCAGACCAATAGGTGCCACGTCAGATTCGTGGAAAAATTCGGGGAAATAGGTATGGCTCGTATCATTACTCAGCATATATGGTGCCCCCTCGTTTCTTCGTGCGCTTGCAATCAATTGGAGGCTGTATTGCATCTCCGAAATTTCTTCCTATTGCCCATTAATTTTAATGGTGGACCGCTCAATATATATACCCTAAACCCTACACGCTTTCTCTCTCCTCTCCTTCATTTGCACTCTCCTTCATTTGCAGCCGCCGCTTCTCCTCTCTCTCTCTCTCTCTCTCTCTCTCAATCGATCGAGGCTGACGACGAGAGCTTCGTCTCGATTCAGGAAGGTGACGACGAGACGAAACCCTAGCTGACGAGACAAAACGAAACCCTAGATTGACGACGAGACGAAATCCTAGCTGCCAATTGATGACGCGACGAAACCCTAGCTGACGAAAGAGAAGGAGACAACGCACTGACGAAGGAGACGACGCACAAACCCTAGATTTCAGTGGATAATCGGGGTAAGTTAATTGATTATGTTTTAATTACTGTAATTACTTGTATTACCCGTTAATTCGTTGTTTTAAGTTACTGAGATTGTTGGTATTCTCCGCAATTAGTGTTGAACTGAAAACCCTATTTCATTAATTGTTCATTTCAGTGCAATTAGTGGTGAACTGCAATTAGTTACTGAGATTACTGGTATTACCTGTAATTACTGGTATTGCCAGTTAATTCGTTCATTTCAGTTCATATTTCTGGTATTTAGATTTGTTAGATTATCTGGTAATTAATTGTTCAATTTATCTTGTCAATTAACAATTAAAATTTCTTTTTTTACCGGATTGACGGTTAACTGAGAGCGGTGGTGGTTTAAGGGGTTGTATCGGTACCGCAATCATGGACTTGTATCGCAATCATGGAATGACGGTGAATTGACCAGAAGGGGTTGGATTGACGGTGAATTCCGACACGAAGACGACGATTAATGGGAGGCGGTGGTGGTTTAAGGGAGGCTTCGGTTAATTGGAGACGAGGATTCGCTGGGACTTTGTCGAGGTTGGATCGACGACGACGATTTGATGGGAATTGTGGAGCTTGGATTGACGACGACGAATTGGCTTCGATTGGGGAGTTAGTTTTATGAGCGAGTATTAGTTTTGTGGAGCTTGGATTGTCGAGGTTTCTGATTTATGTAATGTAGAGTCGAGTTGATTGTGAGCGAGATTAATATTTAATTAACATGTGTAATAGTTTTATGGTTGTAATGGAGAGTCGAGTCGAGTCGATTGGGGACTGGTAATGATGAGATTAATGGTTGTATGAATTAGTTATGAATTGAATTAATTTTATAGTTATTAATGCTGAGATTTTTAGTTATTAATGCTGAGATTAATGGTGAGATTAATAGTTGATTAATTTAGTAAATGGAATAAATTTGGTTAATTGAATAAATTTTATTAATTAAATATTAGTCAGAACATATTTTTATTAATTTTGTTAATTTAATTATGTTGTTAATTATTTTGATAATTAAATATTAGTCAGAACATATTAGTATTAATGAAACTAATGTTGTTAATTTAATTATGTTGTTAATTTAAAATATGTCGTTAAATAAATTATGTTATTAATTTTGATTAATTATGTTGTTTATTGAATTGTTGGTTAATAAAGTAGAAAATTTTGAATGTAAAGGTGGGGAAATTTTGAATTTGCATAGAGTTGAATTGTTCACCAATACAAGACAAATGATGACATATGATGATTCAATCATCAATGGTGGGGAAAAATATGAGGGCATAGTATAATTATCCAGAAAGAAAACAATTATTAGTTTCATTTGACCTGCATTTCTTGGAACGAAGGGAACGAAGAGAGGCGAAGAAATAAATACGCTTAAAACCGGGATTTATCAGGTTGGGCCGGTCCGGTTTTATTAGAAAAACCGGACGGTTCACATACATTTCTGGTCCAATAATAAAACCGAACCGGATTTTGGTCCGGGTCCGATTTTTCCGGTTGAACCGGCCGGTCAGGTCCGGTTTTAAAACACTAATAAGAACCGAACAAACCGGCTATAACCGGCGGGTTTAAACCGGACAGCTAGACCCATAAAAAACCGGTCGGTTTATTTCATCTCTTCTTTCCCAAAATAATTTTTTTTATCTTATTTCTTTCCTTGCAAAATGTGATTTTTTTCCTCATTTTCTTGTAGATTTTGTTTCCAATCCACCAAATTACTGCCTCAGAATTCTTTCTCTTTGTTTTGTATCATTATTTAGATTTAGGACTTGAACTATTTGTCACAAATCCGTGGTACGAAAATTGGAGTGTCTTGCGAAAATATGTGGCACTAAAATTGGCTAATTTCCCTTACTCTTACGAAATTGGAGTGTCTTGCGAGTTGAAGAAATTTCGCTAATATCCCTGTTAACTTGTGCTGTGAAATTTGCTAATTTCCATTACTGGTACACAGTTCTTTCTTCCATGTTATTTTGTTAATATCCCTATTTTTGTTAATAGTACTGTTTTAAATAGTGTCCATCAAAAATGTCCATCAAGTGAAAGAATATCCATGTTATCTCGCAAAAGTGTATTAAACAGTGTTCATGATCGCAAAAGTGTCCATCAAAAGTGTCCATTAAGCTAGTGTCCATCAATGTTTTAAACAGCGTCTATCGAATTTGAAGTCTAATATCCATGTTATCTTGTTAAAATATCCATGAATTGACATAAAATATCATAGTTTTAAACTCAGTAAACAATGTCCATCATGTTTTAATTAGTGTTTACTGAATTCTCAGTTCATTAACTAGACTAGAATTTGAGGTTACACGAAAGGTATGGATTATAAAATATAGTATTTCACGATGCATAGAATTCTATGTTTATATTTGTACTGTTGTGTTCTAAGATATGACTCCGTGGTCGTAATTACGATACAATAAATTTTGAAGATTTTGCTGACAATAACACTTGGGTTTAGGAAGATGATCTGCCACTATTAACAACTGATGAATTAGAAGTTTTTCTACAACAAATTGCCGGACTTCAAATAGAGCATAATACAGAGCACGAAGGTTATTTACTTTTTTAGCAATACATCATTTTTTAAAATATTATATTATTACATTTACATGTCTTTTGTATATGTTTTCATTTATCCAAAATTGAATTTAGAGGATCTAGAATTTGAGGATGAAGTTGAGGAGCAACATGTAACAACCAACACGAGTACAACTGATGCAAATGATGATATTGTCCACGAAGAGACATTAGGAGATGTAGTTGAGAATGTTCATACAAGTCAAGAAGACATAATAGTTCATCATTGGACTTTCGATTGAGCATTATATACTTTTTTAATTATGTTAAATGAACTTTATAATTTATATTTGGTTTCTATGTTAATTGAGTATCAAATTTCGTATTTTTAGTATGGTAGAATAATTGAATTGAACTATCTAATTTTTTTTATGCATAATATTTGATATTTAAGTCATTAAATATGATGATATTTATTGAATTTTATAACCAGCAATTGAACCGGTTGACCCACCGGTCCGACCAATTAACCTATGACCGGAGACTCGACCGGGTCGTTATCCGGTCCGATTTTAAAAACATTGCTCCGACGAGTTCCCTATTGAATTCTTCCAATTCTTTTGAAATGACGTAAAAACGACCTAAATAGCATATTACAACAATTCCAAGACAAAACACTACCACTACATAGATCCAAGTTCGTAACCAACTTCTCTAATTCCGAAAAAAAGAATCCTGCAAATCTAAACGACTACCGTCGAATTAGTATAATCACTCGCATATCCAAGTTCATGTCCAAACTATCAATCATCTTTAGAAAAAGTAAATATTTCATAACCAACTTTATCTTTAGAAACAACTACGTTATCCCCGCGCTATTGCGCGGGTTTGTTCATGTTGACACTACTGTGATTGTTTTTGTCGTCGCAATACATTTTTTTTTTGTTTCTGCTATTTCGGTGGTTTAATTTATTGTTTTTCTATTCTTATTTTATTTGGAAACATATTTATTTATTCGACTATGTGTTTTGATCCAATGTGAATGTTCCTAATGTGAAAATTTCAATGTGTATCTTTACATATACATATGCATGACTATGCAACCTTTCACATTCATACACGAGCATATTATAATTAATCAGTGTTTTAAATTGCGGCGATATTGCGGCCCAATTGCGGAAATTGCGGCCAACAATTTAGAATCGTAACATCGCAACCATATATTGCGCAATAATGCATTTTTAGAAAATTACGGAAATTGCGGCGATATTGCGGCAAAATTACGGTATTGCTGCTAATAATTACGGTAATTGGATTGGTTAAAATAGGTTTTGTGATCCGTTATATTAAAATTATTGTAACTTTCTCATTCTTCCACAAATGACATGAATTTTATATCGAAATCGCTCGTCTCGACGAGAGGAACGCAGTCATGAGCTTGGATTTGTGAAATTTTATCTTTTATCCTGAATTAAGCACTAAACACACGTTAAAGTAATTTCATCGAGAATTATTTAATATAAAGATTATAACATGGTTTTGTGATTATTTATTACTTTGTTTCCATGTTTTATTATCAAAATATTTGATAAAATATGCTCCTAACGTATATAACTTCTCAAATGTGTCATTTTCATCTATAAATGTATGAATTTCATAATATTTATTGTATTTCATTGATGTTTCGATTTAAAATTTGAGTTATATTGTTTTGATATTTTTAGAATGTCGACGAAAAATCCTTCAACAAAATCCAAATCCAAAAATCTCGTATAATTGCAATATTAATGGTAATTTTATGATCAATTTTTTTGTACACTGATAATGTCCCTGGACAATCAACTTTTATATTCTTTTTAGAAGAAAATTATAAAGGAAATTTTACGATATTAATGGTGACAAAAAATATTGTGAAAAACATATTTAAACAAACTATTATTATTACATAATTTAGTATCGCAACGACGTTCCGCAATAAGGTCGTTGCGCCGCAACTGCGTCCACAAACACAATCCGCTAAAAAAAAGACCCGACCGCAATGGACCGCAATATCGCAATTTAAACAATTGTAATTAATACATTCATATTAATAACACATTGTTAAAAAAAATGTTATACTTCATACATTCATATCGACAACAATTGTTAAAAAAAATAGCAAAAATTGTAATTGTAATATCATAATCATGTTATATGTAACAATAATTTTCTTAGTAAATATAAATTAACATTATATTTATTGTAAAATAAAGACTCTACATGGTCTTTGTTGATATGTAAAAACTAACATAAACATGAAGTAATTTATGCACATATAACTTCGTATAAGTGATTGCAAGATTATATCGCTGCCCTAACATTATGTTTTTATCACGTTGGAAATTGTTACTAAAAAGAGTCACTAAAATAAATGTTTTCTGATGCCGATATAACGATCCGTAGGGAATAATAATAAATATATATTGGAAGTAGTATATATGTAGATATAAAACAGAGTATAGAACTTAAATTATATTTCTTGTAAATGACTCAGCAATTAGCTAAAATGATCTGGCAAGATCGTCTATTTTCAATGCACATATTTCATTAAATTTGATTATTAATTGTCAAATTATGTTTTCATTAAATTGGTCATTATGATTTCGATCTTCTTGAACTAATATAGTAGGCATCCATATATTTTATTACGATCTTTGTAAATTTAATTATTTTGATCTCTGGTATCTGGGAATCAAATCACCTATATAATCAACCACTAATCTTCTCTAAACCCATATCACATTTCAAACAAAGTTGATTTGAAAACGAAAAGAAAAGAGAAATCCATATTCATCTCTAGTTTGAAAAATGGATTCGAAGCTTTCATTGTTGACATTTTTCCTCCTGGGCTTGCTTCTTACCTCAGGTAAACATTTTTTTTTCCATTATTAATATTTCGAATCACTATTAAGCAAATGATATATGGTCATTTCGATATGCATCAAGTATCTTGATACTTGACGATCAAACGAATTACAAAGTTTAAATATGATAACTCAAATATTTAATTTAGTAATTTTCCAAAATTTTGAATAAATGCAGGAGCACGCACAATTCAGCCGTCAGACAATGATAGGTGCGAATATATTGGAACATGCGCAGTTAATAGCGATTGTGGGCCCATTTGTGCTCGTGCACAGTACACCGATGGTGCAATTTGCGTGCCGAGCCCAGGTCATTCAGAAACCAGGACGTGTTGTTGCCTCGTCGACTAGTCCCGCAAAAGACCAAGATTACAAAAATGTTACCACTATTTTTCTTTTTTAGAATAAGTGATACTTAGAAGTTAGAAACTTGGATCCACAATTTTGAACACGATTTTGTGATACTTGTTTCCAATGGATAACTTGAATTAGAAAGATATTTTGAATTGTTTCTGTTAATTGAAACAAGTTTTTGTTAATAAGCCCAAGCCCTATTAATAATTATTAAGTTTAATTAGCCCAATTTATTTTAGGGAAAGTTTATTTTAAGAAAATTAATTATGGGACATATTTTAATTATAAGGAAAAAAAAAATATATATATATATATATATATCAATTAAAAAAAAGAAAAAGACTTGTAAGAGACTATTATAATTATAAAAGAGAGTTTTTGTTTATTAGAAATTCCTATTAGAAATCCATATTCGAATCCCGTATTACCAACAGTTATTCATGATTACATCTGGAAAAGTTGAAACCAAATCATGGTAGACGCACCACCGAAAAAATCTATACGATCTCTCAAATATTTGTCATCTTCAATAATTGCGTACACAAAAATAACTCGCAAAGTTTACATCGAGAGTTTATTTTAAAAACAAATATACCACTAAAAGAAAACCTAAATTATCAGATAATGTATGAAGATTAAAAACAAGTCTGTATTTCTTACTATATAACAATTGGCTATAAATCGAACTAATCATACAATAACTAATTTACTTGGCTTTTGTCAATTTGCCCTTTCTTACTACCAAGCATTGATCCAACTTTAACTGATTGAAATCACGAATGCTGAGTCGGTCCCGAATTTTCGAGGCCCCAAGACCAAAATTTAAAAAGACCATTTTATTATTGTAAAATATGAGAATATGACAAGCCTTTGGAAAAATTGTAATTATGACTCATATTTGTTTTTTATTCTCTACCTAAATAATTCTTGTAAGTTTTAAACATAACATAACATAAAATTAGAATAACATAAAATTAGAAGAAGAAAAAAAATACAATTTTTTTTCAAAATAACGTATGCCTGATTGTTTGGCACTGCAAAAAAAATATTGTAATTCTTAGAAAATATGAGTATTCTTCATGAATTATCAAACTTCACAGTATCCTAAAAATATACTTAAGAACAAGAACAACAATCTAGAACTAAGGAAAAACACGATCGGCAAAAATACAATTTGGAACTTAGAATAACTTTTTTCATTTTCTTGTCGGTTTCAATTTTTCTTTGTTATTTTTAGTGAAGAGCTAATGTTTCAGGAGGTGTCTCAGACCTGGTATCATCAATCATGTATTACGAGACCCCAGGTATAATTTTTTGTTTAAATATTCTAATTAGTTTATTCAAAAAATATATTCTAATCAAGTAACTATAATAGTTAAAATTTAATTACTAATCAAATTCTATGAAAATTTATTTTTTATTTTATTAATGTATACTTTTCATTTCTAAATAATTCATGTTATGATATGAAATTTGAATATAACTATAAGCATTAATTTTTAGTTTTATAAGTTATAAAGTTGGTGGGTCCTTTACTAAAAAATAATTGTGATTTTTTTGTAGTATATTGAATGTTTATTTTAGTTTAGAATTATTATTAACTAGCTTTTACCCGCGCGCATTCGCGCGGGAGTTCCGCGAGTATTCTCGAGTTTGAGACTAATTTTTTTTATAGATTAATTTTAATTATATTTTTTTCTATTTTTTGTGGTATTTTATTTCGTATTTAATGTAGCAATTTAGTATAATTTCTCGAATATAAATAAATATATCATATATGATGGTTGTGCGCATGATATCAACAAATTATGAATATATATCGAACGTAACATATAGGTATACAATAAACAAAACATAAGTATTTCGTAACTAAGAAACAAACAACAATAAATTAATTTTAATAATAAAAGAAACGAAAAAAATTACAACAAAATAAACTTCTAATTAATTGAATTATTAAAAAATTACACAATTAAATATATCCGAACTTTTCATTAGATAATAAAATTTGCAAGTATTATATATTTGCCTCAGTAAAGCACAATATTTATAACTTTTACAGCAAGTACTGTTTGAATTGTTCAAGAACCGGCTTTCTTCAACAATTCAAACAGTTCTTGTTGTAAAATTTGTCTATTTCTTTTACATCATCGGCAAAATGGGTGGAATGGTGATGATGATGATGATGATGATGATGATGATGATGATGATGACGACGACGACTATGGTGATGATGATGATGATATGATGCAGATGACTATGATGATAATGATGATCGTTTTCATATTCGTAGTCGCGTAGTTCGAGAGCCGGTTTTCTCGAGCAATTCAAACGTTTTTTACTATAAAATTTGTTTATTGTTTTACACGTCATCGGCAAAATCAAGAAAATAAGCCGAAATGTTATTATAAAATCGTTTGATTTTGTTTATTTGTATTTCGATTTGTGTTTGCATTTGCATTTCATATTTGTGTTCGTATTTGGTTCAGTATTTTCATTTGTATTTCCTACCATAAAACATAAAATCGTCAGTGGCTTTGTTTGTAATTGTGTATGCATTTGAATAGCTTTGTTTGTATTCGCCTTTACATTTGTATCTGTAATTTGTCTTTGTATTTGTGACTATATTTTTTGTTGTATATTGTATTCATGTTTGTATTTTGTATATTATTTCGTATTTTTACACATATTTATATTTGCACTATCATTGGTATTTGATTCAGCTTTTTCATTTTCATTTCGTAGTCATGTTTTTTTGAACTTTTATATGTTTCAATTTGTTTTTCTTGCAAGTATTTTCCGTTCCATCAAGCCATTAAACACATAAACAATAAATCTTGTGTTTTCAGTTCAAGTACATATAATTTCGTCAACACATACATGGATTGATCCGATATAGCATGCATAAACAATTAATAGTTTTTGGTTTTTGCAATCTGATCACATATTAATCTCATGAAAGGCTATGTAGTTTGATCGAGTATAGTATAATTCGAATCGTGCTAATCTAATGAAATCGTAATTTGAATAGAATTGTGTTGTATAATTCGTTCATAATCACAGCAATTTATTCCATTATAGTTTGAGCATAGTTTGATCTAGTACAGTATAGTTCAGCAAAAAATTATTCCAATCAAAATAATTTATTCTCAATACATGTTTCATATATTTTTCATACATCATGATGAAACAAAGAGGCAAGAAAACATAATACATAAGATCGTAGAGTGGTCTCAGATCAATTGGGTTTCCGAAATTTCTGCCTTGTCACAGCATGGACGAAACCGATGACTAAACCTAATAAGGTTCCACTCGAGGAGCCGTAGCACCGCAGAGCACACTTATTAGGAATCGTACCGGAACGACTCATGCTACGACCCGAAAGAAATATCAAAAGCATTATTCGTGCATTGTCATCGACCCGGGAAAAAAAAGTAGAAAACAACAAAAGATTCCGATCCGCCGTAAACCTAATAAGGTTCCACTCCAGGAGCCATAGCACACCGGAGCACACTTATTAGAAATCATACAGAAACGACTCAACTCATGCTACGACACGGAAGAAATACCAAAAACATTATTCATGCATCATCATCGAACCGGGGGAAAAAGGATAGAAAGCAACAAAAAATTGTCATCCACTGTACCATGAAAAGCAACACCAACCAGTAAACAGTGAGCCGCAAGACCACCTGAGACCAGCACAAACCACAGGACCAAAAATGGCCAAGAGGGGAGCTGCAAGACCACCCGAGACCAGCACAAACCACATCACAAAAGTACCACGACCCAAAGCTGTAATCGAGAGGAGAACTACCAATTGATCAAACAGCCACAATTAACCAAGAGCAAACATAATCCAACAACCCAAAACATGAGATGCTCGCACCAGCAGCGAAAAACATAATCCACACTTCGAACCGAAAAGGCAGCCGTCACAATCTTTTCGAACCCAAATTTGTTACCGGCAATCACACGCAGAACCTATCCACAAAGACAATCGAGCAAAATTCAGAAACCAGTTACCAAATTCATCCCTGATCGAATAATAAAAATAAAGAAGAGATATAAATCAGAACCATCAAGCAGTGATGAAGAGAGAGAATAAGACAAAATCAGAAACTACCGATCAAATCCAGCCCTGAACCAACACGAAAGAGTAAAGAGAGACCAGTAATGGGCAAAATCGTGCCCAATACGTATATCATATTAATCATAACCATTAAAATAAGAAAATGGCGACCAAATCCAGTCCTGATCCAACACGAAAGATTAAAGAAGAACCGATAAGGGACACAATCGTGCCCCAATACGCATATCTTGCAAGCCGATAAAATCAAATTCATTCGAAACATCAGCTAAAGTTTGCAAACAAAGAAAACAATAACAATAAAACAACAAAAAAAGTAAGAAAAGAAATCAGTGCAAACCCTAGAAATCAAAACCACCGATACAGGGCAAAATCGTGCCCAATATGCATATCATATTAATCAGAACAGTCGAAATCAGGAACTGGCGACCAAATCCAGTCCTGATCCAACACCAAAGATTAAAAAGAGACCGATAAGGAGCAAAATCGTCTCCAATACACATATCGTGCAAGCCCGTAAACCAAATTCATTCGAAACATAAGCAAAATCTTGCAAAGAAAGAAAACAACCAAGACAGTAAGAAAAAAAATCGGGAAAAACCCTAGAAATCAAAACCATTAGAAAAAGCACCAAAAGCTCGCAGATGAGGAGAACAACAACAACAAAAAAAACGAAAACAATAAGCAAAGAAATCGACTGCAAACCATACTTTGGGACTGGAAGAAGCCGGCGAAAGAATCGTCCGTATCGTCGCTAAAGGGCACTTTTAGGTCTAGGGTTCTTTCTTTTTCTTTCTTGTCGTGCAAATGAAGAAAGAGAGAAGAGGAGAATGGTGTAAGTGGATGAGGCCATTTCAAGGCCGGATGGACTCGGTCCATATGAACCGTGCCATACCAACATAACATGAATCATGTAAACCGCGTCCATTCAATTTTAGACCGTCCGGTTTTGATCGAACGGTCCAGATTAGAAGGGTGACGTGGAGGCACCAGATGACTGCGATTTCCCTAACTTTATAACTATTAATAATAAGTAAGAACACAAAATATCACAAATATGATTTTACAAAATAATCACCTAATATTTATTGAATATTTTTGTTCCCATTTTTCACTTTTCTTCTCCAAACTTATATCCTCTATTGTTACAAAAATATCTTCTTATTACTCAATATATACATAACCAAATCGGACACCCAAATTATCCGCATCCAAGACCCTGGTCTCGTAGGATTGTGCTAAGACTCTGCAAGACCACGTCACAAATTGTTATTGAAAAGAGATTCACTAAAATCAAGGTTTTCTGATGCAAGGTAGCAGTTCGTAACGGTTTGATGTAATTTACATGTGATAAATATATGTGAAATTATACTTTGTCATCAGATTTTTCAAATCAAGTCCTCGATGACATCATCTATTGTCATCATTTTTAATCCGCACGTTCCCCTGTTCAGCAGAACCCGGTATTAATCCGTGGCAAGAGAAAACTAGTTTAATCTCAATTAACCATTAATCCGGTTCACGTTTGCTGAGTCAGCCAGGAGTGCACTTGGAAATCTGGTGGCACCATAAATGGACTCTAAATATATAATAATTTATAACTATATATTGGAAGTAGTATATATGTAGATATAAAACAGTGTATAGGAATTAAATTATATTTCTTGTAAATGACTCAGCGAGTGGCTAAAATGATCTGGCAAGATCTTCTATTTTGAATGCACATATTTCATTAAATTTGATTATTAATTGTCAAATTATGTTTTCATTAAATTTGGTCATTACGATTTCGGTCTTCTTGAACTAATATAGTAGGCATCCATATATTTTATTACGATATCTTTGTAAATTTAATTATTTTGATCTCTGGTATCTGGGAATCAAATGGCCTATATAATCAACCACTAATCTTCGCTAAACCCATATCACATTTCAAACAAAGTTGATTTGAAAAAGAAAAGAAAAGAGAAATTCATATTCATCTCTAGTTTGAAAAATGGATTCCAAGCTTTCATTGTTGACACTTTTCCTCGTGGGCTTGGTTCTCAGCACAGGTAAAATTCCTTTTCAATTATTAATATTACAAATCACAATTAAACAAACGATATATAGTCATTTCGATATGCATCAAGTATCTTGACGATCAGATGAATTCTAAAATTTAAATACGAGCACTCGAAAATTTAATTTAGTACTTCTCCGAAATTTTAAATAATGCAGGAGCACGCACAATTCAGCCGTCTGACAATGATAGGTGCGAATATATTGGAACATGCGCTGTTAATAGCGATTGCGGGCCCGTTTGTGCTCATGCACAATACAACGATGGTGCAATTTGCGTTCCGAGCCCAGGTCATTCAGAAACCAGGACGTGTTGTTGCCTCATCGATTAGTCCCGCAAAGAACAAGTTTACAAAAATGTTACCACTATTTTTCTTTTTTAGAATGAGTTATGTTTCTTTTAGATCTACAAGTTTGAACACGATTTTGTGATGTTTGTTTCCAAAGATTAAGATAATTTACTACAAAGTAGCTCGCAAACTTTATATCAATTAATCTTATGTATAAAGTAGACAAAATTCTTGCAATTCTAAGCCTCTACGTCATCAGGGGCCTTTTTGTAAAAAAATATTTTTTAAATTTACATTTTGGTCCATTTTATTTACATTTTGGTCTTTTTTAATTTACATTTTAATCCTTTTTATTTACATTTTGGTCATTTTTTATTTATATTTCATTCATTTTTTACATTTTTTATTGTACATTTTGGTCCTTTTATTTACATTTTGGTCCTTCTTAGTTTTAATTTACATTTTTGTCCTTTTTTACATTTGGGTCCTTTTTGTTTACATTTCGGTCCATTTTTACATTTTTAATTTATATTTTGGTCTTTTTTAGTTTAAATTTATATTTTAGTCCTTTTTATTTACATTTTGGTCCTTTTTAATTTACATTTCGGTCCTTTTTTACATTTTGATCCTTTTTTCTTATTTTATATTTTGGTCCTTTTTTACATTTGGTCTTTTTTTCCTATTTTACATACATATTAGAATTTGCGAATATGTCCTGATTATATTAATCGATTTTAGAAGCATCTGAACAAATGTTATTTATACAAATTATATTAGAAAATAATATCCGTGATAGACTAATTTCATGAACCTTATGCATCTATTGACATCATGATATTTGCAAATATGTCATAATTAGATTAATTTAGTTCAAACGCATGCGGTTTTATTCGGACACGCGTTAATTCTATTTAAATAATTATATAAAAAAAATCCCGCGCAATTGCGCGGGGATAAAACTAGTAGTTTATAATAAAAACAAAAATACAACTACAAAATCCTAAATTATCAGATAATTTATGAAGACTTGGAAAAAAAATAATTATTTCTAACTAGACAACAATTAGTGATAACTCTTTAACAAAGCATACAACAAATAATTTACTTGGTCTCTCTCTCTCTCTTTACCCTTTCTACTACTACTAAATTTCCTCTTATTATCATGAAAAGATGGTATCGCTCGTACAGATCGTACTTTCTGGTCCGACGGATATCTACTCAACGTGCTTTCATTCGGCGAACTATTATTAACACTAGAAGCAGGGGCGGCTCAGTATATTTTGGGGCTCTCGGCAAGTAAAAATGCGAGAGTTTCTTTTTGCATATTATACTGATTATTATATATATTACATAAATTATCAGTATGTGGCCGTCATGAACGTTTAATCCGATAAAGAAGTAAAATTAAGAAAATTAAACCATTCTTTTGGAATCACATAATCAAGTTGCAAGTTCCAAACTATTATATGAATAATGACATATATAATAATAACACGACAAGGTTTTAGGAAATAAAATAATCAAGCCCGATAGGCTCACAAACACAAAATACCGATGGACTCTCGAACAGTGACGTGGTGCTGAACCAGCCCCTTCCCTCTTCCACGTAATAATGCCCAATCTAAGAAGAAATCTGTCGCACGACTCCTTCCTCTTTGTGCATGACTCCACCTCCAAAGATTCCTTCCTTTTGGGTCGTTCTCATCCACGCTCGTGCCGTCAGCTCTCCACTTCTTCTTCTTCTTCTTCTTCTCCGCTATTCCATCTCTCTTGGTCACTCTCTAGTTACTCGTTTTGCAGGATGTTCTTCTCGTCAAAAATTCCAGCTCGCCAAGTATCTCCGCCTCCATTTCGTTCGCCAGATTCCTTCGCCAAAAATTTCGGTTGTCCAATCCGCCCAGTCAACACTCGTTTTGCTGGATTCCTTCGCTAACAGAGACTCCTTGAAATAAGGCCCAACCCTTCTGAATTTCAATTGCTAGGTAAAATTTGTATTAAACTATCGATTTCTTCTTTGAATTGGGGATTTCTCTCTTAGCAACAACCATATTATGATGCATCATTTTCTATCCAAATCAGGCCAATTTCAACCAATTACATCTTGAATTTGATTGTGCCAAATTGCCAATTTCAATTTCGGAATCTAATTTCTGTCCCGAATCAGCCATAACTAATGATTCATCTTAAATTTCATTGTGTCAATTATCTCAATTGAGTACAGACTCATAGAGGAGTGTCTTTGTGAATTGTAGTTGAAACTCAAAAGAAATTATGTATGTCAGAACTTTTCATTTTAGCCCATCAAGATTCTTAATTTCACAATTTAGTAACATCGATTCTCGGTTATCTTTTGTATGCAGATATTAGTTATAAATTTCGAGCTATAATATTCAACTTGATTCATCTATCTCATGTCTTTGAGGACATTGTAAGCATTTTTTTTTTCTCATATTTCTGTTTTTGTAATAATATATTTAGGGGAATTTTTAAAAACCCCCCTATCTTTTTTGGATATTCTAAAAAATCCCATATCTTTTTGAAACTCCAAAAAAACCCCTCTACCAAAATTTTATTTTCAAATACCTCCCTATGGGGTTAAAATTAACTATGGATGATGTTAAATATTTTTTTATGATCAAAATACCCTTCTCTTTCCTGAGAGTTCCACCAACCATATAAGTAATTACGACAATCTCTTTCGGTAAATGAAAGATTCTCGTGTCCCCCTGCCTGAATCTGAAATGATTCGTAACTCTTGTTCAACCTAATCCCCGCTTGATCGTACAATATAAGTTTTTTTTTAACCGATTCATTAAGAACTCGGTTACTTTTGTAAAACTTATATTTTCCCGGACTGTGGTCATGATTGTGTTATAACGAAATCGTAGATATCCGCCATGTGCCATCACGGTTCCTAGCCAAATTAAGGCGAGCTCGGCACCCTGTTTTCGTGTGTGGACATGGTTTAACGCCGGTAGTTGATTTCACCGTTGGCTTGCCCGCGTGAGTACATTCGAAAGTTGCATTCCTTTCCTATCCTTTAATTTTTTTACATGATCTCTTCGCCACCGCAAATCCATTTCTTTTAGCAAATTTTGCATAATATAAATACGCTTCTTCATCCGTGTAGAAAATCATTCCCACTTTCGGTTCCTCAACCGTGTCATCTTGTGCATTCAATGGTGCCAAACCATAATCCATCTATGTTCTGCAAAAAATAAAGAATTTGTATTGATTTAAGAATTATGTTATGACTGCAAAAATATATGCTGAAAAAATTAATTTAATATGAAAAAACCTAATTGTGTAGAAAAATATCTTGATTGATTATTTTACGAAAACACGAATACAAATCAAGCACAAATTCGAGTTAGGGTACTTAACAATGGAAAAAAATGATTCTACATAAGAGTAATATTCTAACTATAATCCCCAATTTAACGAACTTACTGAGAAGATCAAGCATCTGAATCTCCTAAATTGAACCAATATCCAAATTCAATTTTTCCCAAAAAGTAATCAAAATCCCCCAGAAATGAACAAATAAATGGTCAATTAACAATCATCACTCAATACACATGAAATTAGATGCTAAAAAAAATAGTTGGCCAATCTCGCGAAGGAATCTGTGTTGGCTCAAAACATTAGTTGGGCTAAAAAAATTAGCTGCTACACACATTAATTGGGCTCAATATACTACCATCATCACACGCAACAAGCAATGTTTGGTCTTTAACAAATATTGATGGAATTGGGTGGAATTGACCTGATTTGGGATAGAAATTCTTACCTTGCAATTGAAAATACAGAAGAGATGGGCAATCTGATGAAGGAATCTCTGTTGGCGATGAATCCAACAAAACAATTGTTGACTCGGCGGATTGGAGATTGTTGGTGAAGCAAGAAGACAATCTGGCGAGAGAAAATAGAGGCGGAGGTAGAACAAATCCAGCAAAACGAGTAACTAGGCGAAGATCCATGAGAGGAAATATTTGGCGAGTTGGAAAGAGTAACGATCGCAAGGATCGGAGAAGATTTCAAACATCTCTCTATCCTCGTCAGACTTAGAGCGTAGACTCGGTTTGCAAGCGTGGAGGAAAGAAAATATTGATTCAACACCACGTCACTGTTCGGGAGTCCATCGGTTGGTTTGTGTTTGTGAGCCCATACTTTTTGATAAAATAATTACGTATTAATTAAGAAAAGAATCATTTCTCATATGAAAATCAGAAAGTGTAAAAATGGAAAAATTGTATTTTTCTAAGAGAAACAGAAACAAAGAAGAGGACATGAAGATTATTAAAAATATTATATAGGATAATTTTATGATATAAATTGGATTGAACTTAGATGGCTAGACCAAGATAGAAAATGACGGGACGTTAATAGTCTTCTTAATATGTTCTTGTTGAAGATCTTATTTCATGTACCTTCCTTGTTGCCAACCCATTTGAGCCGGGCCTGACTAGAAGAATTGTCCTCGTTACGCGGCGTGTTTAATATATAAATCATAAAATTATATATAATTGTTAGATCAATAATGATATTATTCTTTTTATATAACTAAATAAATTAACGAACATTAGATACAATATAATTATTAGATCAAGAATGATATTACTCTTTTCCAAATAGTTAAATAAATTATTGTTCATTAAATACACATACTCAAATAAGTGGTTGATACGCATACTTGAAAAATGAATTATATACACAAGAACATACACATATTTGAAAAATAAATAATAAATATAATTATAATCATAAAGAAAGCTAATAAAAATAAAATAATCATCGTTTTGTGTAATATAATATCTTTAAAATAGTAACACAAAATATTATGTTAAAAATTATTTTAATTATATCATTTATTGAATAAAACAAATATAATTCTAAAGTAGAGAATGAAATGAAGAGAACTATTTGGCATCTAAAATAATCATTGTTTTGTGCAAAATAATATCATAAAATAAATTAATGCAATGCGAAATATATTATCAAACAAATATGAAAATAATATGCTGAAATTTATTTTAATTATATTTTTTATTGAATAAAACAAATATAATTCTGAAAAAGAAAAGAAAAGAAAGAAAACTATTTGTATCTAAATATCATTGCGTTTGTGTAATACAATATCATGAAATAAATTATTGCATTGCAAAATATATCATCAAACAAATATGTAAATAATATGTTGAAAATTATTTTAATCATGTTTTTTTAATAAAACAAATATTATTCTAAAAAAGAAAAGAAAAATAAGAGAGTTATTTGGCATCTAAAATAATTATTGTGTTCGTGTAATACAGTATCATAAATTAAATTAATACAATGCGAAATATATCATCAAACAAATTGGCATCTAAAATAATCATTGTGTATGTTGCCCGCAAAAATGTAATATAGTATTTTATAAATGTAATATAAAATAATTAAATGTGTAATAACAGCGCTGTCTTTTATAGTACCATATATTGAACATATATTGAATGTGAGAATTATGTTCTTTACCAAAATAACCAATACCATACTAAATATATGGTTATTGAACATAATTTGAATGTGAGAATTATGTTCTTTACCAAAATAACCAATACCATACATCTAAAATAACCAAACAGCGCTGTTATTTTTTTACTCAATATATGGTACTATAAAACTAATTAAATGTGAGAATTATGTTCTTTACCAAAATACTATATTACACAAAATGATGATTGTTTTATTTTTATTAGTTTTCTTTATGATTATAATTATATTTATTATTTATTTTTCAAGTATGTGTATGTTCTTGTGCATGTTATTTATTTTAGATGCCAATTTGTTTGATGATATATTTCGCATTGTATTAATTTAATTTATGATACTGTATTACACCAACACAATGGTTATTTTAGATGCCAAATAACTCTCTTATTTTTCTTTTCTTTTTTAGAATTTTATTTGTTTTATTAAAAAAAAACATGATTAAAATAATTTTCAACATATTATTTACATATTTGTTTGATGATATATTTTGCAATGCAATAATTTATTTCATGATATTGTTTTACACAAACGCAATGATATTTAGATACAAATAGTTTTCTTTCTTTTCTTTTCTTTTTCAGAATTATACTAGCATTGCCACCCGCGCAAATGCGCGGGGCATATTTTTTATTATTTTTTATGTGCATTGTTGTTTTAGTGTTTTGTATTTTGTTGTATTGGTATGTGAAAGTTTTCATGTATGTGTTACAAACAAAGGTCATATGCATTCAAAAGAAATTAAATAAATCGATGATTTGTTACTTTTTAAGATCCGGCTTTCCTAAAAAATAAATATATTTCTATTATTTTGATCAATATATGCCCAAAAAAACATCATCGGTGATTTATTATTTTTTCCAAGGTTCAGATATAAACTCTCTTTTTTTCCATGTAAACTATTTTTTATCAGCAATTTGAATCTCATTTTTCGAAACTCTTTATCATCCAGCTATTTTTTTTTTTAAGAAAATAAATAATTTTTTGTACTAATAAAATAAATACATTAAAGATAATTTGTTTCGTTATGTCATCCCCTGGAATCTTCGTTATTATATATTGGGATTTGTCACCTCAGTAGAAATGGACCAATTGAGATCATTTATAGAGAATAATATTTATTTTTTAGGATCCGGCTTTCCTAAAAAATAAATATATTTCTATTATTTTGATCAATATATGTCCCAAAAAACATCATCGGTGACTTGTTATTTTTTTCAGTCTTATTCTCATACATTGCATCGACAGAAACAAATTATTCATCATTTCATTTTTTTTGCAGGCTTATCTTCATGAAAAGAGAGTATTTTATCATAAAATGAGTATTCGTATGTCATGAACATTTCTTTGTAAATTTGAACTAATTAATTTATGTGTAACCTTTTGTTTAAGGCAGGAACAATATTAGGATTTGTCACCTCAGTAGAAATGGACCCATTGGGATCATTTATAGAGAATAATATTTATTTTTTAGGATCCGGCTTTCCTAAAAAATAAATATATTTCTATTATTTTGATCAATATATGTCCCAAAAAACATCATCGGTGACTTGTTATTTTTTCAGTCTTATTCTCATACATTGCATCGACAGAAACAAATTATTCATCATTTCATTTTTTTTGCAGGCTTTTCTTCATGAAAGGAGAGTATTTTATCATAAAATGAGTATTTGTATGACATGAACATTTCTTTGTAAATTAGAACTAATTAATTTCTGTGCAACCTTTTGTTTAAGGCAGGAACAATATTGGGATTTGTCACCTCAGTAGAAATGGACCCATTGGGATCATTTATAGAGAATAATATTTATTTTTTAGGATCCGGCTTTCCTAAAAAATAAATATATTTCTATTATTTTGATCAATATATGTCCCAAAAAACATCATCGGTGACTTGTTATTTTTTTCAGTCTTATTATCATGCATTGCATCGACATAAACAAATTATTCATCATTTCATTTTTTTTGCAGGCTTATCTTCATGAAAGGAGAGTATTTTATCATAAAATGAGTATTTGTATGTCATGAACATTTCTTTGTAAATTAGAACTAATTAATTTATGTGCAACCTTTTGTTAAGGCAGGAACAATATTAGGATTTGTCACCTCAGTAGAAATAGATCCATTGAGATCATTTATAGAGAATAATATTTATTTTTTAGGATCCGGCTTTCCTAAAAAATAAATATATTTCTATTATTTTGATCAATATATGTCCCAAAAAACATCATCGGTGACTTGTTATTTTTTTCAGTCTTATTCTCATGCATTGCATCGACAGAAACAAATTATTCATCATTTCATTTTTTTTGCAGGCTTATCTTCATGAAAGCAGAGTATTTTATCATAAAATGAGTATTTGTATGTTATTTTATTTTTTTTATTTCGTACTTGTGTTTGTATTGTTGAATTGTGTCTCATGTTTTTTTTCCACAAACACTCTCGTATACACACTCGTGCATTTATTTAATCAATATCGATAGTTCATATTGGCATTGTATTCGCATTTATATTTTTTGGATGTATTAATATTTTGTGTTTCGCATTTCTTTTAGGTTTTGCTTCCAATGTGTTTTATGCTCTCATTTTTGTACTCGTAATTACATTTGTAATTGATTTCGTATCTTGTTTTCATGTCAATGGATTTACCTTTACTTATATTCGTATTTTCTTTTTGAAATTTAATTTGCTGGAAAAGATATAAAAGTCATTAATCATTATGGAAATATATTATAGTCATGAATCATTTTGATTGATTTTGATTGTTCTTCTTGTTTAGCTTTTATCGCTGCATAATTTTTTTCTCGAATTGTCATTTAATAAGCAATGTTAAACAAACACATATTTTCGAAAAGAATATCAAGTCATTGCAAAGGAGTTTTATTTTATATGTATTTCAAGCAACAAAAATAACAATTGACAAAAACCCAAATTTTTTACTTGTGTTTGTGCTTTGTACTTGTATTTCATGTTCGTGTTTCGCAATTATTTCGTGTATAATGTCTTTTGGTTCTTTGTACATACTCGCATTTGGGATTTAGTTTGTGTACTTGTATTTTGGTTCTTTGTACATACTCGCATTTGGGATTTTTCTTTATTCCGCAAAATTTGCAGTAAGATTGTTATTGATGTGTATATTTCTTTTTTTTTCTTTTTTCTGTTTGCATTGTATCGATGTTTGGTACTCATATGAAGCATTGAAGAATAAATATATTATATTCAGTTATAAATCTCATTTTTCTTTTTATTTTAACAACTCATACGAAGACATGATGATTATGATGATATGATGATTATTATGATATGATGATTTGATGATATGATTATGATTTGATGATATGATGATTTGATGATATGATGATTATGATATGATGATTTGATGATATGATGATGATGATATGATGTTATGATGATAATGTGATGATTATGATATGATGATGCCTTGTAATATATTTTTGCCGAGATTTTTCCAAAGTAAAAATCTAAAATACCTACATAAATAAAAAATTAAATAAGAAAACAATTAACCTTGTGGCAGTAGATATTTATTTGGGCTGGTTTATATTCAAATGTTCGTTCATTGAAATGTATTAAACATGAATATTCAGTCCATGGAGCATGCAGTATGTATTGTTTTGTACCGTAAATTATATGAAATTAATGTGAAAAAATGATGAGATGATGATGAGATGATAATGATAATGTTGATGAGATGATCATGACAATGAGATGATGATAATGATCATGATGATGATTATGAGATAATCATGATGGTGAGATGATGATGATGCGAGAAATAAAAAAAAGTACCCTTGAAAATGGGAGAAATATCGCATGTATCCTCAAAATAATCTAATACTCCTAGAAGGGAGGAAAATGCCCATAATGTCCCTACAAAAGAGAATAATATGAAATATGAATTCAATCCATCACCAAATTCGAGATTAACAATAATAGAGATTAATGTTTTTAGTGTTTACTATTTATACCTAATTCAATTTTTACCTCATTGGACTGATCTTACCTTCGTGCAATATGTAAATAACTTGAATCCATTCCTAAACAGACACATATAAATATATCAGAAAATAACTGAGAAAATTTAATAAATAAAAGGGCAATTTGGTATATACATAATTCACACTAAATAATACCAAAAAGTTAAAAATTTCATTGGTCACCTTGCCTTTTCCCGATACAGCGAACAATTGAGAAACAAAAAACAAAGGGCATTTTTGTAAATTTTCCAAAACAAAGCCAAAATATAAAAAATTGAAGCTAATATACCATTTTGATTGACAACGTGCGTACCACACTCCCATGTGGTTGTACCTCGTGGTGTCCTCGGAACTGAAATTGAGAGGAATTAATATATTCATTATTAAAGGTTTTTTTTTTTTGTTGCAAATTTTCGGTTGAAATTACTAAATAAGAGAACCAAAAATACAAAAGCAGAAACAACAAAATAGATTAAATGATTGAAATTAAGTTTACAGAAATAAGATAACCTTTTGACGGAGAATTATATCTTTTTTAGTAGTTCGATTCTGATTCTGATGTGAGTCTTGAGTCTTTCGAGTCTGATAAAGTCAAAAGAAGATAGGGTTTAGGGTTCAGAATTTGAAGGAACTCAAAATTGTGTTCCTTCAAATCTTATTGAACCAAAATACAAAATCAGAATAGTGTGCTTCCATCTTTTCAGGACTTTTTCGAGTCAGTTTCTTGTCATGCGTAAGTTAACTGCAAAAAAAAAAGGCATCGAAAATTAACAAATATTTAAATTGCTTGAAAGCGTAAAATGTTCAGTCAATTTTGGACAAAATTAACTGAGGACTTGCACAGATTTGTGGAATACGATAATTTCAAATAAACGAACGCAACATGAGCAAACCATTTTATCACAAATTGAAAAGAAACATAACAAATTAGGTAAACGGTGCTCACCAGCATCATCGGCAGAGAACGTCGATGCATTCGAATAGAATCCTTTTATTGAATTGCTGAAATAGACCCAAAAAATAAGTTAAATGGCAGAATTTTATGAGCCCAAACATGAACATACTTGATAGAAACATCAGAAAAAGAGGTTATGTGAACGAAATTTTAAGAATACATCAAAATATCGATCAAATCATTGAAATTCATCATTATAGAAGGAGAACAGCCAAAGAAATTAGCACAAAAAAAAGTAGAATACATGATTTAGGTAAATTAATCATTGTCGAGCCCAAATCAGCCGCAAAAAAAATTCTGAATCTAGGTTTGTCAAAATTTGGTAGCTTTATTAACGACAACGAAGGAAAAAGAATTATAAATCTGAGCAAAAAAAAGTCGAAGCATACCGGCGCCTACCGCCTCCTTGGCGAGCGTTTGGTGCAGCTAGGGTTTCAACACTTTCCTCTTTCTTTTTTCTTTTCCCGGTTCAACTCGCGAAAATGAGAAGAAAGACTCACTAAAAACGCAGCCGACGTCGTTGCCGCAGCAACCGGTATCGTCATGGGCCATCATCGGGACGATCTCGCCCTCAACTACGCCAAAATTCGACCGCTAGGGTTTGGGGTTTTTATTTTCTCTTTCTCATAGTGGGAAATGGTCGTGGGAAATGAGGAAACAGAGAAAAAGAATATATGTTATTTTTTTGATATAATTTGAGTAAGATAGGCCCACTGTGCCCCAAAGAATAAAGTTGCTTTTTTGTCTCTTGGTGTATGGGGAAACAGGCGTTCCCAAATTATCTTATCTATTCATAGAAACAGCACACATGAACAGTAAAAGAGACGTGAAAACAGTAAAAGAAACGTGGAGGCCTGTGGAAGCAGGAAATTATTTAACTTTATACATAATAGAAAATTTGTTTTGTTCAATAAAAAATATAATTAAAATAAATTTCAGCATATTATTTTCATATTTGTTTGATAATATATTTCACATTGAATTAATTTATTTTATGATATTATTTTACACAAAACAATGATTATTTTAGATGCCAAATAGGTCTCTTCATTTCATTCTCTACTTTAGAATTATATTTGTTTTATTCAATAAAAAAATATGATTAAAATATTTTTCAACATATTATTTTCATATTTGTTTGATGATATAATTCCCAATGCAATAATTTATATTGCATATTTAATTATTTTATATTAATTACACATTTCATTATTTTTATATTACACATTTAAATATTTTCATATTTGTTTGATGATATATTTTGCATTATTGGTTATTTTGGTATAAAATAACAGCGCTGTTTGGTTATTGAGTAAAAAAATAACAGCGCTGTTTGGATAATCACCAAACTAAAAAAATAACAGCGCTGTCTTTTATAGTACCATATATTGAGTATAAAATAACTTGGTTATTATAGTACCAAAATAACCATTTCATAGTACCATATATTGAGTTGTCTTTTATAACCAATAATGAAATGTTATTATTAAATGAGTAATATTTTTGGAAGACGAAGACGATTATACTGACGACGGCGACTTCATTTTGGAAGAAGAGGACGTGATGATGCCGTTGAGAATCCGAGAAGACGACGGGGATTTTCTAGTGGCCCATATCGCGATTGAAAGAGGAGAGAAATCGATGGGAGAAAAAGGTGAAGTGCAAGGAGAAGGAGGCGGTGAAGAGTTTGCGGCCAACCGTGTGGCTCATCGAAGATTTTCCGTTGGAGACCGAAGAAATTTTGCCTCTCTTGGACATTTTATAGAACGGTACGAGGGCGGTGAAAAGATTGAGAGAATTGCTCACCACCAAGTTCCCACATGGAACCTTCCATGTTAAAGTAATTTTTTTCTAGTAACTTTTGCGAATTAACCCTTGAAAATATTAATATTTGTGGGGTTGTTCTTTAGGTTGCGATTCCAGTTGTACCGACAATAAGGGTGGTTGGGACGTTTACAAAATTCGTGCCTCTTCAACCCGAGCAATTTTCACGCCTCTCTCGAGCCTGAGTTTTCTCGAGAGGAAAGAAGAGAGAAGAACAAAAGTAGAAGAATAAACCCTTGTGTCGTGGCTTCATTGGGTTTAGGATTTTGACATTTTCGTGATTCTTTACAAAAAAATATTTTAATCGAAAATTAGTTGTTAAATATTTAATTCTCTACAAAAATGAGCTGACGACTGGATATCCATGCGCCTCAGAGAGACCCTTCATGAGACTGGACTTTGCACTACATCAAGATTGCTACGTAATTCCCTCCAAATAGCGTCACGGGGTCACGCGACACTACACCTAACCAACTAAAAGATACTGGAGGAGCCGCGTAATGTTCTCATAGGACCCTCTTTAAAAACCGTAAGCCCGACCTACGTTTTGTCCAAATAAAATTCTACATATATATAGAGTCTCTCTAGAGTCTCTCTGAGACCCTCTTTAAAACTCATAAATTTTGTTTACGCTTTATCCAAATAATCTCTTTCTCATAATAAAATATTATAACCATATAATTTACTAAATAACTTTCATAAAACGAAACACGCTTTTTAGCGCAAATCATTTTTGAAAACAAATTCGAAATATACTTTCTATATTGGAATGAATATCCAAATTCAAAATCATTATTGCACAAATCATTTAAAATCATAAATCGTCGTATCGGTTATTCAAAATCAGTTCCAAATATATCACTAATATCAAATTCGAAATCAGTTTCTCGAAATATCACTATATCATAAACGAAATAATATACGTTTTCGTAATTCAACACGTTTTTTGGAACAAAACTCGTTTTATCAAAAATAACCAAAATAAGTAGAATTTATAATTTTAATAAAGGATAAATGAGAATAGCATTCACAGATTGATCGAACTCGATCAACGCCAAGACGGAATCAAAAACCTAGCTCCGAAATCGAAAACCAATATCGACCGATAAAAAGCGAGAACTCGAAACTCGAATGAAATAGCTCAAACTCAATTCCTGTCTGGCACTATTGCACCTTATCACTTCATGAAACATTTGATTTAATGAATCTTATCTTTTTCTCTCCTCTTATTTTTTCTTTCTGGCGAAATGAGCCCTAAGTGAAGATAATGGAAGAGACTCGTACATATCCCCTTATATAATTAAATAACCAAAACCGCTTAAGGAAAAGAATGGAGAATTGGGCTTCGGCCCTAATAAAATGGAACTAACAAAATGGAAGGATGTGGGGCATTTCATATATAACCCCAACCTTTATATATTTTACTTATTCAGATATAACCCTTGCAAATATTAAAAATCTATAATTAAGTTATATTAAAATTACAATCAAAACCTTATAAAATTCTACTATTATCAATTTTATTCTTTCGATACCGAAAATAGTTTGATAATTTACGAATGTATCTTCATGAAAACTCAAATATAATCAATACAATTTCTGATTCCGGAATAATTAAATATTTAACAACTAATTTTCGATTAAAATATTTTTTGTAAAGAATCACGAAAATGTCAAAATCCTAAACCCAATGAAGCCACGACAAGGGTTTATTCTTCTTCTTTTGTTCTTCTCTCTTCTTTCCTCTCGAGAAAACTCAGGCTCGAGAGAGGCGTGAAAATTGCTCGGGTTGAAGAGGCACGAATTTTGTAAACGTCCCAACCACCCTTATTGTCGGTACAACTGGAATCGCAACCTAAAGAACAACCCCACAAATATTAATATTTTCAAGGGTTAATTCGCAAAAGTTACTAGAAAAAAATTACCTTAACATGGAAGGTTCCATGTGGGAACTTGGTGGTAAGCAATTCTCTCAATCTTTTCACCGCCCTCGTACCGTTCTATAAAATGTCCAAGAGAGGCAAAATTTCTTCGGTCTCCAACGGAAAATCTTCGATGAGCCACACGGTTGGCCGCAAACTCTTCACCGTCTCCTTCTCCTTGCACTTCACCTTTTTCTCCCATCGATTTCTCTCCTCTTTCAATCGCGATATGGGGCACTAGAAAATCCCCGTTGTCTTCTCGGATTCTCAACGGCATTATCACGTCCTCTTCTTCCAAAATGAAGTCGCCGTCGTCAATATAATCGTCGTTGTTTTCGTGATTATTTATATCGTTAATGTCTGATTCGGATTGGAGGGTTTTGAAGGTGAAGAGAATGTTGTTTAGGTCGTATGAACGGGCTTTCCATGTGTCCGCGACGAGTTCGGTCTTCTCCTTGCCTCTTCAGCTGACACGTGGCTGGGACATGGATTCGCAACGGCACATTGATTTGCAACGGCACATTGATTAGTAGCGAAAATAGCGGGTTTGGAAAAATTGTTGATATTGCGGCGCTATTTACGGTTCGGTTGCGGATATCGCGGCGCAATTTGGACTGAATTTCGGCTAGATTCTCTGAAACTAGGTATTTTCGATCGGCTGGATTTCGACTTGCTACACCAATTGTTGGCCCTTCTTTGATTTTTTTTTTTTTTTCCTGTTGTTCGGTTCAGGGCTTTTCTCTAATTTTATTTTATGCGACAATCATACGTTTCTTTTTTTTTGTATTGTTGGTTTTTTTTTTCTTGAATTTACGGACCATGACAATAAACTAGTGCAATATTTTTAAAAGACACTATTTATTACCTAAATTATTATCCCAGTGTACGAAGGCAATAAAATCATAACGCGGCCCGTTTATGGACCACATCATCGCAATTTAAAACATTAATCACAATTCACAAATACAGCATTTTTTGCTATTTCTTTTAATAATCTATAAGGATAGTGAATATTTCTACCAGTATTTTTACCTAGCATATCTATTTTATATTAAAAAAAGCTTATATTAAATCATTCAGACCAATATTATATCTATTTTATATTAAAAAAAAATATGAACATTTTTACCATACCTACATATCCTGTTAACATGTAGATATGGTTTCATAATATTAAATCATTCAGACCAATGATGTATGCATTACATCTCAAGATCATATTTATAGATTTTCTAATATTCAAAAGCTTATATTATATCTGAACTATAGTAAGCTTTCATAATCCCACCTAAAATAAGATTATTTAATTCCTATTTAGGTATGGAATAAAAACCGCAGATCCGCCTCCGTCAACTTCGCCATCGCCTCTGACGACTCCCCCACCGTCCTATCAATACAAATAAATGAATATTAAAAAAATACTTATGAAATATTTATAAAATATTAATTACCCTTCGAAGACGAGTTCCTTCTTTTCTTGCAATTTGAGTATTCTTTCTTCGATTGTATCCTCTATCACAAACCTTATACTCCTACAAACATACACAAATATTAAATGTAGGGTCTTTTTGAGCAATTAGCGAAGAATGCAGGGGTATTTTGGTAATATAGGTATAAATTACGTGATTGGTTTAAACTGTCCGATTCGATGAATCCTATCCTGAGCTTGTTTCTCCACAGCCGGATTCCACCACGGATCCATCAAAAACACCTATTAAAAACACACAATGTTAAATAATTATGACAGAAACATGAAGTGATAAGCGAAGTGTATTTACATGGGAAGCGATAGTGAGATTTAAAGCGACTCCGCCAGCTTTTAAACTCATGAGAAATATTTTGCAATCAGGGTCTTCAGTGAAAGATTTGATCGCTTTCTCTCTTTCGTTCAGAGTCATGCTTCCAACCAATTGCATGCATTTCACTCCAGACTGCAAATATTTTATTATTCACTCGAGTCCCTAAAATTTCTCAAAATTACACAATTAGGGTCAATTTAATTGATTTTTGTTTTACCTTTATGAGAGAGAAGTGAATTAGGTCTAGAAACGAAGTGAATTGACTGAAGACTATCCCTTTCGCAGATCCATCATTCTCAATCATGTTTCTTATTTCCTCTCTCTAACAAACATAAAATATATGAATAATAAATAATGTAATTTTGTAGATGTAAATTATATTATATTATATATTATTACCAAGGCATCGATTTTAGTGCTTGATTTGAAATCAGAAAGAGAGTTCAAGCGGTTCAGAATGCTGGCGCTCTTGAAACCTTTCACTTTAGTCCCTTTCTTTTCGCAAATTTTCGTCGTGAGGTCCACGGTTAAGGGTTTCGAGCAAGTTGGGCACGAAGGGCTTCCCAAACTCGATGAATATTCTATTAAGCATCCTTTACAAAATATATGCTCACACGATGTAACCTAAAAAATAGAAAAAAAAAATTATACTAATATTTAATATATTCTCTGTATATATATTTTTTATTTCATTTTTTAGTTACCACGGTATCTTCGGATGCAAAATGACACAAGCCACAAGTGGATTTGCTGACGTCATCAAACTTGGAGGATCCTGGACGCTCTGCGGTTTTCGAATATACGACAAGATATGGATGATCCACAGCCTGTAATAATAGTTAAATAAAAAAAAATAAAAAAATTATGAAACGTTATAATAGTAATTTTAGGAAGGGAAATTTTCAACAAAACCCCTCCATTAGGTCGGAAGAAAATATAGAGTTGATTTTTACAATAAAAGACCTGTCTTAATCTAGTGAGAAGGTCGAAAATATGTGCGTAATTATTCATTAAGGTCCCCGCAGCTACATAACTGAAATCGAACAATGACAACAATACAAATATATTAGTAACCAAATTTATGAAATTACAAAAGAAAAGAAATTTAAAAATCAAGTTTTGAGAAATTTACGAGTCGAATTGTGTGCAACTTTGAGTATATAGAGCCTCGTAAAACTCCTGCTCGTCTTTATCCAACAAATCTTTCCTCAAAGTAACCTAAACGAACAATAAATTATCCAATTTTCAAAAATTGGTATTGAAATAACTAAACAAGGGATTTTCGTAATTAACGTACAATTCGGGGAGGAAGGGCGAAATCTGCAGCGCGGCCTTTTTTTGTTCTTCTTAAAACAATACTTTTCAAGACTTTTTCTCTGAGTAAAATCATCGCTCTTCTTCCAGCACTTCCACCAGATCCATTTTTTATTGGATTTGCAATGAACTATTTGAAAATTTAAAATAATTAACATTAAAGGAGTTAAGTTCAAATGTAACAAATTAGGAAGGTAGATATGTAAAGAAGTGAATAGTTACGCGGTTCCACCAGCAAAAGTGTCGCACTGAAGAATGAGGGCAATTGGAGCAAATTTTTTCAGGACTACAAAATAAAAATAAATGCTATGATTAACTAGTTAAAAAATTTAATAAAAGAATATTAACAAAAATAAGACGAATATATTAAGAAAATACGAACTTGTAGTCTTGTACTTTACAATTACAGTCCTTGCACAGGTAATAAGAGTAAGGGTAGATTTGCAAAAATCGAATCTGTTATCCAACACAATCAAAAAATTAAATTAAAGAGCGAATGTGAAAAAAAGATAAAAAAAGGACGGGGTTAAATAGTAAAAAGTACCAGGGAGTAGAGTTCTCCAACTCGGTTTTGCAAAGGGGTCCCACTTAATGCCCACTTGAACGTGGATTCCAAAGCAAATACTGCCCTTGCTGTGTTACTTCGCCGATCTTTTATGAAATGAGCCTAAATATTCAGGGTCCAAAATGTAATTTCACTCAATTTAATGACAATATTAACAACTATGATAAAAGTTAGTAAATTGAATATTACCTCGTCGAGTATGATTCTTTCCCATTTAACAGAATGGAGAGGAGATACACCACGAGATTCGTCGAAGAAAGAAGGTGAATCATCTATCTTCACATTTTTCTTTGTAGCCCCTGAGTTTTTCGCATTTTTATTTTCACTCCCTTTCTTCAAGCTTTTTCCCTTTGTCTTCTTAATAATATCACCGTCACTATCACTGAAACTATCACTTTCAGAGCAGGAAATATCCATTTCTTTGCCTTTACTTCCCCATTTCTTCTTTTTGGTCTCTTGTTTGGCTTGTTTCTCAGTTTTCATTGCATAAGGTCCACAATAATACCTGTAAATTCGTTAAAAAATGGATTAAAGTTTAAAATCAAAATCTTCTGTACCAATTTGATAAAACAAATACCTGAGATGAATTGCAAGTTTTTGGGCAATAAATGAGCGTCCACAATACTTGCATTTCTCTTTTGGGGGCATAATATACTTTCTATAATCAGCTTCAATCGTCGAATAGGTTGTGAGCACGAAATCATACTTGCTAAAATCAACCTCTCCTTTTCCCCTTTTGGCTCCATGGTAGATCAAAACCCTAACTTTCCCTTTTTCAGTGTGCCTCTCAATCTCACCCGCCCATTGAATCACTGCCACAACAGGACAAATCACAAGCGAACACTTGTTGGTTAGGGCGGAAGTGCTACTACTACCAGCTAGTTGAGATTGCAATTGGCGAGAAGTGAGAACTAGTGAGATTGCTTGAATCGTTTTTCCCATGCCCATTTCATCCGCTAAGATTCCGCCTCTAGTTTCAGAACTCTCTTGATTCAAAGCCCAACTCAGCCATTCCTTTTGGAATCGTAACAAGGGAAGCATAACATCTGGTGATGGATCCATAAGCTTTGGCTGAACGATCAGATGATCAAAATCGTCTGATTCGAGTTTATCAATCCAGATTTCATTCTCTTTTGACCAGTTCTCCCATTGCAATTCGGGTCTCTTTTCCTTGTCCTTCTTAGCCTTTGCTTTCGTGGATTTTGTATGCCTTCTTCGCCTGACTGGTTGAGACCGGGGAATCTCAGGTTCAGATTGATCGGCATCAGAAGAATCAAAATAAGAATCGTATTCAGGGACCTCATTGAGATCGAAATCAGAGTCGGAATCGGAATAGGGAACGGCGGAGGTGGAGGCCTTGACCGTCTTGCGAGGCCTCTTGGCAGAACGTTTAACAGCCATGGCGGAGGACGGCAATGTTGATCAATTTCTCTAAACCCTAGCAATGCAGACTTAGAAAAGATTAAAAGCGGGGAAGAGAGAGTGGGTTAAATAAAGGGGTTGGAGTTCGAGGGGCACAATATATTGAATGCACTCTGTTGTACGTACGCCATAAAGAAATTAAATCGAATCCACTTGTTAGTGAAATGGTATATTGTAGACCAAGTGTAAGAATGTAGTGTGTTAAATAAAGGGTCGGAGATCGAGAGGTATATTTATTTGTATGCACCGAGTAGTGCGTAAGCCATAGAGAACTAAAAAAGGACTCTTCTTGTCATAGTTATGGTGTACACTAAACCGAGTGTAAGGTATGCTTTGTAATGAAGGGATATGAGTGGGCCAAAGGGCGGGAAATACTCGGGCAAAACATACGTGGCAGTGAAGTGTATTGGAGAAGACATGCAATAACCCGGAAATGATTTTCCGGTGATCCGAGAAATAAAATACGGTTTCTAATAAATCTGAGACTTTGAATCCCGGGTTTTTTTAATAATCTTTCTGTTCTTTTCTCATCTTTTGATACATAACTTTCTACAAGCACTCTAGTCAAGACGAAGTAATTGATCAATTAATAATTAGCATTAGAGGTAAATTAAATAGATTATCCATCTTTTTTGCATCTATTTCTGAACCAAATCTAGGTAATTTGTTCATGGATTCGAGTTTTTCTGTGAATATTTCTTCGATTGTGTTGTAAAATTGGATAAAGATGGATCCTCCTCCCCCTCCTCCTCCTCCTTCTTCTTCTTCTTCAATTGTTTCGAGGGCAAGATCGGCATTACACACAGCGGCGGCCAAGGCGGAGAGAGTGTTTACTGATATCAAGGCAATCGATCTGAAGTCTGATAGAGGTAGTTTTTTTGGCTTTAATTCTTTAACGAGTGAATTTTGGATTGAGTAAGTGGGAAATTCAGATGATCAATTTGAATTGAAGTGATTTGAATAGTGACTTACGGTGATCAATTTGAAATCGGATGATTTGAATAGAAAACTAAGTGCTAATAGATCTTATAAAGTAAATTGGTTATTTAATTGCTTAATCTTTTGTTTGGTTTTGTGCTTTGTGTTTGTAGAGAGTGAAGTACTCAGCCGAAAGAACTCTACAAGATCAATTGATCAAGAGAATATACTCGCTCCCAATCCGAGTGATAGAAAGCTCAATGAGGTTTGTTTCAAATCCAATTCTGTCGAAGTTCTACTGAAAATGGAAAAAACAATATAAAATTTGAATTTGTGAATTTTCAGGTTAACAAAATGGAAAAAAACATAAACAGCGCCGAATCAAATATGCTTACAAAATTAAATTTCCCTCAAGCTTCCTTAATCAAGCAATTAGCTATCGCAATTGAGTGAGTATCAATTTTATTAATACTTAATTATTTATTGATATTATGTTCTGATTTTAGAAAACTTAATTGCAGAGATGGAAAAGGATACAGATCAATGAGCGATTTACAATCCAATCGCCACAAAGGAAAGGCTAGTTTGTCCTTTTCTGCCGTTAAATTACTCGTCTTGAGAGAAAAAGATGAAAGCTCGATTTCTAGTTTATCCATAGACGAAGAAATTCAATCTCTCGTCTCCTCTCTTTTCAAACCAAGTGCGATTCTTGAACAACAATACTCAAACCTTTCATATTTTTAATAATATAATTTCTGTAACTAATATTTAATTATTTCAAATAGATTATAATTCGTCACATAATTTCAAGAATTTATCGTGTTTAATACACGGTGCACCACCAGAGAGCTTTGTGCATCAATTATCTGAAATTTTCGGTTCATTTAGCTCCTTGCATAAAATGGCTCTATTTTGGCACTCCATTATTCTTCAAGTAAGCATATCATTTGCAAAAAGATCCCTATATTATTCTTAAATTTCAAAAATCCCCCTACATTATTAGAAATAGCAAAAAAATATTTCCTATATCCTTTCTAATGAAGAATGACGGTTTATTTTGCTATTTTTGATAATGTAGGGGCTTTGTGCAAATTTGTCCATTTTATGAAAATATTATTGAATTTATTTTAGATAAGGGAATTATGGTGTAGCGGACAGCCAATACCGAGAATACCAAAAGACGAACAGCCCGATTTAAAAAGCTGTCTTTTATACCAACAATTACAAGTGATAAACAGTTGTATTGCTCGTAAGAAACGAAAAAAGATCGCTGAAGAAACTATCGAAATCATGTTAAAAGAACCCAAAATGCAAGAATTCGATACAAAGAATTTCGCAAAAGTTAATGGAGACTATGTTTTGAGGCTCGGTGCGAATTGTGTGTACGAAAATTTGACCATGCTTGAAACTGGAGAGCCTGTTTACTCTCCAATCATGCAGGTATTTTTACTAGGGCATTTTCGTAATTTTACACTTTAATTGTTGATTTTTCTGACTTCTGTTTGTTTGTGTTATTAATAGGAAGGACCAATTTTGACTGAAGATTTAATTAAAGAAACTGAAGAACTCGTCCTTCGAACTGGAAGGTACGACAAAATTCAGGGGCTTTTTTGCAAATTAAATGTCTATATTTATTTTATTTTTTTTAATTTTTTTTTGTTGCAGTGTTGGAGCGGGGTGTTCACAGCTATTATCAGACATGCAAGCATTCAAGGCGAGTTAATTAACCCTTTATGAACAATTTATTTAATATTCTAAACACGGAGATGTAATTTGGTAGATTTTTCGGGTCTTTTTGTAAAAAAGGCTGCGAATCCAGGCTGTGTTTTGGAGGATTTCATTCGGTGGCATTCTCCTCCAGATTGGAACGATAATGACGATAATAACAATAATAATAATAATAATAATAATAATAATAATAATGATGATGTTAGTAAAGATAAAGACGGGTCTTCTAGACGAGGAAGACTCAGCGATCGAATGCAGAAAAAAGGTATATTCCTAAAACTAAAAAATATCAAATTTACCCTTCTTAAACTGGAAATATCAAATTTAATCCTTTCGAGGGTAAATTTGATATTTTGAGTTTTTTTAAGGGTGTATATGAAATTTTCCTAAACTGGAAATTTGATATCGAGTTTTTTGAGTTTTATAAATATGAAATTAATAAATAGGGAATTTGTGGCATGAATTATGGGAGACTTCGAAGCCATTGCCAGCTGTACAACAAACTCCACTCTTTGATGAAGATCTTGCAGTGTAAGTGAAATTATAGAATTTTGCAAGGGCTTATTTGTAAAAAGTACTGAATTTGAAAATTATTTAACTTCTGTACCTTTAGTGAAGGAATTATTAACTTCTTCGAGGAGATTGACCCTTGTAGCCTCTTCGAGCAACTTCTTGGCACACTTGTGAGTTTATTTATGTACATTTTTATGAAAATTATGCGTTCTAATGCAATTTGGTCCTTATAAATTGAATTATTATTTTGTGGTGAACACCAGATTTCAGTTGGATTTGTGGTAGCAGAGCGAACAATAAATTGGGAGAATAAGAATTTATCCAAGTTATATAATGAATGTAGAGATTATATAGTTTTGATATGCAAAAGAGATCTTTCCAAAGAGAATTTAAATGATCTTTGCCAGGTAATTTTGCATTTTCACCCCTGAAAAAGTATTAATTCCAAATTTAGCGACTCTTCTATGAGATATATGATATTTATTAGGTTTATGAAACGATCGAAGCAATTACGGTGAATCCACAAGAAGCGTTAACGATCGTGGAATCCGAAGGAAAAAACGAAGAATCAAAAAGTGGGTTCAGAAAAATGAGTATGAGTTTTATGAAAGATCGAGGGCCTTTGTGGAAAAGAGCACCGAAAGAAGAGAACAAAGAGAAGAATGAAAAGCAGCATTCTCATGTATTCTCTAATTTGTTAGAGAAGAAGGCTACTCTTTTTTCGAGAAAGCCCTCGAAATCTGAGAAATCAGAAACTCCTCTTCCTGGCAAAACTCCATTGGATGAGGATTGGACGATTTTGTGAGAAAATAATTCGAGAATTTATTTATTTTGTAAATTGTAGAAAATAATAAAGCCTGTTTGGTGATTTAATAACTTGTAAATACTATACTCAATTCGTTCGTCTTTTATTGGAATGAAATGGAAATATTTTTATTGGGTGAGTATTATTTCAAAATTC
This sequence comes from Luzula sylvatica, assembly GCA_946800325.1. Classification (NCBI taxonomy): domain Eukaryota; kingdom Viridiplantae; phylum Streptophyta; class Magnoliopsida; order Poales; family Juncaceae; genus Luzula; species Luzula sylvatica. The sequence continues at coordinate 23,687,074 of OX326960.1, read as the reverse complement.
TTGTTTCTTTTATCAATATATACTATTTTTTTCCAAATTTACAAAATAAGGAAAATGTTGGGCACTCCATCAATATGAGAGCAATGCTTTGATTTTTTCCAAATTTAATCGTATTTCGTGCACTCCAATATGCAACTCGTTCTTCTTTCATGTTTTATACATCTTTTTGATGTATGTTTTGATGTGATATCTTTTTAGATATCTTTTATACTTTTTAGATGTATGATATATCTTATATTTTTCGGATTAACGATTTATATATTTTTGCTGTGTGCATTTGGAATGCATAAAAATTGGACAAATACAATTAAATTTGTAAAAAAGTCAAATTGTCATGTATGGCGACTCATATTGTTGGTATGCCTCATATGTGAGATTTGCAAATAATTTAGATGAGCTCGACTTAATGTATTCCATGGTTTTCACTCCAAATGCACATCATCAATAGAAACACGACACGTGACAGGTTGATTTTTTCAATTTCGATTTTGATCGCATTTCTCCAATTTTAACTGCATTCGTAGATTCCAAACCACGCCGCAAAAAGGTATAAATTAACATACAAACGTATTAATCTGATCCACTTGTGTGAAACAAAAATTATCTTAAAAAATATAGCATACATACAAAAAAGTCTATTATACATTTAAAAAAATATAACATTTATTGTATTTTAAAAAGATATATCATACATCTAAAAATATATAAGATACATCAAAAAATATATCATACATCTAAATAAGACATAAAAGTCAACTATCACGTGTCGCTCTCTCCTGGATGACGTGCACATGAGATGTAATGCACAATCTTTTCTCAATTCAGATTTTTGCCGCATAATTAATTGGGGATAAAGATGGATTAATTGTAATTTCTGCATAGTGTTAAAAGTCAAGCACCTTATTTTTGACAAATGATGCTCATTTTAAATGTTTTTTAGACTAAGTAGCAAAACTTAAATACACTATTAAGTATCAAGAATGAGAGGTTTATATCTTTTGAGTAGCTAATCTTTTTACGTATTTTGTATACACCAAAGTCATAAAATTCATTAGTTTAAAAAAAGGAAGTAATATTTTCTAATTAAAAAACATATGCATATGGGAGTTTTAAAAAGATTATGTAAATTTTTTTGAAGGATTTTTTTTTAGAAATTTCAAGAATAATAGAAAAGGTGATGATCCATGTCATTTTAGGGGCAGATAGCTAATTAAACAGCAATCACATAGAAGTTGAATTTTGAGTACTGCATTTTGAAAATTTCTCATTTTACAATTTTTCTCCAAGCATTAATGACCTGGCGACTAAGCTCTCTCATCCATGCGATCCTCTATATAAACCCTAACATAACATGCATACTTCTTGCACAAAGAAAAGTGAATAGAAGCTTTGGTAATCATTAAAGATGGCTCCTAAGAAGTTACTTCTACTTGCTCTGATTGGTGCTTTGGTTTTCACAGCAACTGCAAGAATGCTGTCTGATGATGAGAACGTGGTTGAGAAACGAGAGTTACAAGGACGTTCCAGTGGTGGCGGAGGTGGTGGGGGAGGAGGTGGTGGCGGAGGAGGAGGCGGTGGTGGAGGTGGCGGTGGCGGAGGTTCAAATGGAGGTGGCGGAGGCGGAGGTTCTAATGGAGGTGGTGGTGGCGGAGGTTCTAATGGAGGTGGTGGTGGAGGTGGAAGTGGGAACAATAATAATGGTGGAGGGAGAAATGGAAGGGGAGGTGGTGGTTTTTGAGAGGGCTCTCCATGAACAAACGAAAAAGGATTAAGTACGTAAATTGGAGTCTTGCATGTCTTACATATTGGCAACGTATGCTTAGTATAAAATTGCATGTGTGAGCTGCGAGAACTATGTAACTTGTGAACTAGCATATGAATATAAAATAAAAATAAATTTGATGTTAATAATAATAGCAGGTATTTATCAAACATCATATTCACCTCTCTCTGCAAATCTCTTTTATATTCATAAAATTCTCATAGATTAAGTTTGTATTGTTCATAAATAATGGTACATAACAAACGATCGATTGTTGTTATACTGGCACATATATATATATATATATATATATATATATATATATATATATATATATATATATATATATATATATACTATCGTTCATAAATCTAGGAGGACAGCTGCTTCTCTTATTTCTTTAATAAATTTGTCACTGTATGATGTCGATGAGACTCGAAATCATAACATCTTCAACATACAATTTTGTTATGTCAAACATTCAACCAACTATATTGTGAAATCATTAACATATATATATCATTACTACAATATTTTAAAATAAATTTTTAAAACATTTTAATACTTCATAAATTAGAATTGCATCGTATCTAATTAGTCATTTACCGGGTATCTAATTAGTCATTCATCCGACACATTCGACACAAATCATATAAACATTCTTTTCTACATATATATGCAGAGACTTTGCACCTTATAGGTATGTTTAACTATGTTGCTCCGATACGCATCTTTTAATTATGTTGCTTCGAACATAAAAAAAACAAATCGTTTCTATATCTTATTACATATCGAATACAAATACACACGCGACACGCTTCCAATACAAATCGGATCTGGCAACCGGTATATCTGAATATTAAATATATAAATTTTCTTGTTTCCGCCCAAGATACACCTTGAAGCGGCGTATCAATCCCTAGATAAGGCCCAATAAAGTCCAAACCATGTCCAAGTGATAAATAAGACCGTTAGTGATAGTCAGGACTGTTACGAACAAAATAATTTTACACAACATGCTATGACAACATGATTTACAGCATAATGGTGAGAAATAAGATTAAAATTGAGATAAATTAAATTAATTTTATAATGTGAATGTAATATCTAACGTTGGATCAGTATCATGTTGTCAATCATGTAGCAAGAACATTATTATATAGAATTACTGATTATGAACATATATCTTAGTGCTCCGAATCGGCTGTATTTCTTTTTTTTTTAACTGAGTTTTGATCTTTTGTGGCATGATTTTTGCACATACTTGTGTAACGAATGGCTCTCTATTATTATAATTGTTATTTCTTTTGCAATGATTTTTTTCTATCAATCTATTTGAATTATTATCAATTAAATATTATTATTTAATTAAAATTATTGTTAATAAAATTAATTTATAATATATATCAATGTTTTAAATTGCGATATTGCGGTCCGTTGCGGCCGGACATTTTTTTTGCAGCGGATTACGTTTGCGGGCGCAATTGCGCCGCAATGAACTTATTGCGGATATTAATTTATTTAATAATTATGATGTATTTAAGTATTTTATTTATATATATTACAATTTTTATATGCTTTTAACTATATCAGCGATGACTTAGTGTCACTCGAGCTCTCGAGCATATACAATTCGAACCTCAATCAAGCAATTAAATGAGTAAAATTGTAAACTATTAACTATTGAGTTATGCTCAATTTCATGTGTACTCATGCAAATTCTCAAAATATCAACTGTACACCTACAAAATAGAAAATTGAAAATATACTTCTTTTTTATACACATAATTTAAAAATATTCTTTTTTTTATATCCTAATAAATCAACCAAAAAAATAAATAATTGAAAATAGCAACTTACAACAAACTTTCCTATAGCGAAATATTGTTGTAAACCATTGCATGAACCATCTTATTAACAAAACAAAAGGAAATTAATTAATTAATCAGGCAAATTAACTACTTATACACTTGATTAAATACTGACCTGATGAACTGGAATGTCGGAAACATAAGTATGAGTGAACACGGATTTCAAAGCACCAGCAAGCTCGATGCAAGTGGCCAAGCACTGAAACGGATCCTCATCCCTTCATCCACCATCTCTCTCCATGAATCAGATCCGATGCAGAATCGAATATCTCTTTCAAATGCAACTCCGCGAAACTGAGTCTCATACCGTATGATAATTTCTCGATTCCTCCTCCATATACGTTCGCCAAGTGTATTTTCAGCCACTTCAACCTAGATTTACCTAATAATTGGAAACAAAATCGAATCAATTGATAGTTAGTGTTGTTATTACCTTTAATAATTGGGGATACCGGTTATTGAATCCCTCAAGATATTTGCTTCCCAAATTCATGCGCACAAAAAATCCCCAAATAAGTATACATTATGCCAAAACTGCAAATTGGCCCCCGAATTATGCCGAAACTGTATATAGGTCCCTCAATTATAGCGGGCATACATTGCATCATTGATTTTCGAAAATTGACTGAAATTTGCTCTCTGAAAAAATGTACTTAATTTTCGTAGTGGGGCATTGCTCGAAATAGACCGAAATAAAGATTGTGCAGAGAAATAGACTGAAATTTACAACTTAATGGGACTGAAATGCTCGAAATGGACCGAAATGCTCGAAATGTACAGTGAAATTTACTGAAATGCTCGAAATGGACATAGAAACTTACTGAAATGCTCGAAATGTGCAGATAAATGGGCTGAAATGCTCGAAATGGACTGAAAAGTTTCGAAAATTCAGAAAAAACAGAAAAATCCGAAAAACAAACAGAAAAATTACCTGTACCAGTCGAGAAGTAGGGTTTGCTCGTCGGGAAGTGGTCATCGTTTGCTTTGCTCGTAGAGAAACGGGGCTTTGCTCACGAGAAAAGTGACCGTCAGGTCTAAGTCTTCCTTCTTCGTTTTCTCTTTTCTAGTCGAGAAGGATGGGATTGGGTAAAACACAAAACCCTAACCCGCTATTCAAAGGGCTGCAATCCGCAATATGGGCCGCTATAGAGCCGCCATCGCGCCGCTATAGCGTTTGTAGCGTCAATTCGACATTTTCGCAAGAAGTTCTGTGCGGAGTTGCGGAGAGTGATTTTTGGCCGCTATTTTCGCATTGCGGCGATATTTAAAACACTCGTGTATATATATATATAATATATATATATATATATCTATATATATAAATTATATATATATATAGAGAGAAACATATGGTATCCTATGTTTTTTGAAAATTATCGTATCGCCGTTTCCGATACGTATCGGACACGATACACGTATCCGTATCCGTGCAACATATCTTTTTAGAATTATGACTCAAGTGTCGTTGTGCCAACGAATAAGGACGACCTTATATAATAGTGACTTATTATTTCCTATATACTATTTTTTTTTAAGAAAGTCTTTTTTACTAGAGATATGCAAACGGTTCAAATTATTGTAAAACCATACCGAACCGATCAAATTCAATTTATTGACAATAATTTGTCAATTGCACGAAAATCAATCCTGATAAAACTAAAAGTGACCACACAGTTGTTGCTGATTAAAAATTAGTGACAATATTCCTGCAGATACTTATAACCGTCGATAAAAATATTACCCGAGAAACAAATTGTTTTTATCTTGATATTTTTGTTTGGTTTAGGATAGTTTCATGAGTGTTGATACGAAACCCCTTACAATCCCCTCATTCCATTGATGACGCGAATTTTTTTGCTTTATATTAAAAATGGATAGATGATAAATGAGTAAATAGACCCGATTTAACACGTAGGTGTGTGTTAAATGAGTAGACATTAAATGAACATATTCTGAATGAATAAATAGATCCCGTTTAACACATAAATGTTCTAAATGAATAAATGAACATATTCTAAAAGAGTAAATTGACCCTTATGATTTCTCGGATGTATATCATGTATTTGTTTTATTTGCTTGGTTTACCAACACATCAATTAGTATGAAGATTTTACAAGGGACTAGTATAAGTTTTCTATGTCATCTTTACTCCGAAAATCTCTTTTTATGTTCATAAAATTCTCATAGAATAAGTTTGTATTCGTCATGAAATTTTTTTCTTATAAATTATCATGACAAAGAGAATACTCGCGCTACTCGGCGAGTATGTTAATTATGTTTTTCATTATAATACAAAATACACATTTTATACGATAAATATTACCTCAAAATAAAATATTTGAACTCATTTGTCAATGATTATATTATTATATAAATATGTTTTACAATTAATTTACATTATGATAGAAAATAATTTATTTTATCCAATAATAATACTTTTATTAGTCTCGCCGTATAATAATATATGATGTATAACAAGGTTTTACGAAAAAACATAACAAAAAAAATATTATATCATTGTTGTTCACAATATTTCATACAAAATCAAACATAAAAATATTGAATCGTACGACGTAGTAACACATCATTAATTATATAGTACTAACATTTTTTTATTGATTCAAAATACAATGAAAATTATTTGTAATATCAAACTTAGTAATGAAAGTAATTTAAGAAATAATATATAATTTTAATTTAGCATAAACATAGACATAACTTATTTAATATCATATGCTATTTTTAAAATTTATGTTTTAAAAATAACAATATATATTTGATAAATGTTTATAATTTTAAGAATTTATTTAGATAGATAAACTATTTTTTTTTATTTCTATTAGGTTTTTAAAAATTTAATATTAAAGTTTTTTGAACGAAAACACAAATATAATCTACTTAGTATTATATGAGATTCTTATAGTTATAATATTTTTGAAAATTTATAATGGTATTTAAAATTCTATTACGTAAATATGCATTGTTTGAATTGTATTTTTTTGCATAATGTATTTACAAATTCAAATTGTGGACACTAGTATGTGTGAGTTATTCTAATATTGATATAAAACTAAAGAGAAAATTGAAACAAATATATTTGGAATATTTAAAACTAATGTACTAGAAATAATATTAATATATGTTGTATGTTTATAGTATATATTAATTTATTATTATTTCATATATAAATTTTTCAGCTTCCATTGCATTCACGTTTGATCATTTTATCTGGTGTGAAATGATAAACAATTGAATATACTTAGTCTAATGTCAACTTAATAAATAATAATAGTTCACGTCATTAAAGTATGATAATATGACTTTCTAAGATTGTTTAAAACATGTTGTAAAATAAATGACACACAAAAATGACTATAATGAAATTATAATTATAAAAAATAAATGATTAATCAATTGTCCAAATTTTGCCACATATTATATTTTAATGGTTCAAATGAATATGGTTCGTAACGTGACACAAGAAAATTGCACAAAATTGAGTCCAAAATAAGTACGTGGATAAATTATTTTGACGTGACATTAAAATAATTAATTAATAATTTAATTAAAATATAAATAATGGTCAATTATTTAAGTTAAAGAAAAAACGAACATTTAAAAATGAGATAAATTACTAGCCAGTTTAGAAAACGTTCAAAGCACAAAAAAATGCATCTATTTTATTTTCATTGAGAGTTGATATAGGCGAACAAAGATCACCCATTGGATCATTTGACAATACGGCCTCAAATGTGCAATTGCCTGAATCAATTGGGTGATTTGAAATCAAGCCCAAATTCAACCGTAACTTGCAATTCTGCCCCAATTACACTCTTACAAAATGGATTACACCAATGTAAATAATATGCACCTGTTTAATCTGAAATTTCATGGAAGAGTAGTTGCATATTTTATCAAGAATTGTATTCAATTGCATCAAATTGAGGATTTCATTGTGACGCAGTTGGAACTGCACGAAATTGGCGATCAGGAAATCAATGGCCTCCATCTTTAGGCGGTCAACCTAGGTTGCTCCTCCGTTCGAGACAATCTCTATGTCCTCGAAATCAAAGAATAAATCCAGTAGTACTGTTGTTAGAATTAAGCAAAGTGTTTGTTTTGGGAAAAGTTTTTATTGCTCAAAAATCTTAATTTACAAATGAGCCAACATACATATTTATAGGAGACTAAACCACACCTAATCTCTAATCACAACGGTTGAGTAAATCTCAACCGTTGGATCTAACTACCACCTGACGACCACAGTTTAATGTACTGGGCTTTATATTATGGGCTTTTAATCATTATTCAAAAACTAATTTGCTAAAGCCCATAAACGTGTAATGCTCCTCCAAACGAGTAAACGTCATCTGTGGTTTTGGCAGGACTGGATCGCTCCAGTGCCCATCTTCTTCCATCATTGCTAACAATTGTTAAGCTATTCCCAATATATAATATCCCTTTTTATCCTACATCCCCAAATATCTCTCTCATTTATGTAAAAGAACAATTTAATTAATTATAACTACACAAATTACTCTTAAAAAAAACCTAGTATAGAACAACTCTTATTTAAAAGAGGAAAATTCACTATTACAAAACTATGTTTCAGTAACATTCAGACTAGTGACCGTATCGTCACTCGAAAACATATTATCGATGGTCAACGAAAACCAGCCCAGATGAAAAAGATTACGCCGCTGTGGTTGATATTAAAGATCAGAGACGATTTTCATGTGGATACTTAGAACCGCCAATGAAAGTATTACTTGAGAAACAAATTATTTTCGTCTCATCATTTTCATTTAATTTAGGATACTTCCATAGACGGTATGGCAAACTACTACATTCGAGCGTTTGCATTTACATATAACTGATGATAACTCAAGAATCTACGAGTGAAATTTTTTTTTATAAAAACTCAGTATATAGTACATATCTGAAATCACTGAAGATAAATTTAACTAATGGCCCATTTCTTTTTTTTTAGAATATCTTCGTATCAAGGCCAGCCATTTCTACAGTGGCTAAGACATCCATTTCTCCAAGGCCGCATACGTATATTTTTTTTATTAGGTCTAAATTTTTCCTGTGCAGATGGTTAAAGAGAAAACATCACAATTATTTACTATGTTTTTTAGGAGCATTTTTAATCCTGTATGAATATAAAATTCGTAAAATAATTTGTTTTTGAACAATATTCTAAAATTAATCCAAATCGGGTTTTAAAAACCTGATACTACCTGATTTATAAAATCAGTTGAATTACTTAACTTAAAAACAATAATCTGTCAGACCAATTTTTAAAGCAAAAAAAGGGGTTTTAAAACCAGTAGAATCTTTCAAAGTTATAAATGATATATGTTCCCGTACTTTTACCCATACATATTTTATATTCTGATTAGCACATTTAATTAACATAAATAAATATCACCACATCCACACATCTTTTATATTATGATTAGCACATTTAATTAACCTAATAACTAAATGAATATCACCACATGTTATTAAAAAACAATTAATTAACAATTTTTTACTTTGCCCCAAGATATCACCACATTTTGTATATTCTAATTAACACACTAAATTAACACAATAACTACAAAAGCAAATCATTAATAATTAATTAACATTGATTCAAATTTATGAATTCTAATGAATATTAGTTGTATTATAATTAATTGTTAATTATATAACATGTATTAATTACTGTGTTAATTAAATGTGTTAATTAGAATATAGAAGATGTGTGGGTTAAATTTGGGGACATATCTCAGTGTATAGCTTTGAAAGATTCCACTGGTTTTTAAAACCCGTTTTTTTTTCCTTATAAAATTAATTATTGAATATGATATGCAGGGTGTGGTTTGATTTCGAATATTGTAGTGTGTTTAAAACATTTGTATGATTTAGAAAAAAATATTGTTGTGTATGATTTAGATAATATTATTGTTGATTATGTTATTTATTATTATGTTTGGAAAAATTTATGTATGATTAAAAAAAATTATTATTGTGCACATCACATCAAATTTTTTTAATATAGTTTTTTCTCATTTTTAAAAAATGTATCGAATAATAAAAAAAAAATTAGAAAAAAGTTTCAGTGGAGGTACTGTCGGTGAAAACAAAACCGCCGGTAAAAGTTCTGTGTTTGTCACCGCCACTGAAAGTAACGAACCGCCGTTGAAAGTATCGCCGCTGAAAGTATTGGCCCAGTTAGCTCATTTTCAGTGGCGAGAATACAACTGCCGGTACAAACAATACACACCGCCGGTGAAGGTTTTCAGCGGCTGTACCGCCACTGAAATTTATTTTCAGCGTCCGGATATCAGTGGCGGTTGACCGCCGTTGATAGTATCAGTGGCGGTTTTTGGACTTTCAGCGGCGGTATCGTACCCCCGGTGAAAGTGATGTTTCTAGTAGTGATATTTGTCTGATTGATTATTGTTATTAAACTAATTAATTGATCTTGTTTAATAAATTAGGTAGCTCCGGGTTAAAACCCGGTTTGAGTTAGTTTGAAATATTTTTTGAAAACGGATTCTTTTTGAAATTTTATACCCATAAAAGATTACATGCCGAATTGCTTTTTTTTTTACATAATTATTTTTATGAATTTTTGTACTCGTTTTTTTTTAATGAATTTTATGTTTTAATTTGTTGTATATTGTTATATAAAAGATGATATGACATGCAAGACGTGATTTTCACAATTAATCCAAATATAATACATGTATAGGATTCTAAACTGTTAATATGATGTAGATGTTCAATTGATCATCCATTTTGCACCATGTGTGCTTAATAATAATTTACCTTTAGTTATACGTATAAGAAGATAGGCACGTCATTGTACGATAACCACATTATTAGTTTTAGTTGTCATACTATTAGTTCGCATGTCATTTTAGGTACAGTTAGTTAGCCATACTAATTAATCACACATTGACAAATATGTGATCTCTATAGTTTCAATGTATTTAATAAATGAAAATTTTCAAATAACCCCCTATTTTTTTTTTTTTTTTAAAAAAATCCAATAATTTTTGGAAACTCCAAAGCCCCCTTACAAACAAGGTTTCATTTTCAATTATCCCCTATAAAGATATTTCATGGTGTTATAATTTTGTAAGACCCTTCTATTTTTCATATTTAAATGGGAAAGAGTAGGATGTCAACAGGACGGGTTAGGTTCGGATAAGCCTCATCCATATCCGAACCCGAATTTTCGAATATTATCCGCACCCGAACCAAAAATATTCGCGGATAAAAAATCATATCCAAACCCAAATTCGAACCCGAACCAAAAATATTCGCGGATAAAAAATCATATCCAAACCCAAATTCGAACCCGAACCCGAAAATCATTAATAAAAAAAAAAAAAAAAAAAATTATTGCACAAATACGTAAAATTACCGACAATTTTAAATACATAAAACAAACAACTTGTACAAATACATTAAATATCCAAATATTACAAATAATTAGAGGTGGCAATCGGGCGGGTCGGGTCGGGGTCGGATCGTTTCGGGTTGCGGGTCATTTGGGTAATCGGGTCGTTCGGGTCGCGGGTCGTTCGGGTTCGGGTCGTTTCGGTTTTCGGGTCGTTTCGGTTTTCAGGTTGTTCGGGTTCGGGTCGTTTCGGTTTTCGGGTCATTCGGGTCGTGACTATTTTGATTTTCGAGTAATTCTAATTTCAGAAAATTTGATTTTGAATCATTCGATTTTCCAAAAATTTAGTTTTCGGGTAATTTCTGATTTATTTTATTGATTCCGAGATATTTTAGCAATATTATATTGATTTTAACAATAATATTTTAATTTTCGGGTCATTCGGGTTATTCGGGTCGTGAGTTTCGGGTCATTCGGGTTTCGGGTTAGTTCGGGTTTCGGGTCGTTCGGTTTTCGGATCATTCGGTTTCGGGTCGATTTCGGGTTCGGGTCATTCGGTTTCGGGTCGATTTCGGGTTTTGGTCATTCGGTTTCGGTTTCGGGTTCGGGTCATTCGGGTTCGGGTTCGGGTCCGGGTCGTTGATTTTTCAATATTTTCGGGTCGGGTCGGGTACGGGTTCGGGCGGGTCGGGTCTGATTTTGCCAGCTCTACAAATAATTAATCCATAAAACATCCAAAATTTTCATATTATTGGATATTTTCGGGTATTTTTCGGGTATTTTTCGGGATCGGGTTCGGGTTCGGATAACGGGTATACCCGCGGGTAAAAATTTACTCCCGTACCCCGACCTGAACCCGGAGCGGGTATTGACCGTCTTGTTCGGGTCGGGTACCCGCGAGTTCGGATTTTTATCCGACCCATTGACATCCCTAGGAGAGAGAGAGAGAGAGAGAGAGAGAGAGAGAGAGAGAGAGAGAGAGAGAGAGAGAGAAGCGTGCGAGTTTGCGCTGACGGGTGCGGGTTGGGTTTGGATTTGATAGAAAATGGGCTTAGTTTTATGTTAGATTTTCGGACAACCATTTTGCATAGCGGAACTTACCAGAATCCTTAAAGTCATGGATATGTGTATTGCTAATTAGATACGAAGGAATTGTTTCAAGATTATACCTCGGATTTCGTTCAAATCTGGTTGAAGGACACTTGTAGAGATCACGTTGGAGATGCTCGGATTGGCACCACCCTCTATCTGTATCCACACGTGACTGTTTGGACTGGCTGTGGAGACCTTCGATGCTAGTCGAATTCTCCCTATCCCTTAAGAAAATCGGCTACCACCACTCTATTTCTTCTCAAGAAATTAGGTTATAGCTAGGGTTTTCTCTCTTTCTCTTTATTCTGAATACCGAGAATGAAAAACCTAAAAAGATTACTAATTATGAAGAGATATGGAGCGTATTTATAATCATGTTGAAAACATTTGGTTCTCAAAATCTTTCATTTCCCCAAATGAATTAATTCTTATTATTAATCCCATGCCCATACATGCATGTAGCATCTAATGCTTACATCTCTTCATCTTGATCTGATTTTCTGTGTCCAACCCAAATTTGTCTTTGTGTGTGGCCCTATATATTTATTTAATATTGGCAACATATTAAATCTTCATTTAAATATGTAAATCATAATTGGCCTCTAGTAAGGCATTATACTACCCAAATTAAATAAATGATTCGTGATCATAACATATTTATCAAATAGACAAATTACTAGTTCTCTTGTTCATATGATATATGTTGATCAAAGACATGGTTAATTGTCATCCTTTCTAAATCAACTTAACTCTTTCCGGATCAAGAATCAGATTGAATATTCAATTTGGATTAACAACACATGTCAATCCTACTGGACGTGTGGCCACACATTTCCTTCAATCCTAATTTATAAGGGGGTCTGAGAGATATCTCTTTCAATCAAGAAAGGAACAATTTTCATCTTGATTATTCACATTTTTCGTCATGCTTAATGTAATACCCAATGATGATCTTACGATTATCCGGTTAAATACAACCAAAAAACATATCTAAGCATCACAATTCACATATGAGGAATCCAATGATAACCTCAGGTCCAAGAACTAAAAATCATGTATATTCTCATAAGTTGGTCAGTCCAATATTTAGTCTCTAATACATATTTATATTCCATACTTGACATCTCCACATCTACATTTCCATGATTAGTAAAACATAATCATCTCATATGTGAATATACTAGTGTACATATATATTCTATTTTCTTAGACATGTATATCTCCATATACATAATATATATATAACTAATGACATCTAGAATCGTATTACGTTCATTTTATAGTTGTACTATCATAATCACATATTATGATGACGTACAAACTAGTCATACAATTCATGACTTATTCACATATTCCTAAATATGTTAAATAATCAGTACACTTATTAAATGAAGTAATATGAGACTGTGAGTTTTTTATGAGTGATATGACACTTATTAATCAGTACAAACAAGTGATGATTTTTTAAATGAAGTGATTATGGGCCTCCCTACGAATCTAGAGAATTCGTTGCGTACAATATTTGGATCTACCCCCAAACAGTGATTTTGGGCCTCCGACTAGTTAATATGAGAAGATAAAATACGATTTAAATGAACTGAAAATAATAATTGTATAGATTTATTTTATTATATATAATATATACACCCTTATATAATTTATAGAAGTTCAATGAGACTTTTTAGCATTCTAAATACGAGATTGTGGGTAGAGATATTAATACGTACTTAGGTCTTATCTATAGGAGGTTGAGCTTCGTTTTTTTTTTCTTCTGTTTTTCTTCCCTAACTGAGTACAACCGTACTCATTCCTACGATGTATTTATTTGTTTTTGCTCAAGTTAAATTAAGTGTTGAAGTATTTCATTAAAGAACTGCACACTTTCATCAAGATACTTTTGCTATTCTATCATTTAACGCTAATTACTATATCCTTAATTTACTTTGAGGATATAGTGCGGTCATGTTCCAAATTTTGGAACGTGACACTTTCTCAACAAACCCTTCTCTACAAAATTGAAATGTTCTTTCTATAACCCTCTCTCTTTGCAAAATTATTTCTTTGTGCATAAAAACCACTAAAAGCAAGAAATTATATTCTCTTGTTTTTTTTCTTGACTTTTTTTTTGTAAACAACCTTCTCTAAAATTCTCCTATAAATTCTTCTTCATATAAACCTCCTTACAAATCCTTAAAAAAATCCCTCAAAAATCCTTCTCAATGAACCTTTTTTCCCCTCAAAAATCATAAAAACTCTAAAAAAATCTACCAAATCAATGAAACAAAAAAATATATATGAAATTAAATTATTTATTACCACATATCTATTTAACATGTACCCTTGTATAAATAAGATTTATTTATTTATTTGTTCATCACGAACATGTCACTTCATCGTACATGAGATATTTTTATCACCGCTCAAATACTCTACAAATTCAATCCATTTTAAATGCTTTTCCGCCTAATTAAGTACCAGAACCGAAACAGACTCTTTGAGAAACAAGGGGCAAATATTTTAAGAAAAAACGGCAGTATTTTATAATCAAATCTTCAAATAAAAAAACATATAAGAAGACGAGAACGAACTACCATATACAGTGGAAAAATTATATTTTGCCATCAGATTTCAACCAAACATTCTCAATTTCCTAATTAATCCACTTAATTAACAATAAACATTGAATTAATATTTTTTAAATATTATTATTATTTGTTAATCCAGATAGATATTAATTATTACGTTAATCAATTCACATATGGTAATTCATAAATTAATTAAGCGGGTTAATTAGGAAATTGTGGGTGTTTGGTTGAAATATGGTGTCACACTCTATGCCCTCTATACAATAACAACATAATCACAAGTATGTCATTTTAGGTACAGTTGGCCATACTAATTGATCACCTTTGACAAATATGTGAATTATCTAGTCTCAACAAATGAGTTTAGAACAGGTCTCCTATATTAATGGCTTTCAACTGCACTGTCCCATGCAAATGCTCTATATAAACCCTAAACCATGATCCTAATGTTGCACCAGAAGTCCACAAGTGAAGAACAGAGGCCAACATGGCTACTAAGCTATTCATACTTGCTCTCATCTGTGCTCTAGTTTGCAATGCAACCGCAAGAATTTTGATTGGTAAAGAAGAGAACAAGGTTCAGGAAGAAAAGTTCGGTAATAGCGGCTTTGGTGGGGGTAATGGAGGTGGATTTGGCGGTGGTAGTGGAGGCGGCGGTGGATTTGGAGGTGGGTCCGGCGGTGGCGGTGGTTTCAGTGGAGGATCGGGCGGCGGATCTGGTAATGGCGGTGGTTTTGGCGGTGGATCAGGTAGTGGTGGTGGTTTTGGCGGAGGGTCGGGTGGAGGATCTGGCGGCGGTTTTGGTGGAGGGTCTGGAGGCGGTGGAGGATCTGGTGGCGGTTTTGGCGGAGGGTCTGGAGGTGGTGGAGGATCTGGTGGTGGTTTTGGTGGCGGTGGAGGATCTGGTGGCGGTTTTGGTGGAGGGTCTGGCGGCGGTGGAGGATCTGGTGGCGGTTTTGGTGGAGGTTCTGGCGCCGGTTTTGGAGGAGGGTCTCCTTAAAAAACAATCCACAAATTATTCCAAAACTAGTAGTTTGATTATACAAAATAATTGGTTTGAAATAAATTGTGGATCAGATTTTTCTTAAGTAATTTGCACACGTATGTGATCTCTACGTATGTACGAACATTTGTGCAAATGTGGCCGGTATAAATTTTTAATATTTAGAGGGTTTATAGTTTTGAAACCGATGCTTATAAATCAGATGTTTTAAGATGGATAATTATACCATACTCCCTCATTTCCCCCACCACATCCTCTATATCACCAATTAACCATTAATTGATGATTAATTAACATGATAATTAACAAAAATACATCCGATTAACGATTAATTGATATTAACTAAGAAATGTTAATGTATACATATTTTAATTATATATTAATTGACTGTTAATGGAGTGTTTTTTATTAATTACTTCCCTAATTAACCATTAATTAGGGAATAGAGGATGTTGGGAGGAAATGTACCGTATATGACCTCTTTTAAGAAGTTGCAAAAGTAATCCTACTAATATAATTTACAAAACACTTTTTTCTTCTCTCAGATTGCCACGTCATATCATTGCCATTAATTCTTTTACTGAAAGAAAGAACGCCTCCTTCTCCTTCTCCCTCCTTAATAATTTTCTAAAATCATCACTTCTCTTTAGAAATCACAACCCCTTTCTTACTCTTGACAGCCTCTCTTTTCACAGCGCCTCCTTCTCTCGAGAGTGTATTCCATGCGTGAGGAATACCGAATATGAGTATAGAGTATCCTTTCTCTAGGGAGGAGGAGATGAGGGGATGGAGTCGAGAGAGGTGACGATTAGTGAAATAGCTGATCTGCTGCTGCGTCATTAGAAAAGGTTTTTTATTCAATCAATTCAATCATGGTCTTCTAGCCATGGTTCTAAGAATCGGCCGAGTTAAAAAAAACTCGGCCGAGTTGACTCGGACTCGGACCCCACCGATCCGATATTGACCCGGATAAATCGGATCCGATAACCCGGTTTTTTTTTTTTTTTTTTTTTTTTTTTTTTTGATTTTATATGTTTATATATTTTTGTTAGAGCCAATCAAACTTTTCCTAATTTGTTATATATTTTTTTGAGATTGTTATATATGATAATATTTCCGATCCGGGTGGTAATGATACAATTCCGTGTCCTGATGTTGAAGTAGTAAGGGAATATGATAATATTTCCAATCCGGTTAGAGGGAACCATGAACATGGTACACGTCGCCATGTGAGACTCACAAGTTTGTATGAAAGAGATCAGGCTAGGCAAAAGGAAAGGGAAGACAATCCTGATATGCAGAGGAACCTCCAGGCACCGTACTTTTATGACGGCTCTAATTATAGTGAGGGATCTAATTTTTCAGGAATGGATATAAGTTCAACTGCAAGTGCAAATAATGAAAACTATTCCGATCCGTATACTGGTAACACACAACACGAAAACCGATCACCCTTCGACTCAATGATGAACATTTTCGACAATACAAATTTACAAATGTATTTTCCTCCTCATGATCAATATGAAGATAATGATTATACAACGCAACCCGCTCGTCACAGTTTTTGGCAGTAGAAGTTTTTAATGTACTAATTTTCGTAGGTAATGTAATTTTTTTAATGTAGTAATTTGAGTTTCATGAGTTGAATTTGTGTGTATCATGTTTATAAATGTTTATATATTTTTAAAATAATTTTTTTAATTTTTTTTCTATTTTTTCCGATTTTTTTACTAGCAGTCCGATTTTTTTTTTTGACTCGCCCGAGTCTTGTCCGAGTCGGCCGAGTCCCGAGTCTCCAGACCCGACCGAGTCCGATTCCGATACCGATATTCAGAACCATGCAGTTCTAGCGACTTATCTGTTCATTTTTCCGCCACAACTTAATATGGAGATATGTTACCAAGGGAGAGAACGATTTGCTTTCCGTTGTCTTGGTGCACGATTTTTCGTAATATATTGTAAGAACTGATACGAAAAAGAAGAATTCTGAGATCAAAAATTGGATTGGATCAGTGGTACGAAACGGATCACTGGTATGAGTAAAATGCAGTGAGGATCTTGGGTTGGTCCAAGGTGTGACCTGATCTGGATGGATCTTGGGTCTGAGTCGGATTTGACATGATCGAACTCTGAAGTCTGAACTGACTTTTGCTTTGAATAAAGACTGATCTTGGTTGCTGATTTCTCTGGTAATCTCTGATTTGAACTTGAATTGTTGTCTTGGAATGTATGTTGGTGCCTCGCATTGGTAGGATCAGTGATGAAATGCTTTAGATACGCAAGAACAAATGCAAAAGTGGGTTTTCTGAGATCAAAGAGGGGAGTTAATTTTCTAAGAAAAAGTGTCTCAGTTTTGAGAATTCGAAAAAAAAAATGTAAAGTTGGAAGGAAAGTCTCAGTATTGAGTAGTTTGTTCTGATACCATAATAGAGTTTCAAAAAGTTGGAATTCGAAAATATATTTCAATGAATTGATTTCTTCATTATAAGTGAGGTGACTATATATATAGGCATAATAGTCACTTACAATCTAGTTATACACTATTATACACTACACTTATTACAGTAACTACTATTAATCCTAATTACAGATCCATTGATTAAATTCTAAGCAATCATAACCAAGCTAGATGATAGTAGTTAACAACATTGGTTTGGACTAAGTTGAAATAATGAAATTCTAACTATCCTGATAAAATCAGATTTATCTTTTATTTATAAAATATTCATAAATTAAATCATATATTAAATATTAATCGGAATCGGATTCATTATATGTCACTTCATCATACAACGAGAGATTTTATCACCACTCAAATATTCTGACCAATTCAATTCACTAGGAGAATACTAGCTCTACGCGGGGAACATATTAAGTATGTTTTCTATTGTAATGCAAATTACATATATGTTTTATATTTATTACATTATGATAATAAATATCTCATTTTTTTTTGATCAAATAATAATATTTATATTAGTGTCTTATAAAATAATATATGAGATATAATACAATTTTTCGAAAAAACATAACAACAAATAATATATCATTATTAACAATATTTAATACAATATCAAATTAAAAAATAATAAATCATACGATATATGTAGTAGCACATCATTAATGATATAGTACTAATATTTTTTTGATTCAAAATGCAATAATGGAAATTATAAATAATATCAAACTTAATAGTTGAAGTAATTTAATAAATAATATCAAAATTTAATTTAGAATAAGCATAAAAAATATTTTGTATCATATATATTTTTTAATTCAATTTTTTTAAATAAAATATTATTTTATAGGTGTTTATAAGTTTATAAGTTATTTAGATGGGTAAATTATTTTTTCATTCTATTAATTTTTAAAAAATTTAATATTAAGTTTGTTTGGTTAAAAACACAAATATAATCTACTTAGTATTATATGGGGTTCGTATAGTTAATTTTTTTTTTAAATAAATAATAATACTTAAGATTCTATTATGTAAATAAAATAATTAAAAATTCTATTACATAAATAAAATACTTGAAATTATATTAGGTAAATATGCATTATTTTGCATCTTATTTTCTTACATAATATCTTTACAAATTCAAATTGTGAAAAACGGTATGTATAACCTATGCTAATATAGATGTCAAAATAAAGAGAAAATGAAAATGAAAATATCTGATGAATTTTTAAAATTAAATTTAAAAATTAATACTAATATATGTTGTATGTTATAATATTACATATTAAATTATTAGTTTTTGATATATAAACATGTCATATTCCATTGCATTTACATTTGATCATGTAATCTTATGTGAAAGTTACACAATTGAATAGACTTGATCTAATGTAAACATATCCAATAATAATAGTCCGCGTTATTAATATATGATGCTTTTGCTTTCTAAAGATGTTTAAAACGTGATGTAAAATAATGACACATAAATGACTACACAAAATATGATATTCAAAAAATCTAACAAAAAAATAATGATTGAGATTAAACCAAATCATGAAATCTAACTATTCAAATTAATACTTACAATTGACTACAAATGGTCATACAAAATGCATGTCTTAATGACCAAATATAATATTAATACAAATGACTACAAATGGTCATACAAAATACATGTTTTAAATGATCAAATATAATATTAATTATGTATATGATGAAATCACGTCACAAAATCTAATGATCGATAATCATGAATAAGCATGATGATGTGAATTCATGAGGAGCCTCAAATATAGATGCAAATAAGAGGACGGAGGGGAGGGGGTAAATTTTAGAGGCCATATACTGTACTCCCTCATTTCCCCACAATACCCTCTATATCCCTAATTAATGGTTAATCATTGGAGTAATTAACAAAATGACACTCCATTAATAGTTAATTAATATATCATTAAAATATATACACAATAACCATTCTTAATTAATAGCAATTAACTGTTAATCGGATGTACTTTTGTTAATAATCATGTTAATTAATCATCAATTAATAGTTAATTGGTGATATATAGGATGTGGTGGGGAAATGATGAGGTATGGTATAATTATCCTAATTTTTAAATGCTTTTCCAGGTAATTAAGTACCTGGACCGAAACAGACTCTATGAGAAGCTAATATTTTGAGAGAGAAAACGGCATTATTTTATAATCAAATCTTCAAATAAAAAAAGCATATTAGAAGATAAGAATGGCCATATCCAATAACATAATAATCAGTAGTATGTCATTTTAGGTACAGTTGGCCATACTAATTAATCACATTTGACAAATATGTGATTTCTCTAGTCTCAACGTATGAGTTTAGAACGGGTCTCCTATATTAATAGCTTTCAACTGCACTGTCCCATGCAAATGCTCTATGCTCCTAAACCATGATCCTAATGTTGGCCATACTAATTAATCACATTTGACAAATATGTCATTTTAGGTACAGTTGGCCATACTAATTAAACCCTAAACCATGATCCTAATGTTGCACCAGAAGTCCACAAGTGAAGAATTGAGGCCAACATGGCTACTAAGCTATTCATACTTGCTCTCATCTGTGCTCTAGTTTGCAATGCAACCGCAAGAATTTTGATTGGTAAAGAAGAGAACAAGGTTCAGGAAGAAAAGTTTGGTAATAGCGGCTTTGGTGGGGGTAACGGAGGTGGATTTTGTTGAAATTTGCGCAGCCAAATAACACTCAAAAACTAATATTTATTACACTAAATTTGATATTACATACTAACACAAGCTCTTTCTTTCTCTCACTAAATTATTTTCTCTCTCTAACTCTTTTCCCTAACTTTCTTTCTATTTGTATTGGACTCTCTCTAATTGCCCACTTTTTGTTGATCCGCACAACTAACCATGAGTCCTATTTATAGCCATAATATGGTGGTACAAGAAATATTTAGAGAATACTAGAAAAGCCCAATTAATTAAACCGACTTAGAAATATCTGGAGAGTGTGTTCGGGACTCTTCAAGAGTCATGTTATCTTATTCCCTAAAGTAAAATGAATTAATAATTTAACACTCCCTCTTAATTCATTTTCTTTGTAACACCGATTAACTCGCGATTACGCACAAACTTATCTTTCGATAATGATTTCGTAAATATATCAGCCAGCTGTTTCTCTGTCCTGCAAAATTTCAGCTGCACTTCTTCTTGTTCCACTGCTTCTCGTATAGAGTGATATTTAATCGCAATATGTTTCATCCAATCGTGATTAACCGGATTCTTATTCATTGCGATCGCCGATTTACTATCACAATTTATCGTTGTCGCCTCTTCTTTATTTTCTCCAATATATGTCATTATCCGTTTCATCCATACGGCTTGTGCAACTGCCCTGGCTGCTGCCACATACTCGGCTTCTGCTGACGATAACACCACGATACTCTGCTTCTTCGATGACCCTGCACAAATGCCTGATCCAAGAGAGAAGGCATAACCTGACGTACTCTTCATGTCGTCCTAACATCCAGCCCAATCACTGTCTGTATACCCAATCAGACTCGAATCCTTCACCGGCTTGTAACAAATGCCGTAATACGCGGTTCCTTTTATGTACCGCAACACCCGTTTAGCTGCTGTATAATGTAGCTGACTCAGGCTTTGCATGTATCGCGACAATACACTCGCAGCATACATAATATCTGGTCTCGTCGCAGTCAGATATAAAAGACTGCCCACCAAGCTTCTATAGACCGACTGATCCGCCTTCTTTTCCTTATCATCGGCTACCAGCTTCTCGGTCGGCATCAATGGAGTCGTCACCGACTTGCAGTCACTCATCTTGTATTTCTTCAAAATACTCTTGGATACTTCTTTTGAGAAATGAAGATGCCGTCCTCACCTTGACATACCTCCATACCGAGAAAATAATGTAGCGAACCCAAATCACTCATCTCATACGTCTTCATCATATCCTTCTTGAACTCTTCTAGCATTTTCTCGTCACTTCTCGTATAAATGAGATCATCCACGTATAACGAGACTATTAAAATATCGTTACCGTTCTTCTTGACGTACAAGGTAGGCTCACTTTTGCTCTTCTCGAAACCTTTTTCAATGAAGTACTTGTCGATCTGGCTGTACCATGCTTTGAAGAAAATACAGTTACAAATCAACTAGTAGACTGTACCTTTTAGTGAAGGAATTATTAACTTCTTCGAGGAGATTGAGCCTTGTAGACTCTTCGAGCAACTTCTTGGCACACTTGTGAGTTTATTTATGTACATTTTTATGAAAATTATGTGTTCTAATACAATTTGGTCCTTATAAATTGAATTATTATTTTGTGGTGAAAACCAGATTTCAGTTGGATTTGTGGTAGCAGAGCGAACAATAAATTGGGAGAATAAGAATTTATCCAAGTTATATAATGAATGTAGAAATTATATAGTTTTGATATGCAAAAGAGATCTTTCCAAAGAGAATTTAGATGATCTTTGCCAGGTAATTTTGCATTTTCACCCCTCAAAAAGTATTAATTCCAAATTTAGTGACTCTTATGAGATGTATGAAATTTATTAGGTTTATGAAACGATCGAAGCAATTACGGTGAATCCACAAGAAGCATTAATGATTGTGGAATCAGAAGGAAAAAACGAAGAATCAAAAAGTGGGTTCAGAAAAATGAGTATGAGTTTTATGAAAGATCGAGGGCCTTTGTGGAAAAGAGCACCGAAAGAAGAGAACAAAGAGAAGAATGAAAAGCAGCATTCTTGTTAAAAATATATTGTATATATTAATGCGAATTTATTATTATTAAATTTTATTTTATGTGTATGATGGCACCACTCATAGTATTGTATCAATGGTAATGTATACCATGGGCACCATCCATGGTTTTATATCATGGTAATGTATACCATGGGCACCACTCATGGCTTTGTAGATTACCATCCATGGTATTGTGTATGGATCCATGGTATTGAGTAGGCTATAAATATCCCTCACTTCTCATTGTAATAGGATAGAGAAATGAATCCAATGAAATGAAATATTTACTATTCTCTCATCTCTTCTTCTCTTAAATGATTTTCTCTTATTTCTTGAGTGTTGCTTCTTGAGATTTTCGCTAATTTCACAACACGTTATCAGCACGAAGCCCTATTGTCTCGAATCTCAAGATTTCTAGCGAAGGTAATAATATTTATTCTTTTTCTTTTCTTCTCTTAAAAATGAAGTTTGTATTATTTTTCTTTTCTTCTCTTACAAACAAAGAAAACAAACAAATGAAGATTGTATTATTCTTCTTTCCTTCTCTTACAAAAAAAAGTTGGTTTTCTTTTCCTTCCCTTACAAACGAAGTTTGTATTATGAAAAATTTAGCAAAGCTAGAATTTGTTGTCTTGGACATATCATCCACAAACAACTTACCAAGAGTTCTTGATGCGAAAATTCATTTAGGGATCATGGATCTCGGAGACACCATAACAATTAAAAAGACAAAAAGAAACCAAATTGCAAAATGCAATTTAATGAAAAAAAAAGAGAAAACATCAATGATGATATTACACATAGCATACTTGATAGTGGTATTACAAATACCGTATTGAAAAGTACAATTGATTTCTCTCTTTTGATTATGAATAAGGAAACACCAAACCGGTGGTAGTTTCGAATTGAATGAAAAACTCTCGAAGAGTTTATATATGCCCACAAAGGGAAACAAAATGAGTTACAAATAATATATTTATGTTCTCCCAAATCTTTGATTATTTATAGTGATATCCGCTGAAATGGATATCATAACCAAGATGAATCATGAATATTTATGCATTTTGTTTAATATTTCAGAGATCAAATATATATTAGAAAATTAACGATTTGTTTGTACTATTTACATATTAGTACATTTGAGACATATTTGGAAATAAACCAGAAGTTTATTTACTCAAATTTATTAACCGTTTGATATGATATATTGTGTTATCATGTGGAAAAAAAAATGAATTGGGGTCATCAATGATGATCCATAAGATCCTAACAAATAAATAATTTATTTGTGATGTCATCAAAGAAAATTGTTTGCTAGGTCATGAACAACAAAGTGGAAATTAGAGCCTCCAACATTTCAAGAATATATGCATGAGAATATTAGTGGACCTGTAGATCCACTATACGGATGATTTTTTATATTAATTGATGCTTTATCATGATGGTCTCGTGTTTGCTTATTATCAAATCGTAACACAAAATTTATCAATTGACATACTTTGTGTTTACAATTGGAATAAAAGTTGAACATCGTGTAGGTCATGATCACATACATGTTGAAAAGTCATTTAAAAGAACCTCACATAGACACACATAATGATCCAGAAGAATCATTTGTTAAAGATTTCAATTGAAAGCACGATCTCTGCTCATGAAACCAAGATTGACAACAATGTTTGGGACCATGTCACTTTTTGGCCATGAACCAAATATTTTTCATTTTGAAATTTTTGGTTGTGCGGTGGTGTGCTAATAGTACCCTCACAACTGATAAAATGGATTCACGAAGAATGATCAACATATATGTTGGGTTTTAATCACCCTTAATTATTTGATATCTTGAAGTCATGAGATTTATTCACAGAAATAATTTCTCGAGTGTCAATTTGATGAGACAGATTTTTCTTTATTATGGACAAAAGAAAAATAAAATTAAGCATGATATTAGATAGAAATATATCATTGTTTCATTTTGACATACAATGGACACTATGCGAACTAGAAGTTCAAAAATATTTTTCTTTTAGAAAATATTACGAATCAATTACTCGACGCATTTGTTGATTTTGAAAACTGAATAAATCACATATTCATGTTGAAAATGTCGCAAATTGAATTGATATCCCAGAAGGACATTCAATATTATTAGTAAATGATTCTTAAAGCACATTTGAATTCAAAACTATTTGTTATGCTTGCTCCCGTAGAAGCAAAGTTAAGAAGATAATTCAAAACTATTTGAATTCATATTATTTTGTCTTCTTCGATAAGTGAATTTAATTGAGATATAAGTGTGATTGATTCCACTCATTTCCAGAAGTGAATGTTGCCTGAAAGGAACAAATATATAATTGGAATCAAGGTGATTATAAAAAGAAAATCACATGAGAAACGAGATACAGCAATATATATATATATATATATATATATATATATATGCTTTCAAGATTTTTCTTGAAATGATTGTACCAGTAGTACAACATATGATATTAATTAATTTTTAGCAACCCTCTTTATGAGGAGAATGAAATAGAATTAACATGATAACTTTGTCGATTGAAGCAATACAATCATTAATACAAAGCTTGTTTGTATTTATTTTGTTTGATAAATAAACAAATAGACATGTATATATTTCAATATTTGAAATCATGAATATGATCGATGATTCTGGAAGACTCGTTGTTTTATTTACTTTAGAAAATTAATTATCTATATGACAATAGATGATTTATTGTTTTGATTACTTATGAAAAGTAATTATCTATAATACTCTGGAAGAGTAAATATAAACATATTTGAAATAACGAATATGATCGTTGGGTCTCGAAGAGTCATGTTTGATTACTCTTGAAGAGTAATTTGTGGCATATATAAATACAATTGAAATTAGTAGTTGAATCAGAAGCTCATTATTGATAAGTATAATTTAATGCTTTGTGATTAATTGTTTAAGCATAAGATATGCTGCCACAATATTATTAAATTAAAGCCAACTATTTATCACAAGTACTCCCCAAATCCCCATTAATTATAACTTTTGATTGGTCTGGGACCAAAAGTACTCATTCAATTTTAGATGTGTAGTTGATGTGCCCGTAGCACTACATATCATACAAGGATGAGATAAACAAAATATTGTCCGGCATATATAATGGGTTGATTTATTCTCCATGATTTTGTAACGTTAATATTTTTGTTTAATTGAACCAGAAGTCAAATATGCATGTTGTAACAAGAAGTTTACGATTAAGGATGTAGCAATAGTCAAATATGCATGTTGTAACAATTGTATCCCCGAAGGATTATGTGTTATTTGTTATAATAAAAAAAACATTCTTGAAGAATGATAGACATTGGACTATAGATATACTAATTCTTTGAAGGAGAAAAGAAATAAATGACTAAGATGATCAAACATTAGTAATACAGTTCAATATATATTATACCGTGGAAGTCTAGAATAACTTCAATAGGTATTATCGATTACTCATGCTTACATTAGGGGGAGAGAAATAAAACTGGAAAAGTAAGAACTTATATGCATCATCAAATTAGATCCTCGAAAAAGTAAATATGAACTAGAAGTTCATGAATTAATTATTTGCAACAAATTACAAATAAATGATTGGATGCTAGAATTTTGCAGTGTAAAATGCTCTTAATTGTAAATATAATATTCTTGGATAATTTTCAGTTTGATGTGCGCCCGAAGCGTGGTCGACCAATCGGTTCCACCAAGATAAATCAATGAAATAAGAAAAAGCATGATAAAAGAGTTGGTATAATAGAAGTTGTTAATACTTCTAACAAAATATATCATTCTGAAAAGGATATTGAAAGATTAATCCATAGATGGCATGAATGATTGAGTTCAGGTACCTGTCAACATTGAATATGTTCAAAATAATGAGATCTCAAAATCATATCTTTACTAGATAAAGATAGAACCGAAAAGAAACTATAGTTATTGAGAAATTTGCATATGCACTTACAATTGATAATTAATAAAAACGAGGGTCTAGTATTCAATCAATTTGAAAATGTCGACGAAATCAAAGTATTGGCCAAAACAAAATTCACATGACGATGTGAAATTTATGGACTTGCAGTCTAGAAACAGATTGTACCTTACAATGGTAATGAAAAGGTATATTCATTTGAATGTCCCTGAAGGACTCATAATGTATCATGTATACACTATAACAGATTATTCATATGCTCATTCAATTATTATATTCATGAAAATCCACGAAGGATTTAGAATGTCTGAAGCATATTATTTAAACTCTCAAGAGATATGCACGAAGCATATTATATTAAATATCAAAGATCTTTGTATGAATTGAAATAATCCGAGCATATATGATATAATCATTTTGGATGTTGATGAAATTCTATATGTGTGTATCAATGATCAAATTCGTAGATAATGTGTATTTAATTTACGATTATTAAAACTTCCGAAGAGTTCCAAACTGACACATTACTTAATTAACCAATTTGAGAAGAAAGATATTCGATACCAAATAGTTTGTTATGGATTGCAACTTGATGTGAGGCAAATAAGGCATAAATTTAATGCTTAATTTGGAGATTTTAGCCCTTGTGAAGAACAATTCTATATACTTTATTAATCATATTTAAGATAACATGAATATTTCTTCACTAAGTGTGTTTTATTGCTTAATCACAGGAATTAGAAGGAATTTCTGGGAATTTGGAGAGTGTAGTTGTCTCCAACACGTCAAGAGGAGTGAAAACGATATATTATACCGATACATTCGGTACACGAATAAGACGGGAGGCAAACAATTATCATGATACAAACTTACACAAAAGTCTACACGAAAACCACTCAATCCTTAGCCCTTATCCTGCCCACCTACCTTTGGTGGGAATTACCTCCTTACACCCAATCCTCTCCACCAACTCGTGGCCAATAAGAAGACTCCATGAGTGCTATAAATATGATCACTAGCGCCACGAGTTTGGCACGCTCTTTTATGCCCACTCTCTCTCTCTCTCTCTCTCTCTCTCTCTCTCTCTCTCTCTCTCTCTCTCTCTCTCTCTCTCTCTCTCTCTTAAGCAAGTCCAAGAACCTTCAAGAACACACAAGAATTGCAAATTCGAACGATAATTCTCTAGGATCGAGCACCGAATAGAAGCTTACTTCATTCGGTGATTTGGTCTACACTTCGACGAAGATCGAGTTGTGTGGTTTGGATTGGAGCTTTCTTCATCCGAATCCGCGCAAGCAAGAAAACGAGCTTACTCTACTTCGATTGGGAGCTTTCTTCCAATTGACATCTTGCAAATCTCGAGTTCACTCAACCGGTACGGAGCTTACTTCGATTGGCAAGTGGATTGGTACGAAAGGAACACGTTGTGCGAGGCGACTAGCTCACTAGCATCTCAAGGCAACGGAGAAGGCATCCAAGACGAGACTCGAAGCTTACTTCATCTCTCTAGGTGTTTTCTTTCCTTTCTTGTAATTCTTGTAGTTTTAATTGAATTGGATTTGTGTAAAGAATTCTCGGTTTAATGAATCTTTAGTTTCTTGTTTACTTGAATCGAATCCTTGTTGGTGTTTTTACTTGATCTCTTACTTTTAATTACTGCCTTGAACTTAGTTTAAATCTCCCTTAATTCAATCTCAAATCAACCCTTCAATTCAATCCTCAATTCAAATTACAATTTCGAAATCCAGAACAAGTTCCGTTGTAACGGAATCCAAGTCCGTTGTAACGGACCATTCGGTTTGTACCTGACTTTCCGTCTGTTGGTACTCCGTTGTAACGCACTTTACTTCCGTTGTAACGAACCAGCGAGGAAAAGCATTCAATATCACTCATACTAGTGCGTTGTAACGGACATAAGAGTCCGTTGTAATGGATCAACCAATCCGTTATAACGCTACTCCTATCCGTTATAACGGACTACCTCTTTCCGTTATAACGAAACTTCCTCCGTTGTAACGGACCTTCATATCAATTCCTGCGTTACCATTACCCTATTGTCCGTTGTAACGGAACCTACTTCCGTTGTAACGGACTACCTTCTGTGAATTTTCTTTGTTATTTCTCATCTAGTTTTGATTTAATCTTTGAAGCAATTGCTCCCCGTGGAACGAATCTATACATTTGCCACTGTACAAACATAGATTACAAATTTTGTTGATTGTTCGGGGTTTTTACAACGACATATTAAGAACACGCCGAAATCCCGCTCATCAAATGGCGCCGCTGCCGGGGAGCGGTGTTTAAGTCAATATTTTAGATCAAAATTTGAGATTTAAATTCATAAATTTGTTTACTCACTACATTGTTTCTGTTGTGACAATCTAGGTGAAGGAAGAAAGCTTTATGCACAACACAAGATCACGAAAAGGCGAATTACTTCCATTTGTCAAAGAAATCGAAAGAAGGAATAAGAGCTCCAAGAAGGGAAAGGAACCGACACAAGAAGATCAAGAAGAGCCTCAAACTCAAAATCAAACTCTTTCTTCTCTCTCTACTCCTTTAATTTTCAATATGGGTGATGAACCAAGAGCTCCAAGGCCAAAAACCTTGAGAGAATTAGTAGCACCTAGGAATGTGGAGGATAATTATAATTTTATTAGGCCCAATATACCGAATTTCAAGGCGGATCCGAGCATTATAGGCTCATTGCCTATTTTTCACGGGAAAGCCACGGAAAACCCTCATAAACACTTAAAGGATTTCAAGATTCAACTAAACATTTATTCGAATTATGAAGCTTTTAGTGACATTCTTCTTCTTCTTTTTCCTTACTCATTAGGTGAAGGACCCAAGGATTGGTTCTACACGCTTAGAGGCCCTCTCGCTTTCAGCGAAGTAGCAAACCTCTTCAAGGAGAGGTACTATTCGGCCTCTCGATTGGCGTCTATAAGGCGAGAACTTTTGGCAATGACGCAAAAACCGAACGAAGCATTCCATGAATACTACGATCGTTTCATGCGCTTGAAAGAAGAATGCCCAAGCCATAGTGTGGAACCCCAATACCTTTACGAACAATTCATTAACGGTCTCGGCTACTCGGAGAGCCAATTTCTCAATGCATCCGCGGGGGGAAGTATCTCCAACAAGGATCTCGAAGAAATTAAGAAGTTGCTAGAGCTCATGGCAACCAATTCGCAATCAAGGAAGAACGTGGAATACCGAGTTAACGCATGTACCGACCTCAATGTCGACGTGCTTAACAACAAGCTAGAAATCATAATGAAAGCTTTGGGAAAGGAAGAAACCCAGAAATGTGGGGTTTGTAGTGCTAGTGCTCATTACACGGAACGAGTGCTCGAGTTTAGTCGAAGACGTAAACGCCGCATACAAGAAGTTCGAGCCCTCCAATTCGTACAATCCAAACCTTCGCAATCATCCGAACTTCTCATGGTCAAATACGAACAACGCTCAACCCGATCCGTATCGCCAACCGTTTACAAAGCCGGCCACGTACCAACACCCGAACGCTTCACAATCGGTACCGAAACCGGTACAAGGACAAGAGTTTGATATGAAAGCGATGATGGACAGTCTAACCTCTATAATCAAGCAAGAAGTCGGGGGGATCAACAAAACCGTGGAGTCGATCAAGCAAGATGTGACAAGTTTACGGCAAGAATTTAAGAGCGAAATCGTGAACACGAATCGCCATGTGGGGAGCTTGGAGACTCAACTCACCCAAATCGCCACTCGAGTAAACGTAATCGAATCTCAAGGTACATCTCGACTCCAATCTCAATCGTTGGCTCCTTCCGAGCAAAGGCATGTGAACGCAATATCGCTCCGAAGCGGTAAAGAGGTGGGAGAAAGTTCGAAGAGCAAGGAGGTACAAGAAGAAAAGGAGCTTGAGGTACCGGTACCGAAAGAGAGTCCGACTCAAGCCACGAAGATACCAACTCGAGAACTAGAACCCGAATCGACTCAAGTCAAGCCACCTTTCCCGAGTCGTCTCCCAAGGCCAATCGAATCGAACAACGACGTGCTTGCCATCTTAAAGAAAGTGGAGGTAAACATTCCTCTACTCGAAGCAATCAAAGAAGTGCCTCATTTGGCAAAATACCTCAAGGCATTGTGCACGAATAAAAGAAAAACAAAAGGAGATGAGTTGATTAGTGTGGGGGAGAGTGTTTCGGCAATCTTGAGACTCCCCCAAAAGCACAAAGATCTGGGGATGTTCGCTATCCCTTGCAAAATCGGGCAACACGAGCTACACAAATGCATGCTTGATTTGGGCGCATCCATCAATGTAATGCCCTTCTCGGTTTTCAAAACACTAGATCTCGGCCCTCTCGACGATACACAAGTAGTAATATTCAATTGGCCGATAGATCTACGACGAAACCGGTGGGAGTAGTCGAGGATGTGATCGTAACGGTGAATGGACTTTACTTTCCCGCGGACTTCTATGTACTCGACATGAATGAGGGAAGCCACGACTCAAATCCGATTCTCCTCGGCCGTCCATTCTTGAAGACGGCCCGCACGAAGATCGACGTCCATGCGGGAGAGCTCACGATGGAGTTCGACGATGAGGTAATTAAATTCAATATTTTTGATAAATTAAAGAAACCCATTGTAGGTACACTAAATTTGAGCGCCATGGACGTGATCGACGAATGCGTACAAGAGCTCGTGGAGGAGCAAGACTAGTCGGGTGAATCTCTAGAGTTTGCACAAGCCCTCTCTCTCGGAAAAATTGAAATCCCGATGCAAAGGAGTCCACCTTCAATCAAGCAAGCTCCAAGGTTAGAATTGAAAAAATAACCTATTGAACTAAAGTATGCCTTTCTCGATGAAGCGGAGACCTTGCCGGTGATAATCGCCTCGCATCTCGAAAAGGAGCAAGAAGAAAGGCTAATCGATTTGCTCAAACGGAACAAGAAGGCACAATCCGCCGATGATGGAGGTAGTTAAAAAAGAGGTTATCAAGCTACTCGACGCCGGAATAATCTACCCCATCGCCAATTCGAAGTGGGTCTCGACCATTCACGTTGTGCCGAAGAAATCGGGTTTAACCATCGTCGAGAACGAAGAAGGAGACCAAGTGCCAACCCGAATCCAAAATGGATGGCGCGTGTGCATCGATTATCGAAGGCTCAACAAGGCGACAAAGAAGGATCACTTTCCGCTCCCGTTCATAGATCAAATGTTGGAGAGACTCGCGGGCAATCCCTTCTATTGTTTCCTTGACGGATTTTCGGGGTACTTCCAAATACCAATCGCCCCCGAAGATCAAGAGAAGACGACCTTCACATGTCCGTTCGGTACCTTTGCGTACCGCCGAATGCCCTTTGGCCTTTGCAACGCACCGGGAACTTTTCAAAGGTGTATGCTTTCAATTTTTAGTGATTACATTTCGAAATTTATTGAGGTCTTTATGGACGACTTCTCGGTATTTGGGGACTCATTTGACTCGTGTCTAGATCACTTGTCCCAAATACTCGAGAAATGCATTGAATCTAACCTCGTTTTAAATTTTGAGAAATGCCACTTTATGGTGAGCAAAGGCATCGTTTTAGGTCACCTTATCTCGGAGAAAGGCATGGAGGTCGACAAGGCAAAGATCGACGTCATCAAGACTCTTCCGTATCCAAAGACGGTGAAAGACGTACGATCATTCTTAGGCCACGCGGGGTTCTATCGTCGATTCATCAAAGATTTCTCGAAAATCTCGCAACCGTTGTGCCAACTTCTCCAAAAAGATGTAAAATTCGAGTTCGACGCAAGGTGCAAGGAGGCTTTCGACAATCTCAAGGGAAGGCTTTGCTCCGCGCCAATCATCAAGTCGCCGAATTGGGAGCTCCCTTTCGAAATAATGTGCGATGCTAGTGACACAAGTGTGGGGGCGGTACTCGGACAAAGAGAAGGAAAAGACCCCCACGTCATCGCATACGCCTCGAGGTCTCTCGACAAAGCCCAACGAAACTACACCACCACCGAAAAGGAACTCCTCGCAATTGTGTTTGCATTGGAGAAATTTCGTTCTTATCTTTTAGGTACGAAGGTGATAATCTTCTCGGACCACGGCGCGTTGAGACATTTGATGAAGAAAAATGAGTGCAAACCGAGATTCCTAACCACGGCGCGTCGATAATCTTCTCAGACCACGGCCAAAGAGAAGGAAAATATCCTTTTGCTTCAAGAATTCGACCTCGAAATCAAGGACAAAAAGGGATGCGAGAATCTCGTGGCGGATCATTTGAGTCGGTTTCCATTGAAGATCGAAGATCTCATTCCGATTCGCGAGGAATTCCCTGAGGAACACGTTCTCGCGGCCCAAGTCGAAGCACCATGGTACGCCGACCTAGCAAACTACATCGTCACGAAGAAATTTCCCCCGAGCTTCTCCAAGGCGCAACGCGACAAGATGAAAAGCAACGCGCGATTCTTCGTTTGGAAGGACCCGAACTTATTTCGCATTTGCGCCGATCAAGTAATTCGAAACTGTGTTCACCAAAATGAGGTACAATCTATTCTTTCTTTTTGTCATACATTACAATGTGGTGGACATTTCGGTATCGCACGTACCACACACAAGGTACAAGAATGTGGATTTTATTGGCCAACCTTGCATAAAGACGTTGCAAACTTTGTGAAAGGTTGTGAAAATTGCCAAAAGACGGGGAACTTGTGTTGGGTATTCTACCCGGCCCCGGGCCCGCGCAGCGGATATGTAGGCCCGGTCCGGTTCCCCGATTCCCGAGATCACGCCATGACTTCGACGGGTACGATGCAAATAAGAAGATTAGATTCATACCAGTGCAAAATTGATTGCACACGAAGGGTTGATTGCTATTCTTCTTTTCCGTGTCACGTTGGTGACAATCCGCGCGTCCCACACCACGCGTCTTTCACCGTTCGTTAACGTCGCCGATTCACTCGATTTCATCTCCGACAGAAATTACTCGTTCGAATCGATCACAACCGAAAGAGCCCCAATCGTGACTCCTCTACGTGTATCCACCTTGACTCGTAAGACATCGGTCACGGGTGCAACTGCCTAGACGATGCACCGGCGAACTTGCTTGATTGTTTGATTCTCTATACCGGAAAACATCTTTTCACGGTTTCTCTCTCTTTACACCCTTTCTCTCTCTAGAAAGTTGTCTCTCAATTCTCTGGAATATTCTGAATTAATTAACTGAATGAACCACACCAGATGAGAGAGAATTATCCTATTTATATCACATAGGATTAGGATAGGCCAAAAGACATGTATATCCAATATACACTCTTTCACTTCACGCAGAAAGTTGCATGTATCTGTCAAGTATTCTGTCCATACGAAATTGGTAAATTCCTCTGAAAGAAAATTAACCAACACGAAAGTTGTAGATAATCTTATTATATACACGACCCAATTTGGCCCGGCCCAATTGGAGTTCGTATGCAAAAGTTATTACTGTTTTACTAACTGTATGTCAAACTGTTGCACCCTTTCGGTATTTCATATAAACGACACTAATACTTCGTTCATATGAAATATATTTCTATATGAAGGTTGTAGATAATCTTATTATCTATCTAACCCAATTTGAACCATTTCAATTGGATTTTCCTACTGAAAGATATGACCACGAATGTACGCTTACATTCGTTTATCCTTGTGTACACTTTTACGGTTGATACTGAAACTGTATTTCCTTCAGTCTCCCACTCAATTTCAGATCTACCTAAAAGATACTCATGCATATCCAATGTGCACAATTTTAGAGAATATAGCTCGTGTATCATATACCTAAAAGATACTCGGTGCAACGAAACTCCCTGTTAAAGAAAAGATCTAATAAAAATAAAAAAAAATAAAAAAAGAAAAGAAAAGAGAACACCGGGATGTAATTTCGTTGTATTTCGGTGCAGCGGAACTCTCGGTTAAATAAGAAAAGAATTGTAAACAATCGCAATTGGGGGAATTAGTTGAAACCGAATAGGAACCAAATACTAAAGTACCGAACGATTTAAAAAGTGACAATTTACATTGAATAAATGATTTTTGCAAATCGGAATAATTGGTTCTCTCTTAAACTTTTTTGATGAAAATCTTTGTGATTTATGGAGTGAAAAGATTTAAAATTTGGTGTTTAATCATCTTATTCGAATGAGACCAATTTTTCTCTAAAAACTTTTGAAATTGTGAACCTTTCATTTGAAAATAGATTTTAAAAGGTTGAATTAAATTCTTTCAATATAAAGGACATATGATGAAATGAGAGCAAAAATCTTTTTCTTGAGGAAATTGAACTTTTAAATTGATGAATATATTTTCAACAAAACCTAGAACATGCATTTCTTTTTGAGCTTAAATTCTATATATTTTTGTTTGAGGACAAACGAGCTCTAAGTGTGGGGAGATTTGATAAGGGGATTTTTCATCACTTTTTACATGCGCAAAATATAGAATTTAAACACATAAATATGCTTAAAGTATACCAAATATTCATAATTCCAAATTATTGAGATAAAATACTTTAAGATGTGTTTTTGTGTTATTTCAGGTGAAAAGTGCAGAATATCGCAAAATCAGGAATGTAAATGGATTCGTCTCGTCGTGCCGATCAATTTGATATATCATATGATGATATTTGATGGAAGCATGAGAGAGAAATCAAGGTTTCATTCCAAACGGGTCAAAGGACGTGAGTCGTTACACGAATGGACGCAAATGGTCAGAACTGACTCATTTCACCAAAGGCAGCAATTTCCGAGACGTGATTTAACCTCCAGATCCTGCAGCATGATAAATCCTCTACAGCCCGTACAGCGGGTTCATTCTCTCTTGCTCTTGACCCAACCCACGAAAGACTACACGAATTCCTTGCGCAAAATCCAAGAGGTCTGACCGGTCAACACTCTAACAGACTAGATCGTCTGTGGATTGAATGGCGTGTGAACCACGCTGCACCGCACTGACAGCCCCCTATTCCTTCCCTTACATGCAAGGTTACACAGCCCTAGATGCAATAAATCAAACCCGACGGTTCAAACAAATTTCTTGGAGCCAAGTGATCCCTTTACTTCTCCATTTGATTTAAGAACTGGATCCCTCCATTACGATCCCATAAGAAGAAAACAGCTGCTGGCCCCCTCCTTTTTCTGCCGAAATGGAGAAGAACTCTTCAATTTATGATATTTTCGGATGAATTAAAACGAATTATTCTGGATCTTGGGAAATATCTTGAAGGGTATTTTTGGGTTTTCTCCCTCATTCTTTGGCCAAATCTGATGAAATTTGGACCGTTGGATTCAGTGCAACTTGCTCTATCTACTCATGCAAGTTGCAATCTGAGATCTGGATTTTTTCGAATTATTTCCCCCTCTTTTCTCCTATAAAAGACACCCAAAACCCTTCTCTCAACTTACCCTTGGACCTCTTGGGTCAACCACTCCATTCTTGGGGAAGGTAAGGTCTTAGCCTCTTCCCCCTCCATTGTTGAGAGCTCTCTAGCTCCCTTTGCTCATCGTTGAGCCATTTTCGCCGAGAAGATCGTGTCTTAGCACGGTTTCCGAGACCGTTCCGAGGAGGTTTTCCTCTCTCCACTTTCTCCGAACCGGATACGAAGTTTCTCTCCTCCTCCTCTCACCTGCTCTCAAGACGTGAAGGCTCGAGGACATCGCCAAGACGGAATCTTGGACTCGAATTCTCCTTTTTTCGGTATTTTCTTTCTCTTGTTTAGGATTTTAATTAGAAATTGTTAGATCTGATTGAAATCTCTTTGTGAACTTGTTATATACTGTGAAATATAGTTTGTGGAATTTTTGTGGAATTTTTCTTGTATTTTTCCTATTTTTACTTTGTGAAATACTCGATTTTGTGTGCTGTTTTGTTAATTCAGTTTAAAATAGAAAAACATAGAAAAATAGTCCTTTCTTAATCTCACTGTTTAGATCTGGATCTGTAGTTTAAAACATATTTTTAATCAATCAATTCTCTGTAATTTCCTATTTGATATGGATTTTAGAAAATCATTGTGTTCGGGACTAAACTGTAATTTGGTAAAAAACTTTAGATCTGGACCTTCATTTCCCTGCTTGTTGAATCCATTGTAAAACTGTTTGAATCCCAAAAATTACTTGAGATTTTACATCTGAGCTTATTCTTGAATTAGGATTTTGATTGAGTTTGTTTGATATAATTTTCGATTTGATATGAATTTCTGAAAACTGCCTCTCAATAAAAATCCTTCTGGACCTTTTCGTGATCTCACCAGGGGCTTATTTGTAATTAGATCATTACTTTTTACTGAAATATCAAAACTGTGAAATTCTTCTGTCCTCCCTCTCAGTATCAAATTGTGAATCTTTGTACCAAATTTGAGATCTTGATTGGTGATCTATAATTTTGTGAAAAACATTTAATGCCTAAAATACCCTTGTGATCAATCATCTGCATAAATTAGAAAATTGTATTTTTGAAAGTGAAATTCTGATCAGTACTTTGTGAACTTTAGATAATGATTGTGACAAAATTTCAAAGTCTTTGGATCAGTAGAAATGGTTCTTGAATTGAAATTTCTGTAGGAGAATATCCTCGACCCCGGGCCCGCGCAGCGGAATGAAGGCCCGGTCCGATTCTCCGATTCCCGAGATCACGCCATGACTTCGAGGGTATGATGCGAATAGAAGGATAGATCTATACCAGTGCCAAATTGATGGCACACGAAGGGTTGATCGCCGCCTTCTATTTCCTGTCACGTTGGTGACAATCCGCGCGTCCCACACCACGCGTCCTTCACCAATCGTTTGCTACGCCGGTTCACTCGACTTCGGCCTCGTGCGTCCAAGCGTTTCCACCGTCTTTCTTACTCGAGTCGATCACAATCGAAGAGCCACAAACGTCGCTCCTCTACTTGTATCCACGGTGATTCGTAAGACGTCGGTCGCGGATGCACCTGCCTAGACGATGCACCGGCGAACTTGCTTGATCTAATCGATTCTCTATTCCTCGAGAAACTCTTTTCTCGATTTCTCTCTCTTCGCACCTTTTCACTCACGAAAGATCAAATCTGAATTTTCTCTTTTTCTCTTGTGTATTAGGCAGAATAATTCTGTAGAATTGCATAGTGAGGAGAGAGAAAGTATCCTATTTATATCTAATAGGATTAGGATTAGCCAAAAGGCATGTATATCCAATATACACCCTTTAACACAGAAAATTGCATGAACCTGGTCAGTATTCTGTCCAGACGAAATTGATAAATTTCTCTGACAGAAAATCACCTAACATGAAAGTTGTAGATAATCTAATTATCTACAAAACCCAATTTGTCCCAGCCCAATTGGAGTTCGTATGCAATAGTTATGACTATTTTACTAACTGTGTGTCATACTATTGCACCCTTTCGGTATTTCACATAAACGACACTGATACTTCGTTCATATGAAATATATTTCTACATGAAGGTTATAGATAATCTAATTATCTATCTAACCCAATTTGAACCATTCAAATCGGATTTTCTTACTGAAAGTTATGGCTCCAAATGTACGCTTACATTCGTTCATCCACGTGTACACTTTTACGGTTGATCCGAAACTGTATTTCTTTCAATTTCGATTATACGCAAAATTTCCTTGGATCGAACCTATACTTATCACTTTGATTAGTATTTGTTATAAATTATTTTGATTAACTCGTGAGATTGAATTTACACAATTAAACGACCTATTTTACGTGTTATCAAATGGCGCCGCTGCCGGGGATTTTTTGTTGAAGTATTTTCGAAATCTTGAAATTCTTGAATTTTTCTAATTCACTTTCTTTTTCTCTTATTTTGCGAGGTACATTCACGATGGATTGGCAAGACGAAACTCTACAAGAATTGTGCGATCGAACTGTACGAAGGGTAATGATGGAACAAGAAGAACGAGAAAGAAGACTATGCAACGAAAGAAATCACTCTCAACGAAACGCAAGCTTTTTCGAATACAACGAATTTTTCGATCAAAATGGAGAGATTCGTCCGCAAAGATGTTATCAACCTCCGGTTCGAAACGAACCTCTTCATCAAGGGCCTTACTTCGATGCTTATGCCGAACCCTCTCCAAACTCGTACCAATTCCAAAATGAATATTCCACCTTTTATGGTCAAGAACACGATCACATGCAATACGAACCTTCTCAATTCGATGAATCTCCATACGAATACCAACAACATTGCGCGTTTCCTCAATCTCAACCAACACAACATCAAGACGAAGGAGAATCATCACGATACGACGCGATCAACAAGCTTTCATCGAAAATAGATTTGATGATGGAAATGATGTTAAATTTCAACAAACAATTCGAAGAATCGACGAATCTCGAGAAATTAGAATGTAAGTTTCCTCCACACGAATCTCACGAGCCAACAAACGAATGTGAAACATTTTCGAGCTCTTTAAAAAAAAATGGCGAAGAAATGCGCGAGTCTACCCTCGACAATTCGGAAAAGTTCAAAGAATTAAGTGTGGGGAGATTCGATGAGGATATCACATACGAAACGAGAATCGAATGTGAAGATGTAAGGGTTGAAAAACAAGAAGAAATTGAGACGATAATCGAGATCGATGAGCTAAGCGTGGTGAAATTCGAGGAAAAAGTCGACACGACAATCAAGGTCAAAGAAGAAAATGAAGAATTGGCGAATCAAGATCTTGACACGAAAATTCAAATAAAGGACGAACATGAAGAAGAAAAAGTCTCTCCAATTCTCAAAGGTGAATCAATTCCATTTAATTTCATATCAAATCAAATTACTAAGAACATTGATACTTCTAATGAAAGAATTTATCTATTTTTTGTAGATAAATCGAAAAAGCCGATCACATTCGAAGCGCTCACACCGATTACCATGCCTATTCAACAAGTGCCAAGCGCAAATGCATTCGTGAAAGATCGAGGAAAAATAAAGATTTTGACGGCAATCTCGACACACGCTCGAAAAGAAATCCCACGCATAATAAACGAAACGAGCAATCTCCTTCTCTCTCTCTCAAGACGAACGCTCCAAGGTGGTCGAAAAGCCGCAACTCACAATGGTGACTCTTTCCACTTCGAGGCGGGATAACCTTGGCAAACGTCGAGCTCAACGACGTTAAATAAAGGGCGCTTGCGGGGAGGCAACCCACGCTACAAAAGGTCGTATTTCTCCATCTCTCTCCCTTATTTTTATTTGAAATAATCTTTTTCGCTCGAGGACGAGCTATCTCTCTAAGTGTGGGGAGGGTTTTTACGACCTATTTTCTTCCTTTTTGACTTTAGAAAAAATCCTAAAAATTTAAAAATTTTCGAGAAAAAAATAAAATAAAATAAAAAAAAATAAAAAAGTTTTTGCATGTTAAAGGTTTTTCTCCACTTAATTGAATAAATCATCGATTTTTTAGATTTTTACTCTCAAAATTATGACAAGATATTTGAAGGAATTGATTAAGATCTTTGAGAGATTCTTTTGGGGATTCGAACCCTAATCAATGAAATCACAAAATTGGAGTTTATTGAAATTTGGTCGATTTTCGATTTACATGACACCATTTTTTGAAGCTTAAACCCATATTTTACTCGAAATTTCTAAAAAAAGTTTTGTTTAAACCACTCTAGTAAGTTTTGCTTAAATCTTAAAAAGGGACAACTTGCACTTAAGAGCTCGATCGTTCATGGGGATTCGGTAGTAAATAAATTGGACACGCT
Source organism: Luzula sylvatica (assembly GCA_946800325.1). NCBI lineage: Eukaryota > Viridiplantae > Streptophyta > Magnoliopsida > Poales > Juncaceae > Luzula > Luzula sylvatica. The sequence goes on along the minus strand of OX326960.1, from coordinate 23,646,443 downwards.
TGCGACTTGAGATCTAAAAAAAGAGAATACCGGGATGTAATTTCGTTGTATTTCGGTGCAACGAAACTCCCTGTTAAAGAAAAGATCTAATAAAAATAAAAAAAAATAAAAAAAGAAAAGAAAAGAGAACACCGGGATGTAATTTCGTTGTATTTCGGTGCAGCAGAACTCTCGGTTAAATAAGAAAAGAATTGTAAACAATCGCAATTGGGGGAATTAGTTGAAACCGAATAGGAACCAAATACTAAAGTACCGAACGATTTAAAAAGTGACAATTTACATTGAATAAATGATTTTTGCAAATCGGAATAATTGGTTCTCTCTTAAACTTTTTTGATGAAAATCTTTGTGATTTATGGAGTGAAAAGATTTAAAATTTGGTGTTTAATCATCTTATTCGAATGAGACCAATTTTTCTCTAAAAACTTTTGAAATTGTGAACCTTTCATTTGAAAATAGATTTTAAAAAGTTGAATTAAATTCTTTCAATATAAAGGACATATGATGAAATGAGAGCAAAAATCTTTTTCTTGAGGAAATTGAACTTTTAAATTGATGAATATATTTTCAACAAAACCTAGAACATGCATTTCTTTTTGAGCTTAAATTCTATATATTTTTGTTTGAGGACAAACGAGCTCTAAGTGTGGGGAGATTTGATAAGGGGATTTTTCATCACTTTTTACATGCGCAAAATATAGAATTTAAACACATAAATATGCTTAAAGTATACCAAATATTCATAATTCCAAATTATTGAGATAAAATACTTTAAGATGTGTTTTTGTGTTATTTCAGGTGAAAAGTGCAGAATATCGCAAAATCAGGAATGTAAATGGATTCGTCTCGTCATGCCGATCAATTTGATATATCATATGATGATATTTGATGGAAGCATGAGAGAGAAATCAAGGTTTCATTCCAAACGGGTCAAAGGACGTGAGTCGTTACACGAATGGACGCAAATGGTCGGAACTGACTCGTTTCACCAAAGGCAGCAATTTCCGAGACGTGATTTAACCTCCAGATCCTGCAGCATGATAAATCCTCTACAGCCCGTACAGCGGGTTCATTCTCTCTTGCTCTTGACCCAACCCACGAAAGACTACACGAATAACTTGCGCAAAATCCAAGAGGTCTGACCGGTCAACACTCTAACAGACTAGATCGTCTGTGGATTGAATGGCGTGTGAACCACGCTGTACCGCACTGACAGCCCCCTATTCCTTCCCTTACATGCAAGGTTACACAGCCCTAGATGCAATAAATCAAACCCGACGGTTCAAACAAATTTCTTGGAGCCAAGTGATCCCTTTACTTCTCCATTTGTTTTAAGAACTGGATCTCTCCATTACGATCCCATAAGAAGAAAACAGCTGCTGGCCCCCTCCTTTTTCTGCCGAAATGGAGAAGAACTCTTCAATTTATGATATTTTCGGATGAATTAAAATGAATTATTCTGGATCTTGGGGAAATATCTTGAAGGGTATTTTTGGGTTTTCTCCCTCATTCTTTGGCCAAATTTGATGAAATATGGACCGTTGGATTCAGTGCAACTTGCTCTATCTACCCATGCAAGTTGCAATCTGAGATCTGGATTTTTTCGAATTATTTACCCCTCTTTTCTCCTATAAAAGACACCCAAAACCCTTCTCTCAACTTACCCTTGGACCTCTTGGGTCAACCACTCCATTCTTGGGGAAGGTAAGGTCTTAGCCTCTTCCCCCTCCATTGTTGAGAGCTCTCTAGCTCCCTTTGCTCATCGTTGAGCCATTTTCGCCGAGAAGATCGTGTCTTAGCACGGTTTCCGAGACCGTTCCGAGGAGGTTTTCCTCTCTCCACTTTCTCCGAACCGGATACGAAGTTTCTCTCCTCCTCCTCTCACCTGCTCTCAAGACGTGAAGGCTCGAGGACATCGCCAAGACGGAATCTTGGACTCGAATTCTCCTTTTTTCGGTATTTTCTTTCTCTTGTTTAGGATTTTAATTAGAAATTGTTAGATCTGATTGAAATCTCTTTGTGAACTTGTTATATACTGTGAAATATAGTTTGTGGAATTTTTGTGGAATTTTTCTTGTATTTTTCCTATTTTTACTTTGTGAAATACTCGATTTTGTGTGCTGTTTTGTTAATTCAGTTTAAAATAGAAAAACATAGAAAAATAGTCCTTTCTCAATCTCACTGTTTAGATCTGGATCTGTAGTTTAAAACATATTTTTAATCAATCAATTCGCTGTAATTTCCTATTTGATATGGATTTTAGAAAATCATTGTGTTAGGGACTAAACTGTAATTTGGTAAAAAACTTTAGATCTGGACCTTCATTTCCCTGCTTGTTGAATCCATTGTAAATCTGTTTAAATTCCAAAAATTACTTGAGATTTTACATCTGAGCTTATTCTTGAATTAGGATTTTGATTGAGTTTGTTTGATATAATTTTCGATTTGATATGAATTTCTGAAAACTGCCTCTCAATAAAAATCCTTCTGGACCTTTTCGTGATCTCACCAGGGGCTTATTTGTAATTAGATCATTACTTTTTACTGAAATATCAAAACTGTGAAATTCTTATTTCCTCCCTCTCAGTATCAAATTGTGAATCTTTGTACCAAATTTGAGATCTTGATTGGTGATCTATAATTTTGTGAAAAACATTTAATGCCTAAAATACCCTTGTGATCAATCATCTGCATAAATTAGAAAATTGTATTTTTGAAAGTGAAATTCAGATCAGTACTTTGTGAAATTTAGATAATGATTGTGACAAAATTTCAAAGTCTCTGGATCAGTAGAAATAGTTCTTAAATTGAAATTTCGATTATACGCAAAATTTCCTTGGATCGAACCTATACTTATCACTTTGATTAGTATTTGATATAAATTGTTTTGATTAACTCGTGAAATTGAATTTACACAATTAGACGACCTATTTTACGTGTTATCAAATGACATACAAACGTATTAATCTGATCCACTTGTGTGAAACAAAAATTATCTTAAAAAATATAGCATACATACAAAAAAGTCTATTATACATTTAAAAAAATATAACATTTATTGTATTTTAAAAAGATATATCATACATCTAAAAATATATAAGATACATCAAAAAATATATCATACATCTAAATAAGACATAAAAGTCAACTATCACGTGTCGCTCTCTACTGGATGACGTGCACATGAGATGTAATGCACAATCTTTTCTCAATTCAGATTTTTGCCGCATAATTAATTGGGGATAAAGATGGATTAATTGTAATTTCTGCATAGTGTTAAAAGTCAAGCACCTTATTTTTGACAAATGATGCTCATTTTAAATGTTTTTTAGACTAAGTAGCAAAACTTAAATACACTATTAAGTATCAAGAATGAGAGGTTTATATCTTTTGAGTAGCTAATCTTTTTACGTATTTTGTATACACCAAAGTCATAAAATTCATTAGTTTAAAAAAAGGAAGAAATATTTTCTAATTAAAAAACATATGCATATGGGAGTTTTAAAAAGATTATGTAAATTTTTTTGAAGGATTTTTTTTTAGAAATTTCAAGAATAATAGAAAAGGTGATGATCCATGTCATTTTAGGGGCAGATAGTTAATTAAACAGCAATCACATAGAAGTTGAATTTTGAGTACTGCATTTTGAAAATTTCTCATTTTACAATTTTTCTCCAAGCATTAATGACCTGCCGACTGAGCTCTCTCATCCCTGCGATCCTCTATATAAACCCTAACATAACATGCATACTTCTTGCACAAAGAAAAGTGAATAGAAGCTTTGGTAATCATTAAAGATGGCTCCTAAGAAGTTACTTCTACTTGCTCTGATTGGTGCTTTGGTTTTCACAGCAACTGCAAGAATGCTGTCTGATGATGAGAACGTGGTTGAGAAACGAGAGTTACAAGGACGTTCAAGTGGTGGCGGAGGTGGTGGGGGAGGAGGTGGTGGCGGAGGAGGAGGCGGTGGTGGAGGTGGCGGTGGCGGAGGTTCTAATGGAGGTGGTGGTGGCGGAGGTTCTAATGGAGGTGGTGGTGGAGGTGGAAGTGGGAACAATAATAATGGTGGAGGGAGAAATGGAAGGGGAGGTGGTGGTTTTTGAGAGGGCTCTCCATGAACAAACGAAAAAGGATTAAGTACGTAAATTGGAGTCTTGCATGTCTTACATATTGGCAACGTATGCTTAGTATAAAATTGCATGTGTGAGCTGCGAGAACTATGTAACTTGTGAACTAGCATATGAATATAAAATAAAAATAAATTTGATGTTAATAATAATAGCAGGTATTTATCAAACATCATATTCACCTCTCTCTGCAAATCTCTTTTATATTCATAAAATTCTCATAGATTAAGTTTGTATTGTTCATAAATAATGGTACATAACAAACGATCGATTGTTGTTATACTGGCACACATATATATATACTATCATCCATAAATCTAGGAGGACAGCTGATTCTCTTATTTCTTTAATAGATTTGTCACTGTATGATGTCGATGAGACTCGAAATCATAACATCTTCAACATATAATTTTGTTATGTCAAACATTTAACCAACTATATTGTGAAATCATTAACTTATATATATATATTACTACAATATTTTGAAATAAATTTTTAAAACATTTTAATACTTCATAAATTAGAATTGCATCGTATCTAATTAGTCATTTACCGGGTATCTAATTAGTCATTCATCCGACACATTCGACACAAATCATATAAACATTCTTTTCTACATATATATGCAGAGACTTTGCACCTTATAGGTATGTTTAACTATGTTGCTCCGATACGCATCTTTTAACTATGTTGCTTCGAACATCAAAAAAACAAATCGTTTCTATATCTTATTACATATCGATAACAAATACACACGCGACACGCTTCCAATACAAATCGGATCTGGCAACCGGTATATCTGAATATTAAATATATAAATTTTCTTGTATCCGCCCAAGATACACCTTGAAACGGCTTATCAATCCCTAGATAAGGCCCAATAAAGTCCAAACCATGTCCAAGTGATAAATAAGAGTGATAGTCAGGACTATTACGAACAAAATAATTTTACACAACATGCTATGACAACATGATTTACAGCATAATGGTGAGAAATAAGATTAAAATTGAGATAAATTAAATTAATTTTATAATGTGAATGTAATATCTAACGTTGGATCAGTATCATGTTGTCAATCATGTAGCAAGAACATTATTATGTAGAATTACTGATTATGAACATATATCTTAGTGCTCCGAATCGGCTGTATTTCTTTTTTTTTAAACTGAGTTTTGATCTTTTGTGGCATGATTTTTGCACATACTTGTGTAACGAATGGCTCTCTATTATTATAATTGTTATTTCTTTTGCAATGATTTTTTTCTATCAATCTATTTGAATTATTATCAATTAAATATTATTATTTAATTAAAATTATTGTTAATAAAATTAATTTATAATATATATCAATGTTTTAAATTGCGATATTGCGGTCCGTTGCGGCCGGGCATTTTTTTTGCAGCGGATTGCGTTTGCGGGCGCAATTGCACCGCAATGAACTTATTGCGGATATTTTTTGCGATATTAATTTATTTAATAATTATGATGTATTTAAGTTTTTTATTTATATATATTACAATTTTTATATGCTTTTAACTATATCAGCGATGACTTAGTGTCACTCGAGCTCTCGAGCATATACAATTCGAACCTCAATCAAGCAATTAAATGAGTAAAATTGTAAACTATTAACTATTGAGTTATGCTCAATTTCATGTGTACTCATGCAAATTCTCAAAATATCAACTGCACACCTACAAAATAGAAAATAGAAAATATACTTCTTTTTTATACACATAATTTAAAAATATTCTTTTTTTATATCCTAATAAATCAACCAAAAAAATAAATAATTGAAAATAGCAACTTACAACAAACTTTCCTATAGCGAAATATTGTTGTAAACCATTGCATGAACCATCCTATTAACAAAAGAAAAGGAAATTAATTAATTAATCAGGCAAATTAACTACTTATACACTTGATTAAATACTGACCTGATGAACTGGAATGTCGGAAACATAAGTATGAGGGAACACGGATTTCAAAGCACCAGCAAGCTCGATGCAAGTGGCCAAGCACTGAAACGGATCCTCATCCCTTCATCCACCATCTCTCTCCAATCTCCATGAATCAGATCCGATGCAGAATCGAATATCTCTTTCAAATGCAACTCCGCGAAACTGAGTCTCATACCGTATGATAATTTCTCGATTCCTCCTCCATATACGTTCGCCAAGTGTATTTTCAGCCACTTCAACCTAGATTTACCTAATAATTGGAAACAAAATCGAATCAATTGATAGTTAGTGTTGTTATTACCTTTAATAATTGGGGATACCGGTTATTGAATCCCTCAAGATATTTGCTTCCCAAATTCATGCGCACAAAAAATCCCCAAATAAGTATACATTATGCCAAAACTGCAAATTGGCCCCCGAATTATGCCGAAACTGTATATAGGTCCCTCAATTATAGCGGGCATACATTGCATCATTGATTTTCGAAAATTGACTGAAATTTGCTCTCTGAAAAAATGTACTTAATTTTCGTAGTGGGGCATTGCTCGAAATAGACCGAAATAAAGATTGTGCAGAGAAATAGACTGATATTTACAACTTAATGGGACTGAAATGCTCGAAATGGACCGAAATGCTCGAAATGTACAGTGAAATTTACTGAAATGCTCGAAATGGACATAGAAACTTACTGAAATGCTCGAAATGTGCAGATAAATGGGCTGAAATGCTCGAAATGGACTGAAAAGTTTCGAAAATTCAGAAAAAAAGAAAAATCCGAAAACAAACAGAAAAATTACCTGTACCAGTCGAGAAGTAGGGTTTGCTCGTCGGGAAGTGGTCATCGTTTGCTTTGCTCGTAGAGAAACGGGGCTTTGCTCACGAGAAAAGTGACCGTCAGGTCTAAGTCTTCCTTCTTCGTTTTCTCTTTTCTAGTCGAGAAGGATGGGATTGGGTAAAACACAAAACCCTAACCCGCTATTCAAAGGGCTGCAATCCGCAATATGGGCCGCTATAGAGCCGCCATCGCGCCGCTATAGCGTTTGTAGCGTCAATTCACCATTTTCGCAAGAAGTTCTATGCGGAGTTGCGGAGAGTGATTTTTGGCCGCTATTTTCGCATTGCGGCGATATTTAAAACACTCATATATATATATATATATATATATATATATATATATATATATATATATATATATATAAATGCTAAATAGAATCCATAAAAAGAATCCACAAAAAGAATCCAAGGACTAAAATTAAATATATTTACAGGCGGAAGGGCTTTTCTCATAATTTGTTAAAATCACAAAGCGGCGGAGGGACCTTTTTGTAAATAATCTACTAAGCACCCTCACGATTCTTATCCTGAAAATCAAGATCAAGAAAAATCAAGATCAGGCGTCTTTCTTTCTTTCTCTCTCACTCGCCATGGATAAATCCTCAGACGTAACTCTAGTGCGACGGCATCTCTCTCTCTCTCTCTCTCTCTCTCTCTCTCTCTCTCTCTCTCTCTCTCTCTCTATATATATATATATATATATATATATCTCTCGGATGAAGCATATTTTGAGGAAGTTTCATCTGTCAGGCGGGTGCGGCGATCCGGGTACATCTGACAACCAGCATCACAGTGTAATTTTCGGTTCCTCCGGTAATGGAAGTATCACAGTGTAATTTCCGGTTTAAAGAGAGAGGAAGTGAGGGGATTTCGAGGTTTGAAGAGGAGTATCAAGTTCAGCTGGCCATGGCGATTAGCCAATCAGATCCGGATGGATTGGAGGATCTGGATTCGGTTCAGATCAAAGCTGCTAAGCGGATCAGCCTTGCTGTGGGTGGAGATGTCAGAGGGATCGACATGGAGATTCTTTCTCTTCGCTATTGGGTACGGATTGGATTTATTTTCTTGCTTAAAATTCACCAATACTAATACACACAAAAAAGGCAAAATGAATGTTTGTTTAAATACTATTGGATTTGATTTGCAGAATTATAATGTGGTAAATTACGATAAGCTTTTACATCACGGATTTTACGATCTATACAGTACTCAACCAAACTCCAAAACAGAAGTACAGATACCATCTCTACAAGATCTCCAATCAATTCCAATTTCTCGAAACACGGATTACGAGGTAATTTTAGTGAACAGAACCCTAGATTCCTCTCTCCAAAAACTCGAAAAGAAGGCACAAGAAATACTTTCAGAGTGCCAATCAAGTAATGGCGAACCAGAGTTGGATTATACATTACTGATACAGAGAATCGCTGAACTTGTGGTGAATATGATGGGTGGTACGGTTGAAAATGCCGAGGTATTAGAGAGGAAGTGGTACCATAAGAGAGTGGAAATTAAAATAAACTTAATAGCATTGTTATTCGTCAACAAATTCGGATAATTACCCACTATTTCTACCATGATGCCACTTGGCTCCAGGTCGAAGAAACTGAGCGCTCGCGAACTCAACATGCTGAAACGAAAAGCTAAGAGCAACGTTAAGGATCTCTCCAAACCCGAAGACGAGAAACCTCCTTTGGCGCAAGCCAATCTTGTGCCTATCCAAGATCCAATTAATAAGGTCTATAAAAATATTGTGAATTTTGCTTCAATTTTAATTTTTGATTTATAATTATTTGTGTTTTTAGGAGTCTTTGGATGTCGAAGATGAAAGCATGGAGTGCGAGGAGAGTGGGCGATGACCATTTCAACACTTCGGTGGCCACTCCGAATTTGTTTATTTGTGTTTTTAGGAGTCTTTAGTTTCATTGTTTATTTTTTCGAAATGTTCATTTTCGATGAATTAGGGGATATTTTGCAGAATTGGGAATTGATTTTGGGATAATTATGCATTGTTATTTTTAGATGTTTTTGCTAGTTGTAATTGGAGTTTTGATGATTTGGAATATTTTGTTTTTATTTAGTCATTTTTTAAATTTCTGTCCATAAAAATATACGATTAAATTTAACAGAATATATGATTAAATTTAACATAATATAGGATTAAATTTAGCAAAATATACGATTGAATTTAGCAAAATATAGTTAATTATCTGATGAACATGATCATTAATTTCATATAATTCAGCAAAATATATTATTGGATTTAGCAAAATATACGATTAAATTCAACAGAATATATGATTAAATTTAACATAATATATATGATAAAATTTAACAGAATATATGATTAAATTTAGCAAAATATACGATTGAATTTAGCAAAATATAGTCAATTATCTGATGAACATGATCATTAATTTCATATAATTCAGCAAAATATATTATTGAATTTAGCAAAATATACGATCAAATTTAACAGAATATACGATTGAATTTACTAAAATATAGTTAATTATCCGATGAATACGATCATTAATTTCATATAATTCAGCAAAATATATGATTGAATTTAGCAAAATATACGATTAAATTTAACATAATATACGATTGAATTTACTAAAATACAGTTAAATATCGATGAATACGATCATTAATTTCATATAATTCACCAAAATATATGATTGAATTTAGCAAAATATACGATTAAATTTCATAGAATATACGATTGAATTTACTAAAATATACATAATACATGATTAAATTTACCAAAATATACGATTGAATTTAGCAAAATATAGTTAATTATCTGATGAACATGATCATTAATTTCATATAATTCACCAAAATATATGATTGAATTTAACAGAATATATGATTAAATTTAACAGAATATATGATTAAATTGATCATAATATATGATTAAATTTAACATAATATATAATTAAATTTAACATAATACATGATTAAATTTAGCAAAATATACGATTGAATTTAGCAAAATATACGATTAAATTTAACAGAATATACGATCGAATTTACTAAAATATAGTTAATTATCCGATGAATACGATCATTAATTTCATATAATTCACCAAAATATATGATTGAATTTAACAGAATATATGATTAAATTTAACAGAATATATGATTAAATTGATCATAATATATGATTAAATTTAACATAATATATAATTAAATTTAACATAATACATGATTAAATTTAGCAAAATATACGATTGAATTTAGCAAAATATAGTTAATTATCTGATGAACATGATCATTAATTTCATATAATTCAGCAAAATATATTATTGAATTTAGCAAAATATACGATTAAATTTAACAGAATATACGATCGAATTCAGCAAAATATATTATTGAATTTAGCAAAATATACGATTAAATTTAACAGAATATACGATCGAATTTAGCAAAATATTATTAATTATCTGATTAATATGATCATTAATTTCATATAATTCAGCAAAATATATTATTGAATCAAATTGTTACCGCGAAAGATGAAGCAATTTGCGCGAGTTGTGTCAATTCGTAATAATTCTGCCTTGACTCACTATTCTTTTGAACTACGTTTCCAACATATTTACGAAATACATAATCAAAGATATCAGGATAGGAAGTTATGTTGTTATCATTGGAGAAACTATACATAGGTTGACCTAAATAACAAATGTAAATATAATTTTTTGCTAATTGCAGAAATACATAATAATGTTCCAAGAATGAAAAAAAAAGATACTATCAATTTTGACAGAAAATTATTTATGTTTTGAAGCGGGGTTACCTAAATGGTATGCCCCTGAATCATTTTGAAATAAGAAAAATAGTTTTTAAATTCGTATGTATTTACAATAAAATATAATTGAACTAAATTGAGTTTATCGAACTAAGTCCAATCCTCGTCTTATGTATACTATTATGGTCCAAACAATCACGATCGAGGAAACCTAGAGGCTCGTTCAGTATATGACATGGGTGTGACCAAACTCGAAGATTACCAACTTGCCAATCGAGTTGTACGATTCTTAGTCACAATTGATAGAAAAACCCTAAAATTGCTGCAAATAAGCCCTAAAATTGATAGAAAAACGCTAAAATTTAATTATATATATATACTAGAAATTAAATTAAATATTAGAGTGTACTTTTTTTGGGGTTCTTCTAGAGAAGGAAATCCTGACGCTTCCACAAGTTTTCATCGCGTTATGCAAAGAAGCCACCAGTTGTTCCGCTAAATCTACTCCGTACTTGCAATTCTCTGTACGAAATTAAATTCGTCAGAGAGAGAGAGAGAGAGAGAGAGAGAGAGAGAGAGAGACTGACGAGTGGGTCCGCCAATATTAACAACAAGTAAAGGTTTATTCAGAGGTGCCAGCTCATCATGCCATTCCAAAGCAGCCATACGAAGCATCACAGGATCAGCCCCGTGTAACGCTCCAGTCGTCAAAACGTTAACACCAATAATTTTGCAAACTAGTCCCTATAAAGTACAATTTTATCATTGTAAACTAAAATTAAGATTAAAACTCACGACGTTTCGGCCAGGGGGTTCTTGAGGAGTGATTCATCTTTTGAGAAAACGAGGAATTTCTTGCTGTCCACTTGCTATCAGAGGCGAAGCGTTTTATCGAGTTTGAAGTTGAGATCGTTTCTCTTCCACATGCTACAACCAATGTTGGTCCCAACCTAAAATTAAATTTAAAGTTTCAAATTCACGAAATTGATAAGAAATTTGGTACCGGTGTGTGTACCAGGAGAATAAGTGCTGAACCTCGACCAATCAACATTCGTCGAGAGTATTCAGATCTTCAAAAGAATCTCTGAAAAAAATCTGTAAAACAGCTGTAAATTCGTAAAAAACTGAAAATTAACTCAGAAAAAATTTGAAATTGCTGAAATTCTGTGTTGAATTGTGGAAAATCCATGCTCGAGAAACAAATCGTCAAAGAATCTCTGAAATTGTGAGATAAATCGTGACTTTTCAGTTAAAATCATCAAATATATCAAGCGGTAAATAAGTCTAAATCTTAAACCCAGATCTACCAAGTTCAATGCTATTTGTAAACATGTAAAGAAACCTAAATCCTATATCAGGCATAGAAGAAATTGTATCTTCTATGAGGAGCAAGAGAACTCGATCAACCGTGTTCCCCAAATTGAGGTCACTCTCGCACTCTGCCACTGCCAATTCGCAACCAGTCGGGTTCATGGAAGACTCAAACAACAAATTCGCGTAGAAATTGTTGCTTCATGTCTAGCTGGGTCGCCATGGCTTCCCTCGTCACAGAGAAGGGTGAAGGGTGAAGGGTGAAGGGTGAAGGGTGAAGGGTGAAGGGTGAAGCGAGATTAATGTAAATGGTGAGAGAGAGAAGGGTGAAAGGAGCTTATGTTGGAAGAAGAATGGAGCGGATGGGTAGGGTGCTCCGTCGCTTTTGCCATCTCCGTCGCCGTCATCGTTCGCGTAAGGTGGATTCTTTTTTTGGATCCGATCGTGCTAGGACTTCGTTGCCACCGAGCTTCGCCGTTCTTTTGTTTTTCACTTCTTCTTGGCGAAAGAGAGAACGTGAGAAGAGGAGGGAAGACCATCGACTGAGAGAAGGAAGACAGCGCGAGAAGAGGAAGGAACACCATCGAGCTTCGCCGTTCTTTTGTCTAATGAAGAAGTCAGCGCGAGAAGAAAATGATGAAGTTAAATAATTACGAAAATACCCTTCCGCCATGGATTCGTTTTTTGGATTCGAATTGTGGATTCTCCTTAGCAGCCCTGTATATATATATGTATCCTATGTTTTTTGAAAATTACCGTATCGCCGTTTCCGATACGTATCGGACACGATACACGTGTTGGTTCAAATTTCCTATTGTTTGATTATCTCAAATACAATGTCAATACTAATAACGAAATCTAGCAAGATAAATGTGTAGGAGATAGGTACAAAATGAAAGGATCAATCAAGAATAACAAGAATCAAAGACATCGAAATCATGGATAAAATCAAGACGCACATAAATCAAGACGTTGAAGAAATTGCGAAGAAGATCAAGACATAGAAGATTCCGCAAGTTGGGATAGCTACCTAATCATCAATACAATATATAGGTATCTCTAAAATAGTTTAAAAGATTAAAGTCAATGAAAAAGTACTTGAATTCAATTAAAAAAGGCTGAAATCAGTATGTCCGTTACAACGGAATTCCAGTCCGTTGTAACGGAACTACTCGATTTATTCAACATGGAAAAACCAGTATAGTCCGTTGCAACGTAATCACCAATACGTTATAACGGACATGTACATTGTAACGGAACTCTATCTCCGTTGCAACGTTATTTTATTTCCAATGAGGAAGCCTGTCACAGAAGAATGCCCGTTGTAACGGACATTAATGTCCGTTGTAACGGACATCAAGGCTTCACTTCAGTATAAACTTCCACATAAGTCCGTTGCAACGGATTAACCAATCCGTTGTAACGGAACCCCTCACCACGTTGTAACGGAAATCTCTCCGTTGCAACGGGAATTAAAACCAAAGCTGAAGTGTTGTCTCAGTAGCATGTCCGTTGGAACGGACTGAAGTCCGTGGCAACGGACTAACTAACACAGACTTCCGTTGCAACGGACTACGCTCCGTTACAACGGACTGTGCAATAAATTCAAGTACGGCAGCCATAACGGCTAGTTTTTTTGAGAGTTCCGTTGCAACGGAACATATGTCCGTTGCAACGGACTATTCAGAATAAGCAAGTGAGGAAAGGGACTATGTGTTATATAAATAGAACCCTTCCCTCATTCTCTCTTATTACTTGATCTATCCAAATTATAACTTCCAAAGAGAGAAACCTTGCTATACCATTGAGCTAAACAATCTTCTAAACCATTCTTAGAGATTAGATTTCCCTCCTCATCCTCCAAATACTATTCCCAACTTGCGTGACCGATCACGTTTAGTTAGTATTTAGAAATTGTAATAGGCTAGTACCAAGAGTGTAAAGCCCGCTATAGATCGATAGAAAACGTGTAAATCGATCTAGGCAAAACCTTGTACGAGTGAGTTGGAATTCAATCGAACGCCGAAAAGGCACAAGGCATTCCCGGAGACGTAGGTACTCGCAATTAATTGAATCGGTCAATTAAGCGAGTAAAGGGTGAGTTAAAGCTACAAAGCAACCACCTACCGAACTCCGTAATAAACATCGCGTGTTCGGTATTTTCATTTCATTATTACTTAAATTTATATTCCGCACTAAATTAGAATTTGTATACCTAGTCGAAAATTGCCCACTAGGTTACCTATTCACCCCCCTCTAGGTTAGAATTAACCAACAACACGTACCCGTATCCGTGCAACATATCTTTTTAGAATTATGACTCAAGTCTCGTTGTGCCAACGAATAAGGACGACCTTATATAATAGTGACTTATTATTTCCTATATACTATTTTTTTTTAGGAAAGTATTTTTTACTAGAGATATGCAAACGGTTCAAATTATTGTAAAACCGAACCGAACCGATCAAATTCAATTTATTGACAATAATTTGTCAATTGCACGAAAATCAATCCTGATAAAACTAAAAGTGACCACACAGTTGTTGCTGATTAAAAATTAGTGACAATATTCCTGCAGATACTTATAACCGTCGATAAAAATATTACCCGAGAAACAAATTGTTTTGTCTTGATATTTTTGTTTGGTTTAGGATAGTTTCATGAGTGTTGATACGAAACCCCTTACAATCCCCTCATTCCATTGATGAGGCGAATTTTTTTGCTTTATATTAAAAATGGATAGATGATAAATGAGTAAATAGACCCGATTTAACACGTAGGTATGTGTTAAATGAGTAGACATTAAATGAACATATTCTGAATGAATAAATAGATCCCGTTTAACACATAAATGTTCTAAATGAATTAATGAACATATTCTAAAAGAGTAAATTGACCCTTATGATTTCACGGATGTATATCATGTATTTGTTTTATTTGCTTGGTTTACCAACACATCAATTAGTATGAAGATTTTACAAGGGACTAGTATAAGTTTTCTATTTCATCTTTACTCCGAAAATCTCTTTTTATGTTCATAAAATTCTCATAGATTAAGTTTGTATTCGTCGTGAACTTTTTTTCTTATAAATTATCATGACAAAGAGAATACTCGCGCTACTCGGCGAGTATGTTAATTATATTTTCCATTATAATACAAAATACACATTTTATATGATAAATATTACCTCAAAATAAAATATTTGAACTCATTTGTCTATGATTATATTATTATATAAATATGTTTTATAATTAATTTACATTATGATTGAAAATAATTTATTTTATCCAATAATAATACTTTTATTAGTCTCGCCGTATAATAATATATGAGGTATAACAAGATTTTACGAAAAAACATAACAAAAAAAATATTATACCATTGTTGTTCACAATATTTCATACAAAATCAAACATAAAAATATTGAATCGTACGACGTAGTAACACATCATTAATTATATAGTACTAACATTTTTTTATTGATTCAAAATACAATGAAAATTATTTGTAATATCAAACTTAGTAATGAAAGTAATTTAAGAAATTATACTTATGTATAAAGTTGGAAGAAATGGAGCTCATACATGAGGCCACGTCATCAGGGGCTTTTTTGTAAAAAAAATATTTTTTAAATTTATATTTTGGTCCTTTTTAGTTTAAAAAATTAAATTTTGGTCCTTTTTATTTACATTTTGGTACTTTTTACTTTAAAAATTTACATTTTGGATCTTTTTATTTATATTTTGATCCTCTTTTATTTACATTTCGGTCCTTTTTTACATTTTTGAATTTACATTTTGGTCCTTTATATATATATTTTGGTCCTTTTTAATTTAAGTTTATATTTTGGTCCTTTTTATTAACATTTTGGTCCTTTTTATTAACATTTTGGTCCTTTTTTATTTACATTTCAGTTCTTTTTTACATTTTAATTTATATTTCGGTCCTTTTTATTTATATGTTGGCCATTTTTAGTTTTAATTTACATTTTGTATATATGCATGAAGTTAAAAAAATTTCTCTCATTTGGTTGCTCCATGTCATCAAATTTTAATAATTTACATCTTATGTATAAAGTTGGAAGAAATGGAGCTCATACATGAGGCCACGTCATCAGGGGCTTCTCTGTAAAAAAAATATTTTTTAAATTTACATTTTGGTCCTTTTTAGTTTAAGAAATTACATTTTGGTCCTTTTTACTTTAAAAATTTATATTTTGGTCCTTTTTATTTATATTTTGATCCTCTTTTATTTACATTTCGGTCCTTTTTTACATTTTTGAATTTACATTTTGGTCCTTTTTATTTATAATTTGGTCCTTTTTAATTTAAGTTTATATTTTGGTCCTTTTTATTAACATTTTGGTCCTTTTTTATTTACATTTCAGTCCTTTTTTACATTTTAATTTATATTTCGGTCCTTTTTATTTATATGTTGGTCCTTTTTAGTATTAATTTACATTTTGTATATGTATAAAGTTAAGAAAAATTTTCTCATTTGGTTGTTCCATGTCATTAAATTTTAATAATTTACATATGTACATGTTATTTTTTAATAATGTTAATAAAGTCCTAAATTTTGGTACCATATAATAAATTTAAAAAAGTTATTATATTTTTTATTTACATAATTTTAACATTTTGACCTTTGCATTTTTTCTTTGCAAAACTAACATAAAATAATAATAAAACGAACAACAATATTACAAAAACACATTCCAAATATTTGAAAAATAAAATATCATGAAACTATTAAAGAAATAAATAAAAAGAGAATGAAAATAAAAAAAAACCAGATGTTTAAACCGATATTTTTCTATCAATATATTTTCAAGATGTTTATTTATTATTGTTTATTTTATTATTACCCGATGTTATTTTTTCAAACATAATAAATGAAATATTAAAATTATATAAACTCAATTTGTAATTATTATATATTTTTTGTAATCACTGCATGTTAAAAATGTTTATGATTTTTCTTAAAAGTAATAAAATTAATAAAAAATAATAAAAATATATTTTTAATTATTAAATTTGAAAATAGAAGGGTATGGTAGAGGATCAGTTTTTTTGAAATTTACAAAAAGATAGATTTTTTTTTATGTGTGTACAATCAGATAAAAAAAATGTAGAATCTAATTACGTATTGAGAAAAATAAAATCATGACAGACTGAAGACCTCCGCGCAATTGCGCGGGGAGAAAGCTAGTAATATATAATTTTAATTTAGCATAAACATAGACATAACTTATTTAATATCATATGCTATTTTTAAAATTTCTGTTTTAAAAATAACAATATTATTTGATAAATTATTATAATTTTAAGAATTTATTTAGATCGATAAACTCTTTTTTTTTATTTCTATTAGGTTTTTAAAAATTTAATATTAAAGTTTTTTCAACGAAAACACAAATATAATCTACTTAGTATTATATGAGATTCTTATAGTTATAATATTTTTGAAAATTTATAATTGTATTTAAAATTCTATTACGTAAATATGCATTGTTTGAATTGTATTTTTTTGCATAATGTATTTACAAATTCAAATTGTGGACACTAGTATGTGTGAGTTATTCTAATATTGATATAAAACTAAAGAGAAAATTGAAACAAATATATTTGGAATATTTAAAACTAATGTACTAGAAATAATATTAATATATGTTGTATGTTTATAGTATATATTAATTTATTATTATTTCATATATAAAATTTTCAGTTTACATTGCATTCACGTTTGATCATTTTATCTTGTGTGAAATGATAAACAATTGAATATACTTAGTCTAATGTCAACTTAATAAATAATAATAGTTCACGTCATTAAAGTATGATAATATGACTTTCTAAGATTGTTTAAAACATGTTGTAAAATAAATGACACACAAAAATGATTATAATGAAATTATAATTATAAAAAATGAATGATTAATCAATTGTCCAAATTTTGTCACATATAATATTTTAACGGTTGAAATGAATATGGTTCGTAACGTGGCACAAGAAAATTGCACAAAATTGGGTCCAAAATAAGAACGTGGATAAATTATCTTGACGTGACATTAAAATAATTAATTAATAATTTAATTAAAATATAAATAATGGTCCATTATTTAAGTTAAAGAAAAAACGAACATTTAAAAATGAGATAAATTACTAGCCAGTTTAGAAAACGTTCAAAGCACAAAAATGCATCTATTTTATTTTCATTTAGAGTTGATATAGGCGAACAAAGATCACCCATTGGATCATTGACAATACGGCCTCAAATGTGCAATTGCCTGAATCAATTGGGTGATTTGAAATCAAGCCCAAATTCAACCGTAAGTTGCAATTCTGCCCCAATTACACTCTTACAAAATGGATTACACCAATGTAAATAATATGCACCTGTTTAATCTGAAATTTCATGGAAGAGTAGTTGCATATTTTATCAAGAATTGTATTCAATTGCGTCAAATTGAGGATTTCATTGTGACGCAGTTGGAACTGCACGAAATTGGCGATCAGGAAATCAATGGCCTCCATCTTTAGGCGGTCAACCTAGGTTGCTCCTCCATTCGAGACAATCTCTATGTCCTTGAAATCAAAGAATAAATCCAGTAATACTGTTGTTGTTTTTTTTTTTTTTTTTTTTTTGATCGAAAACCCGTAGGCATTTAACTTAATTAAATAGTTCATTACAAGACGGAAAGCCAGAGAAAACAAATGGAATAATACAACGGATGTCTATCCTACTACAAAGCTGTAACGTAATTAAAATCGAAAAAGTAAACCAAAGTAACGACATTACACCTTCTCCAGATTAAGGTACTAATCCGTCATCCTGAGAGGGGCACCTGCATAGGTAGTAATGAAAAGCTCCGAAAACCGAATCCGGATGGATTAGCTTCCACTTTCTAAGGGAGGTGGGAAGATATTGTCCTCGAAGGACATGGTGAAACTTCGTGCTAAATTCGCCAAGTTGTGAGCTTCATTATTGAACGCCCTATTTATGTAGACGAAGGTGGGGTCCTTGATTTTTCGTTTGTATATGAAACAATCCATCACACTTCTCCATGCTTTCCAATCAGAGAGGGCGGCGTTGTTCGGATCTAGATCAGATTGAAGGAAGTCTGCCACTTCGACATTATCTGTATTAAAGGTACATGATGAGTTAGGGTGTGTAGAGACAATATATTTCATTGCTTTGTACATTGCTCTAAATTCAGCGTTTAGAATACTATCATCCCACGAGTGCTCCCCCGCAACCCATTTAATCGAAGAGTTGTTATCTTTGATAACCATGGCAAGCCCTGTCATTCCTGTTGGGCCTATAGAAGCGTCTACCCACGCATACAGGGATGTTGCCTTTGTATGCATCATTTTCATTGGGCAGGGGAAGGATTTGGGGATCCGAGAAAATTCCGTACGGGCTAAGCAGTGTGCAAGAGCCATTGACTTAAAAGCAGTAATACTGTTGTTAGAACTAAGCAAAGTATTTGTTTTGGGAAAAGTTTTTATTGCTCAAGAATATTAATTTACAAATGAGCCAACATACATATTTATAGGAGACTAAACCACACCTAATCTCTAATCACAACGGTTGAGTAAATCTCAACCGTTGGATCTAACTACCACCTGACGACCACAGTTTAATATACTGGGATTTATATTATGGGCTTTTAATCATTATTCAAAAACTAATTTGCTAAAGCCCATAAACGTCTAATACTCCTCCAAACAAGTAAACGTCATCTGTGGTTTTGGCAGGACTGGATCGCTCCAGTGCCCATCTTCTTCCATCATTGCTAACAATTGTTTTTTTTTTTGAATGGATTGCTAACAATTGTTAAGCTATTCCCAATCTATAATATATATCCCTTCTTCTCCTACATCCCCAAATATCTCTCTCATTCATGTAAAAGAACAATTTAATTTATTATAACTACACAAATTACTCTTAAAAAAACCCTAGTATATAACTCCTCTTATTTAACAAGACATACAAAAAGAGGAAATTCACTACTACAAAACTATGTTTCAGTAACATTCACACTAGTGACCGTATCGTCACTCGAAAACATATTATCGATGGTCAACGAAAACCAGCCCAGATGAAAAAGATTACGCCGCTGTTGTTGATATTAAAGATCACACTAGTGACTGTATTACTTGAGAAACAAATTATTTTCGTCTCATCATTTTCATTTAATTTACGATACTTCCATAGACGGTATGGCAAACTACTACAGTCGAGCGTTTGCATTTACATATAACTGATGATAACTTAAGAATCTACGAGTGAAGATTTTTTTTTATAAAAACTCAGTATATAGTACTTATCACTGAAGATAAATTTAACTAATGATTCATTTCTTTTTTTTAGAATATCTTCGTATCAAGGCCAGCCCTTTCTACAGTGGCAGACATCCATTTCTCCAAGGCCGCATACATATATTTTTTTTAGTAGGTCTAAATTTTACCTGTGCAGATGGTTAAAGAGAAAACATCACAATTATTTACTATGTTTTTTAAAAGCATTTTTGCATGTAATCAATCCTGCATGAATATAAAATTCGTAAAATAATTTGTTTTTGAACAATATTCCAAAATTAATCCAAATCGGGTTTTACAAACCTGATACTACCTGATTTATAAAATCAGTTGAATTACTTAACTTAAAAACAATAATCTGTCAGACCAATTTTTAAAGCAGAAAAAGGGGTTTTAAAACCAGTAGAATCTTTCAAAGTTATAAATGATATATGTTCCCATACTTTTACCCATACATCTTTTATATTCTGATTAGCACATTTAATTAACATAAATAAATATCACCACATCCACACATCTTTTATATTCTGATTAGCACATTTAATTAACATAATAACTAAATGAATATCACCACATGTTATTGAAAAAATAATTAATTAACAATTTTTTACTTTGCCCCAAGATATCACCACATTTTCTATATTCTAATTAACACACTAAATTAACACAATAACTACAAAAGCAAATCATTAATAATTAATTAACATTGATTAAAATTTATGAATTCTAATGAATATTAGTTGTATTTTAATGAATTGTTAATTATATAACATGTATTAATTACTGTGTTAATTAAATGTGTTAATTAGAATATAGAAGATGTGTGGGTAAAATTTGGGGACATATCTCAGTGTATAGCTTTGAAAGATTCCACTAGTTTTTAAAACCCGTTTTTTTTTCTTAAAAAATTTGTCTGACTGATTATTGTTATTAAACTAATTAATTGAACTTGTTTAATAAATTAGGTAGCTCCGGGTTAAAATCCGGTTTGAGTTAGTTTGAAATATTTTTTGAAAATGGATTCTTTTTGAAATTTTATTCCCATAAAAAATTACATGCAGAAATGCTCTTTTTTTTTACAAATTTTTTTTTTATGAATTTTATGTTTTAGTTTGTTGTATATTGTTATATAAAAGATGATATGACTTGCAAGACGTGATTTTCACAATTAATCCAAATATAATATATGTATAGGATTCTAAACTGTTAATATGATGTAGATGTTCAATTGATCATCGATTTTGCACCATGTGCTTAATAATAATTTACTTTTAGTTATACGTATAAGAAGATAGGCACGTCAATGTACGATAACCACATTATTAGTTGTCATACTATTAGTTCGCATGTCATTTTAGGTGCAGTTAGTTAGCCATACTAATTAATCACTGTTTGACAAATATGTGATCTATATAGTTTCAATGTATGAGTTTAATAAATGAAAATTTTCAAATAATCCCCTATTTTTTTTTTGAATTTTTAAAAAATTCCCTAACTTTTGAAAACTCCAAAACCCCCTTACAAACAAGGTTTCATTTTCAATTACCCCCTATAAAAATGTTTCATGGTGTTATAATTTTGTAAGACCAAAATACCCCTCTATTTTTCATATTTAAATGGGAAAGAGTAGGATGTGAACGGGGCGGGTCAGGTTCGGGTAAGCCTCACCCATATCCGAACCCGAATTTTCGAGTATTACCCGAATCCTAACCAAAAATACTCGCGGATAAAAAATCATACCCAAACCCGAACCCGAACCCGTTACCCGGAAATCATTAATAAAAAATAAAAAATAAAAAATTATTGCACAAATACGTAAAATTACCAACAATTTTAAATACATAAAACAAACAACTTGTACAAATACATTAAATATCCAAATATTACAAATAATTAATCCATAAAACATCCAAATTTCCATATTATTGGATATTTTCGGGTATTTTTCGGAGATTTTTCGGGATCGGGGTCGGGTTCGGATAACGGGTATACCCGCGGGTAAAATTTTACTCCCGTACCACGACCTGAACCCGGAGCGGATATTTTTTCCAGGTATTACCCGACCCGCACTTAATTGTTTTGGGTATTGCCGTCTTTTTCGGGTCGGGTACCCGCGAGTTCGGGATTAAAAACCGACCCATTGACATCCCTAGGAGAGAGAGAGAGAGAGAGAGAGAGAGAGAGAGAGAGAGAGAGAGAGAGAGAGAGAGAGAGAGAGAGAGAGAGAGAGAGAGAGAGAGAGAGAAGCGTGCGAGTTTGCGCTGACGGGTGCGGGTTGGGTTTGGATTTGATAGAAAATGGGCTTAGTTTTATGTTAGGTTTTCGGACAAACATTTTGCATAGCGAAACTTACCAGAATCCTTAAAGTCATGGATCTGTGTATTGCTAATTAGATATGAAGATATAGTTTCAAGATTATACTTCAGATTTCGTTCAAATCTGGTTGAAGGACACTTGTAGAGATCACGTTGGAGATGCTCGGATTGGCACCACCCTCTATCTGTATCCACACGTGACTGTTTAGACTGGCTATGGAGACCTTCGATGCTAGTTGAATTCTCCCCATCCCTTCAGAAAATCGGCTGCCACCACTCTATTTCTTCTCAAGAAATAAGGTTACAACTAGGGTTTCTCTCTTTCTCTTTATTCTGAATATCGAGAATGAAAAACCTAAAAAGATTACTAATTATGAAGAGATATGGAGCGTATTTATAATCAGGTTGAAAACATTTGGTTCTCAAAATCTTTCATTTCCCCAAATGAATTAATTCTGATTATTAATCTCATGCCCATACATGCATACATGCATGTAGCATCTAATGCTTACATTTCTTCATCTTGATCTGATTTTCTGTGTCCAACCCAAACTTGTCTTTGTGTGTGACCCTATATATTTATTTCATGTTGGCAACATATTAAATCTTCATTTAAATATGTAAATTATAATTGGCCTATAGTAAGGCATTATATTATCCAAATTAAATAAATGATTCGTGATCATAACATATTTATCAAATAGACAAATTACTAGTTCTCTTGTTCATACGATATATGCTGATCAAAGGCATGGTTAATTGTCATCCTTTCTAAATCAACTTAACTCTTTCCGGATCAAGAATCAGATTGAATATTCAATTTGGATTAACAACACATGTTAATCCTACTGGGCGTGTGGCCACACATTTCCTTCAATCCTAATTCATAAGGGGGTTTGAGAGATATCTCTTTCAATCAAGAAATGAACAATTTTCATCTTGATTATTCACATTTTTCATCATGCTTCATCTAATATCCAATGATGGTCTTACGATTATCCGGTTAAATACAACAAAAAAACATATCTAAGTATCACAATTCACATATGAGGAATCCAATGATAACCTCAGGTCCAAGAACTAAAAATCATGTATATTCTCATAAGTTGGTCAGTCCAATATTTAGTCTCTAATACATATCTATATTCCATACTTGACATCTCCACATCTACATTTTCATGATTAGTAAAACATAATTACCTCATATGTCAATATACTGGTGTACATATATATTCTATTTTCTTAGACATGTATCCATATACATAATATATATAACCAATGACATCTAGAATCGTATTACGTTCATTTTAGAGTTGTACTATCATAATCACATATTATGATGACGTACAAACTAGTCATACAATTCATGACTTATTCACATATTCATAAATATGTTAAATAATCAGTACACTTATTAAATGAAGTGATATGAGACTGTGAGTTTTTTTATGAGTGAAATGACACTTATTAATCAGTACAAACTAGTGATGATTTTTTAAATGTGATTATGGGCCTCCCTACGAATCTAGAGAATTCGTTGCGTACAATAGTTGGATCTACCCCCAAACAGCGATTTTGAGCCTCCGACTAGCGTTAATACGAGAAGATAAAATATGATTTAAATGAACTGAAAATAATAATTTTATAGATTTATTTTATTATATATAATATATATACCCTTATATAATTTATAGAAGTTATTGAGACTTTGTAGCATTCTAAATACTAGGTTGTGCGTTGAGATATTCAGACGTACTCAGCTCTTATCTATAGGAGGTTGAGCTACGTTATTTTCTGTTTTTCTTCCCTAACTGAGTACAACCGTACTCATTCCTACGATGTATTTATTTGTTTTTGCTCAAGTTAAATTCAGGGTTGAAGTATTTCATTAAAGAACTGCACACTTTCATCAAGATACTTTTGCTATTCTATCATTTAACGCTAACTAGCCTTTTTCCCGCGCAATTGCGCAGGAGTCTTTGAGTTTGTCATGATTTAGTTTTTTTCTTAATACGTAATTGCATACTGTATTTTTTTGTCTTATTGTCCGCACATTAATCCCCTAACGTTTCTTAACATGTAGTGATTTAAAAAAAATGAAATTATTACATATTGTGTTTATATAATTTTAATATTTCATTTATTATTTATGAAAAACTAATATCAGATAATAATAAAATATAACAATAATAAATAAACACACTAAAAATATATTGATAGAAGAATATGTATTTAGACATCAAGTTCTTTATTTACGTTCACCTTTTATTTTTTTAATAGTTCCATGATCTTTTATTTTTTAAATATTTTCAAGATGTTCTTTTAATATTGTTGTTCATCTTATTTTTATTTTGTGTTATTTTTCAGGAAAAAAATATAAAAACTCAAATATCTATAATGTATGATTTGTTAAATATAAATATAACATACAATAGTAATTATTTTTTAATTATTATATGCTGTAAAAAAATTAGGATTTTTTAAAACTAATAAAAAATAACAATTTATTTTACATTACTATATATGTAAATTAAAGGGTTTTTTAAAAATATCCAAAAATTTAAGAAGTTTTTTGTAAATTTTTCATATTTAATTGAGACAAAAAAATTGAGTGAACTTGGTCCACGATGGACCAATGTTCATTTAATTTTTCAATTATAGACATATGAGTTGGTCCATGTAAACCCAACACATTTAAAATAACAATTTATCATCAACTCATTATAGACATGGTTCAAATGATTCATATGATTAAGCAATATGTTGGTCCATGTAAACTCAATTAATTTAAATTTCTTGATCAATGCTCATCTAATGATAAAAAATTAGTTGATGATGTGGAGTTATGTGATATCTCCAATTCTTGTAACTTTATACATATTAATAATTACTATATCCTTAATTTACATTGAGGATATAGTGCGGTCATGTTCCAAATTTTGGAAGGTGACACTTTTTCAACAAACCCTTCTCTACAAAATTGATATGTTCTTTCTATAACCCTCTCTCTTTGCAAAATTATTTCTTTGTGCATAAAAACCACTAAAAGCAAGAAATTATTTTCTCTTGTTTTTTTTTCTTGACTTTTTTCTTGTAAACAACCTTCTCTAAAATTCTCCTATAAATTCTTCTTCATATAAACCTCCTTACAAATCCTTAAAAAAATCCCTCAAAAATCCTTCTCAATGAACCTTTTTTTTCCATCAAAAATCATAAAAACTCTAAAAAAAATATACCAAATCAATGAAACAAAAATATATATGAAATTAAATTGTTTATTACCACATATCTATTTAACATGTACTCTTGTATAAATAAGATTTATTTATTTATTTGTTCATCACGAACATGTCACTTTATCGTACATGAGATATTTTTATCACCGCTCAAATACTCTACAAATTCAATCCATATTAAATGCTTTTCCGCCTAATTAAGTACCAGAACCGAAACAGACTCTTTGAGAAACAAGAGGCAAATATTTTAAGAAAAAACGGTAGTATTTTATAATGAAAAATTATACTTGTCCCCTCTAAAATCCCCCATAAAACTTGATGTGTTGGTAAAGAAATATTTAATACATTTAATAATAGCAAATTTTACATCTTAGGTTTACCAGGTGGTAAACCTAACTTATTTATTTTATTATATTTTAATTAAATTTCACACGTTTCACATGTGGTAAATGGAGCATTGGTCCATCCAAATAAATTTTTTTCCATATTTGTAAAATTTATATTTAATGACATATGAATGATTCTAATCAAGTACTATTAAAATGTAAAATTCATTAATTATGTGTGAAACGGTTGAACTTTTCTTTTCCTCATCCTATATAGGAGCACAACAAAAAAATAGTCATGGTTCACCACCCTTAATTAATGCACATTGCCAACACATCAATCGAGGTGGGGTATTCTAAGGGGATGTCTATCACCACTCTTTTATAATCAAATCTTCAAATAAAAAAACATATAAGAAGATGAGAACGAACTACCATATACAATGGAAAAATTATATTTTACCATCAGATTTCATCCAAACATCCTCAATTTTCTAATTAATCCACTTAATTAACATCATAATTAACAATAAACATTGAATTAATATTTTTTAAATATTATTATTATTTGTTAATCCAGATAGATATTAATTATTACGTTAATCAATTCACATATGCTAATTCATAAATTAATTAAGTTGGTTAATTAGGAAATTATGGATGTTTGGTTGAAATATGGTGTCACACTCTATGCCCTCTATACAATAACAACATAATCACTAGTATGTCATTTTAGGTACAGTTGGCCATACTAATTGATCACCTTTGACAAATATGTGAATTCTCAAGTCTCAACATATGAGTTTAGAACAGGTCTCCTATATTAATGGCTTTCAACTGCACAGTTCCATGCAAATGCTCTATATAAACCCTAAACCATGATCCTAATGTTGCACCAGAAGTCCACAAGTGAAGAACAGAGGCCAACATGGCTAGTAAGCTATTCATACTTGCTCTCATCTGTGCTCTAGTTTGCAATGCAACCGCAAGAATTTTGATTGGTAAAGAAGAGAACAAGGTTCAGGAAGAAAAGTTCGGTAATAGCGGCTTTGGTGGGGGTAATGGAGGTGGATTTGGCGGTGGTAGTGGAGGCGGCGGTGGATTTGGAGGTGGGTCCGGCGGTGGCGGTGGTTTCGGTGGAGGATCGGGCGGCGGATCTGGTAATGGCGGTGGATTTGGCGGTGGATCAGGTAGTGGTGGTGGTTTTGGCGGAGGGTCTGGGGGCGGTGGTGGTTTTGGCGGAGGGTCTGGTGGAGGATCTGGCGGCGGTTTTGGTGGAGGGTCTGGAGGCGGTGGAGGATCTGGTGGCGGTTTTGGCGGAGGGTCTGGAGGTGGTGGAGGATCTGGTGGTGGTTCTGGTGGCGGTGGAGGATCTGGTGGCGGTTTTGGTGGAGGGTCTGGCGGCGGTGGAGGATCTGGTGGCGGTTTTGGTGGAGGGTCTCCTTAAAAAACAATCCACAAATTATTCCAAAACTAGTAGTTTGATTATACATAATAATTGGCTTGAAATAAATTGTGGATCAGATTTTTCTTAAGTAATTTGCACACGTATGTGATCTCTATGTATGTACGAACATTTGTGCAAATGTGGCCGGTATAAATTTTTAATATTTAGAGGGTTTATAGTTTTGAATCCGATGCTAATAAATTAGATGTTTTAAGAAGGATAATTATACCATACCCCCTCATTTCCCCACCACATCTTATATATCATCAATTAACCATTAATTGATGATTAATTAGCATGGTAATTAACAAAAAATACATCCGATTAACGGTTAATTGATATTAATTAACTGTTAATGGAATATTTTTTATTAATTACTTCCCTAATTAACCATTAATTAGGGGATAGAGGATGTTGGGAGGAAATGAGGAGGTACCGTATATGGCCTCTTTTAAGAAGGTGCAAAATTAATCCTACTAATATAATTTACAAAACATTTTTTTCTTCTCTCTGATTGCCACGTCATATCATTGCCATTAATTCTTTTACTGAAAGAAAGAACGCTTTCTCACTCCTTAATAATTTTCTAAAGTCACTTCTCTTTAGAAATCACAACCCCTTTCTTACTCTTGACGCCTCTCTTGACGGCCTCTCTTTTCACCGCGCCTCCTTCTCTCGAGAGTGTATTCACGCCTCTTCTCCCATGCGTGAGGAATACCGAATATGAGTATAGAGTATCCTTTCTCTAGGGAGGAGGTGATGAGGGGATGAAGTCGAGAGACGTGACGATCAGTGCAATAGCTGATCTGCTGCTGCGTCATTAGAAAAGGTTTTTTATTCAATCAATTCAATCATGGTCTTCTAGCGACTTATCTGTTCATTTTTCCGCCACAACTTAATATGGAGATATGTCACCAAGGGAGAGAACGATTTGCTTTCTGTTGTCTTGGTGCACGATTTTTCGTAATATATTGTAAGAACTGATACGAAAAAGAAGAATTCTGAGATCAAAAATTGGATTGGATCAGTGGTACTAAACGGATCACTGGTATGAGTAAAATGCAGTGAGGATCTTGGGTTGGTCCAAGTTGTGACCTGATCTGGATGGATCTTGGGTCTGAGTCGGATTTGACATGATCTGAACTCTGAAGTCTGAACTGACTTTTGCTTTGAATAAAGACTGATCTTGGTTGCTAATTTCTCTGGTAATCTCTGATTTGATCTTGAATTGTTGTCTTGGAATGTATGTTGGTATGCCTTAGATACGCAAGAACAAATGCAAAAGTGGGTTTTCTGAGATCAAAGAGGGGAGTTAATTTTCTAAGAAAAGGTGTCTCAGTTTTGAGAATTCGAAAAAAAAAATGTAAAGTTGGAAGGAAAGTCTCAGTATTGAGAAGGTTGTTCTGATACCATAATAGAGTTTCAAAAAGTTGGAATTCGAAAATATATTTCATTGAATTGATTTCTGCATTATAAGTGAAGTGACTATATAGGCATAATAGTCACTTACAATCTAGTTATACACTATTATACACTACACTTATTACAGTAACTACTATTAATCCTAATTGCAGATCCATTGATTAAATTCTAAGCAATCATAATCAAGCTACATGATAGTAGTTAACAACATTGGTTTGGACTAAGTCGAAACAATGAAATTCTAATTATCCTGATAAAATCAGATTTATCTTTTATTTATAAAATATTCATAAATTAAATCATATATTAAATATTAATCGGAATCGGATTCATTATATGTCACATCATCATACAACGAGAGATTTTATCACCACTCAAATATTCTGACCAATTCAATTCACTAGGAGAATACTAGTTCTACGCTGCGAACATGTTAATTATGTTTTTCATTGTAATGCAAATTACATATTTGTCTGTTAATGTTGATAATATCATTTTAAAATAAAAATATTTGAAAACTCATATATATATATATATATATATATATATATATATATATATATATATATATATATATATATATATATATATATATATATATAGGATCGTTCTTATGTTTTATATTTATTACATTATGATAATAAATATCTCATTTTTTTGATAAAATAATAATATTTATATTAGTGTCTTATAAAATAATATACGAGATATAATACAATTTTACTAAAAAACATAACAACAAATAGTATATCATTATTAACAATATTTAATACAATATCAAATACAAAAATAATGAATTATACGATATATGTAGTAGCACATCATTAACGATATAGTAATGATATTTTTTTGATTCAAAATGCAATAATGGAAATTATAAATAATATCAAACTTATTAGTTGAAGTAATTTAATAAATAATATCAAAATTTAATTTAGAATAAGCATAAAAAATATTTTATATCCTATATATTTTTTAATTCAATTTTTTTAAATAAAAATATTATTTGATAGGTGTTTATAAGTTTATAAGTCATTTAGATGGATAAATTATTTTTTCATTCTATTAATTTTTAAAAAAATTAATATTAAGTTTATTTGGTTAAAAACACAACTACTTAGTATTATATGGGGTTCGTATAGTTTTTTTTTTAAATAAATAGCAATACTTAAGATTCTATTATGTAAATAAAATAATTAAAAATTCTATTACATAAATAAAACACTTGAAATTATATTAGGTAAATATGCATTTTTTTAATCTTATTTTCTTACATAATATCTTTATAAATTCAAATTATGAAAAACGGTATGTATAACCTATGCTAATATAGATGTCAAAATAAAGAAAAAATGAAAATGACAATATCTGATGAATTTTTAAAATTAAATTTTAAAAATAATACTAATATATGTTGTATGTTATAATATTATATATTAAATTATTAGTTTTTGATATATAAACATGTCATCTTCCATTGCATTTACATTTGATCATGTAATCTTATGTGAAAGTTACACAATTGGATAGACTTGATCTAATGTAAACATATCTAATAATAATAGTCCGCGTTATTAATGCATGATGCTTTTGCTTTCAAAAGATATTTAAAACGTGATGTAAAATAATGACACATAAATGACTACACAAAATATGATATTCAAAAAATCTAACAAAAAAATAATGATTGAGATTAAACCAAATCATTAAATCTAACTATTCAAATTAATACTTACAAATGACTACAAATGGTCATACAAAATACATATCTTAATGACCAAATATAATATTAATACAAATGATTATAAATGGTCATACAAAATACATGTCTTAAATTATCAAATATAATATTAATTATGTATATGATGAAATCACGTCACAAAATCTAATGATCGATAATCATGAATAACCATGATGATGTGAATTCATGAGGAGACTCAAAGATAGATGCAAATAAGAGGACGGAGGGGATGGGGTAAATTTTAGAGGTCATATACTGTACTCCCTCATTTCCCCACAATACCCTCTATATCCCTAATTAATGGTTAATCATTGGAGTAATTAACAAAATGACACTCCACTAATAGTTAATTAATATATCATTAAAATATATATACAATAACAATTCTTAATTAATAGCAATTAATTGTTAATCGGATGTACTTTTGTTAATAATCATGCTAATTAATCATCAATTAATGGTTAATTGGTGATATATAGGATGTGGTGGAGAAATGAGGAGGTATGGTATAATTATCATAAATTTTAAATGCTTTTCCGGGTAATTAAGTACCAGGACCGAAACAGACTCTTTGAGAGGCTAATATTTTGAGAGAAAAACGGCATAATTTTATAATCAAATCTTCAAATAAAATAAAAAACATATTAGAAGATAAGAATGGCCATATGCAATAACAACATAATCAGTAGTATGTCATTTTAGGTACAGTTGGCCATACTAATTAATCACATTGACAAATATGTGATTTATCTAGTCTCAACGTATGAGTTTAGAACGGGTTTCCTATATTAATGGCTTTCAACTGCACTGTCCCATGCAAATGCTCTATATAAACCCTAAACCATGATCCTAATGTTGCACCAGAAGTCCACAAGTGAAGAACTGAGGCCAACATGGCTACTAAGCTATTCATACTTGTTCTCATCTGTGCTCTAGTTTGCAATGCAACCGCAAGAATTTTGATTGGTAAAGAAGATAACAAGGTTCAGGAAGAAAAGTTTGGTAATAGCGGCTTTGGTGGAGGTAATGGAGGTGGATTTGGTGGTGGTAGTGGAGGCGGTGGTGGATTTGGAGGTGGGTCCGGCGGTGGCGGTGGTTTCGGTGGAGGATCGGGCGGTGGATCTGGTAATGGCGGTGGTTTTGGCGGTGGATCAGGTAGTGGTGGCGGTTTTGGCGGAGGGTCTGGTAGCGGTGGTGGTTTTGGCGGAGGGTCTGGTGGAGGATCTGGCGGTGGTTTTGGTCGAGGGTCTGGAGGCGGTGGAGGATCTGGTGGCGGTTTTGGTGGAGGGTCTGGGGGTGGTGGAGGATCTGGTGGTGGTTTTGGTGGCGGTGGAGGATCTGGTGGCGGTTTTGGTGGAGGGTCTGGGGGCGGTGAAGGATCTGGTGGTGGTTTTGGTGGTGGTGGAGGATCTGGTGGCGGTTTTGGTGGAGGATTTGGTGGCGGTTTTGGAGGAGGGTCTCCTTAAAAAACAATCCACAAATTATTCCCAAACTAGTAGTGTTTGAAATAAATTGTGGATCAGATTTTTCTTAAGTAATTGCACACGTATGTGATCTCTACGTATATACGAAAATTTGTGCAAATGTGGCCAGTATAAATTTTTATATTTAGAGGGTTTATAGTTTTGAATATGATGCTTATGAATCAGATGTTTTAAGAAGTTCAAAATTAATCCTACTAATATAATTTACAAAACACTTTTTTTTTCTCTCAGAGTGCCACGTGATATCATTGCCATTAATTCTTTTACTGAAAGAAAGAACACTTTCTCACTCCTTAATAATTTTCTAAAATCACCGCTAGTCATATCATTGGCATTAATTCTTTTACTGAAAGAAAGAACGCTTTCTCACTCCTTAATAATTTTCTAAAATCACCGCTACTCTTTAGAAATCACAACCCCTTTCTTACTCTTTTCACGGCGCCTCTTCTCTCGAGAGTGTATTCACGCCTCTTCTTCCAGGCGTGAGGAATACCGAATATGAGTATAGAGTATCATTTCTCTAGGGAGGAGGAAATGAGGGGATGGAGTCGAGAGACGTGACGATCAGTGAAATAGCTGATCAGCTGTTGCATCATTAGAAAAGGTTTTTTATTCAATCAATTCAATCATGGTCTTCTAGCAACTTATCTGTTCATTTTTCCGCCACAACCTAATATGGAGATATGTTACCAAGGGAGAGAACGATTTGCTTTCTGTTGTCTTGGTGCACACATTTTTCGTAATATATTGTAAGATAATTTATGGTTTGATTCGATTTTTAAAATTTCTGTTTGTCACTGTCCTAAAATTAACAGAGAAGGAATTAGTATTAAGAAATAATTGCTACCTTATATTTATTTATCTTGAAATTTGAAAATCCTATCAATTTTAGTTTCTATTTCTTGCACAACACCAATTGTTTTAGGTGGATTTGAAAGTAATATTTATTGGGCATGATCAGTATAATGCCAACTTGGGCGTAGGCAAGCAAGAACAGGCCTTTGTAGCCGCTAACAAAGATCTCTACCTCAGAAGATTTAGTAATTATTAATTACTAATCACTTTCATTTCTTTAAATTAAAAACAAAACAAAATCGCAATAGATTATTTTATTTTGTCCCTTGTATTTATGTTTTTGTTCTTTTTAGTGTCTCGATAAGAAGTAGTAAAGGCATGTGAGATACCAGCGATAATCTCTATGAAAGCTACTTCATTTGCGAAGCCGTACAAAATACATGTTCTTGTTTTTGACAATTATTTAATATTATATATTTCCTTTATTTCCTTTCTTATTCTATTTTGTATCATTTTTTAATTTTTTTATAGGCTAAAGATTATGATGCGGTGTTAGATTGGAACTCGCTTCTGTTGATGAGCTCGAAAGATCGATCTGCTGTATTAGAAGAGAGTTTCAAAGAACATAATACCCTCAATCCAGTAAATATTATACTGTTATTTATCGATTAATTGCTTTTTTTTTCTTTCATATGTAATTTGGGGTTGATTGAATTTGTTTTTTTTTATTATTTGTGCAGAAACATAAGTTGTCATTGGCCAAACGGTTGATTATGAGGCTGAGACGAGCCGGAGTCTGTTCCAAAACAGAATTGCAAAGTAATAAAGGATCTAAATTAAATTCTGTTATTTTTCCCCTCACAAATATGAACATTATTTGTGCAAGTTTCCTAGCATTATCTTTTTTTTCCACAGTTACAAGGTAATTTTTCCTCACAAATTTTGTGGCATTCTTTTTTCGCAGTTTGAAAATAAGTATGCCAACATTATTGATTGTAGAATAAGTAACTGAATCTATAAATGTTGAAAATATGCAGGGTGGGAAAGCACCTATTTAAAATCCAATTGGTAAGTGATTAAAGATGATGTAATCAATTATTTATATTATCTTGTTAGTTCTCATTTTTTTTTTTTTTTAAATAATAGAGAAGGCTCAAAGTCCTTCGTCTATTTTATATATTCCATTTAAATGAAATAAAATACAGCCTCTAATAGGGTAGCGAGTACATATACTCATTTACCCTAATTTCATAGTACTTTAAGACTTACAATTTCACACCAAATACAAACCTCCAACATAACCCAGAATTAAAATTATCTGACATTAATAAAAAACTGAGCAATAAAATCATGGATTCTAACTTCCATTTACTCTTCAAACCATAATTACGACTCCTTGAGCAACATAGTATAAGAGCAACGAATCCCTTTTCTCTCCCCTTCTTCCCTTCATTTCTTACAGCCTGCCGCCACCATTCTTGTATGAAAACCCTAGATCCACTCCCAGCGCCATTAACAAATCGACAAGTTTGAGCTTGATAAAAATCAATTCGATCATGAACTACTACAAAGATGTTTGCAAGAGATCGATAACTCTTCTTATTACAAAATCTCTGCTTCCGATTAAAGAGATAAGTTTGATTCATTTTTTCAATTTTCCTCTCCTCTTCTACTCTGCCCAACTATCAATAGATCCTCTTCCACTTGCAGTGTTTGGACGCCATAATCACTCTTTCGGTGCAGCAGCTTCTTATAGATCTTGTTTTCCTGCAAAATCAGGTCAACTATCTCCCTTTCTTGACATTTTTTACTCTGAAATATTCTTCTACATCTCTCCCTCCATATATTCGACATCAACACAACAATTAACTCTCTCAACTCCTTATTCATTGTCAGATCCAGAGCTAATTGAAAGGGATTTGAAATTTGAGCAATGGATAAATGCAACAGATCATTGATCTTACTCCATACTCCTTTGATAAAATGGCAGTCACTCAACAAATGCATCACTGTTTCATCACTGCTGCAACACATTTCACACCTATTCGCCAACACCCATCCTCTCCTTTGCAAATTATCCAAGGTTAATACTTTATTCTGTATACTTAACCAACAAAAAAATTTCATTTTTAATGGCAATCTTAATCTCCATACATTTTGTATGTTATTTTCTTCCTCTCTAAAAAAACTCTGATAACAATTGCTAACAGAAATTTTTTTGTTTGATGCTAGATTCCATGAAATATGATCAGGAGAGTTTGGATCCAAATTTACAGAAGTTAGAATCGAATGAAGATCACTCAAATTGTTTTGTGCAATACTGGATAATGGAGAAGATAATTGCATCAAGGTATGCCAATCATCTTCTGAATTTAATTCTTCCAATATACTTGATATTGTCATATCCTTGCATTGAACATGTGAATACAATTCTGGCAATAATTTCCTTAAATTGAAAGTATTCCAATTATCATTCCAAAGATTAATAAATTCTCCATTTTCCAATTTAAAACTTGAATTTCCCTGGAACCAACTCAGAAACTTTAGGGCATCATTCCAAAAATAGGAAATATTAGGATCATGCTGAAAATCCTTAGTACCTATGCATTGAATAGGCTTCATAAGCTTGTTCCAAGGTAGGTTATATTCCTTCATTGAGTAAAATTTCCAAATCCATTTGATAATTAAACTTGCATTAAAATACTCCAAATTTAAAACTCCCATTCCTCCAATTGACTTAAGCTTACAAACCAGGGACCACTTGGCTAAATTTAGGCCTTTATTAGTGGTACCTTTCCATAAAAATCTCCTTCTAGCCTTGTCAATATCTCTTAACACCCATTTAGGAAATTTAAATACACTCATATAATAGGTAGATATTGAAGTTAAAGTTGCATTAATTAATATTAACCTCCCTCCAATGCTTAATAATCCTTCCTTCCACCCATCCAATTTTTTATTACACTTATCCACAATTTTCCTAAATTCATCTTTTGATGGCTTTTTATAATGCAAAGGTAGCCCCAAATAGGTCATTGGTAATTGACCTATAGGACAATTCAATTCCATAGCAATATTCTTTAATAACTCATCATCCACATTTACTCCCACAACCTCAGATTTATTAAAATTAATCAACAATCCAGATTCATTTCCAAAAATTTGCCAAACATGCATTAATCTTCTCACATTAACCATTAACCAAATCTGCCTTTAGGAAAAACATAGTATCATCTGCATATAACAAAGAAGAGACAATGTTATTCATAGGTTTAATCAGGTAACCTTCTGAACTTAAACCTTCAATTATCCTTGATAACACATCCATTACTAGGATAAATAGATATGTAGATAAGGGATCACCCTGCCTTAAACCCTTTTTTAAGTGAATTATTTTTCCAGGAATTCCATTAAGTAGAATTCTTGTAGTTCCTGGTAAAATAGAATTCTTAATCCAGTTAATCCACTTGTCTCCAAATACTCTAACTTTTAAAATCTTTAATAAGAAATCCCAAGATATTGAATCAAAGGCCTTATGAATATCTGCCTTAAACAATATTAAAGGAACTTTATTTTTCTTTGCCGTGTATAATACTTCCCTAGCATATACATAGTTTTCTGTTATGCTCCTGCCTTCCAGAAAACCTAATTGATTAACATCAATCATTGAATTAATATATGATTTAAGCCTATTAGCAAGAACCTTAGAAAATATTCTCTGAATTGAATTCATCAAACTAATAGGCCTATAATCTTTAGCCTCCTTAGCCCCCTCCTTTTTAGCAATTAATGCAATAAATGATGTATTATGAAACAATAATCCCTCTGCCCCTTCTTTGTTAAACAAGTCCAGTAATTCATCACTCAATTCACTTCCATATTTCTTAAAAAAATCCCCATTAAAACCATCTGGCCCAGGAGCCTTATTATTCTTCCAACTTTTAAAAACCTCCATTATTTCTTCCTTTTCAATAATTTTATCCAAATTTCCCAGCATGTTACTTTCATAATCATATACTTTGTCCAAATCCAATTTTCCTTTCTTTGCAATATCAGGATCAATTACATGAATCTTACCCATTAATTTGCAATAAAATTTAAATAAGATATTAGCCTTTTCTGCATGCTCATAGAATTGGATACCATTTTCCTCAAGCACATGAATCATTTGCTTAATTTTATTCATTGAAGCATGTAAGTGAAAAAATCTAGTATTTGAATTCCCCTTTTCAATCCATTGATATTTAGACCTTTGCTGCCAATAGATGGTATTTTCCTGTACCAACTCAGATAATCTTTCCTTAGTTTTTTCTTTAAGCCACAGTTCCATTTGCAATAAATTTCTGCCATCACTTACTTTATCAATCCAGCTCAATGATTTGTAACAATTTTCCAATTCTATTTTATTATTATAAGATTTATTTTCATACCACTCCTTCAACCCTTTTCCCAAAGATTTCAATTTTGCATTAAATTCCTCAAAATATTCTGATTTGGTAGCCTTTAGATGATTGATAATGAGAGAATTTGCTCTAGTATCATTAAGCCAAATATTTTCAAATCTAAATCCTGAATATATAGGAAATGTAGTATTAGCCTCATATAGCAATGGTACATGATCTGAACAAGGGTTAGGTTTAGGTGTTAATTGGGAATTTGGAAAGTTTGACACCCAAGAATCATTAACAATGATCCTATCGAGCCTAGCTTTTGCAATTGAATTTCCCCAAGTAAATTGCCTACCAAATAATGGTAGGTCAATTAATTCCAACTCCTCAACCAAATTTTTAAATAATCTAGTATTCCTCTTATCTGCATCTAGGCCACTTCTTTCATGCTCACTTAATACCAAGTTAAAATCCCCCAATAATAACCATGGATTGTTAATTATGCTTTGAATTAATCTTATCTCATTTAAAAACTGCCATTTTAGCGTCTTATCCACAGGACCATAAACACCAGTAATAATTAATTTTTTTCCGTTCCATTTACAAATTAGAGAAATTGTAATAGTACTCAAACTCTTATCCTCCTGTACAAATTCAAAAATATCTTTGTTCCATGCAATTAAGATTCCACCAGAGGCTCCCACAGATTCAAGATATCTAAACTCCTTAAGCCTTTTCCCACAAATCTCCATATTATCTTCATTAGTAATTAATTCTATTTTTGTCTCTTGCAGACACACCACATCCGAATTAGATTGAGAAATGCAATTTTTAATGATCCCCCTCTTATTTCCATTATTTGCTCCCCTGACATTCCAGGTAATAATTTTTAATCTTTTATATAACATTAAAATATTAAATTCTCCTTCTTCTAATATCAGTAAAAAAAACTCATGTGCCTTTATGCAGCAAATCCTCTCCAATGAGCCCCTTCAATACTCCCCTTGCTTCCTCATCAACAATCACCCCTTGAGCCATTAGAATTTTGATAACATCATCCTCATCAAGTAAGGCTTTATCATCTAATTTTAATTCTAATTGTTTTTCAACTCTCTTTTTGTGTTGTTTTGACTTTTTATTTGCTCCCTTATCAATGTTTTTATATTGTACTAATTGAGCTTTTTCAATTGGGAAGAGTAAAAACCAGATTGTTTATTTTGTAATCTGGTACTTCTCCTTTTTTCTTCAACCTTTATCTTTTGAAAATTCTCCTCTCTAATCTCTCTCATCTCTTCTATTTTTTCCTCTTTTCTTTTCCCTCCTGAATTTTTAAAATTCTCCCTCTTCTCCGTGCTTCTTTGCAATTCTATGTTTTCAGTTGGTTGACTATATTCAATATCCCCATAAGAGTTTAATTCCCCGACTGAAGATGAAATTGATGGAGAAAGAGAGGATGATTGTAATTCTAGAGATGATTGTAATGTTTGAACTGGAGAGGATTGCAATGCTTGAAAAGATTGCAAAGCTTGAACTGGAGATAATAGTGTTTGAGATTGTGTTAATGATTGACAAGCTTGAAGAGAATCAGATTCTTGCGACAATTGAGATGAGGAATTAGAAGAAATATAAGAAAGGCCCCAATGCCCCTTGATAATAGATAACTGGAGGTTTAAGTGGACAAAAGCACTCTGAACTATTTGCACAAAGCTATCACACTGACCCTTTTCTTTATGTGTTAAGAAATTTGATTGCCCCAAAAACTCATTAAACATGATCTATCTAGGGTTTACCAGCTTTATTTGATAACTGAAATCACAACCCATAATATTTATTGCCCCGATCCTCTTATCGTACCCAATGATTAAATCTTTAAGATATGAGGGTTTTGGGACCAGTTTTGAATTACATGGCATGATAACAGGCTTTATCTTCTCTCTCCATACCAACTTATGCTTTACTCTCCAGACTTTCTTTACTTTCTCTCTCCATTGATTTTGTCCTTTTATCCTCCATATTTTCTCATTCTTCTTTTGTTTTTGCTTCAGGTCCAATATCTCCAAACTCTCTTCAGCATGATCAATTGTTTTCTTTAAGGATAGCTCAACAGGTTCACCATCGAGATATGTTATAATCTTATCAGGTATTTTCATGCCTAATTCACATCCTATTATCAAATCAATTGAAATGATATTTTCCATTTGAAATTTTCCCATTTGTAGGAGAATTCCATAATTGGCCAGAATTGTTGAGATAAAATGGTGAGTACAAATTGAGAATGGCAGATTTTCCAAAGTAATTTTATGCTGAAAATATCTGGAATTTTGTATTTCTCTCAATGTTGACAGATGAACTATTGGTGTACTATTCTGAGAAAGAGGGTTTTTTTTTGAAAGCTGTGAAGAAGGAAGAATCTGTGAAGAAGAAGGTTCCTTATCTTTTTTGTATGTATTTGTTCCATTTGTTTGCTTTTCATTTGTTTGTAATGGCCTCTTATTTATGGTTTTGCAAAATTTGCTTATATGCCCCATATTTCCACATTTGAAGCAATGAATTGGTTCCCTACACTGGTACTTGAAATGTCCCGGTTTTAAGCATCTAAAACAGCTGTTAGACCTTGGAACTTCAACCTTCTGTGACCTTTGCTTTCTTTGCACCAGTGTCCAACCATAATCATCATTTCTTCCCCCTTGCAGTACCTCCAAATAAGATCTTTTCCTCTCTAGCAATCTCGATTCTTCAATTGCTAGCTTAACACCCTCTCTCATATTGATAATGCTAGACGATCTAATTAGATTTCAGAATCTGAGTGAAAAAAATCAAAGGGAGTAGTAGAGATTAAGAATTGCTCTTTCGAGTTTATTCCTGCCCTCTATTTTCACCCAAATAACAGATCCTAAACCCGCTACACCCCGAAGGGGCTATGGTCTAGTTCAGATTCTTACTATCTTTTACGGCCAGTGAAATTGCCGTGAGAATAGATCGCTCTCAGATATCTCTAAACACTCAGATCCAAGAATCACTCACAGATCCAAGAATCGCTCCAAGAATCAGTTCTCATTTTTAAATTACGATTTTATTTATATTAATTATAACTAATGGGTTCCTAGTTACATAATTAAAGTTTAAATTAGGAGGTGTTATTAACTGCACCTAATTAATCGGATTTAGCAACCTAATTAACTTCGGTTGCCGAAAGTCCATTATCCAAATTGAAGAATTTGTTGGTAGATTTTGATATCAAACTTAGGCTTAAAGAGCGTGTGGAAACTATGAAACTATATAAAGAGTGAAATATGATAGCTATTGTAAAATTAGTTTCTGCAAAAAAGTAACATAGCTTATTTAGCATTAAGCAGCAGTTTCGGAAGTCTTTTTCATTTTTCTAAAATCAAAATCAATATTCATTGAATTTTGTTTCCTTGCATAAAATGTATTAGGATGTATTAGGAAAATGAATTTATTTTAATTGTTTTTTGTTGAATGGTTGTAGACAAAGAATGAAACATATGAAATATTTTCTATTTATTGCCATGGTACATAATTTTTGTTTAATGTACCGTATTAAAATTATTGTAGTTATGTTAAAAACTTAAATATATTATCCTCGTAATTTAAATAATTTAAATATTCGCGCAGCGTAGTGCGGCTATTATCCTAATTCCTAGTAATTGAATATTTAGAATTTATGAAGAAGCAATTAAGTTAATATTTGGAATTAATCAACAAGATCTGAAAAAATAATTTAATTTAATCAAATCTGATATTAAAATTATCAAAATTATAAAATCTGTAAATAACAAATTAAGATCAGAAAGTCAAAAATTATTAGATCTGAAAAATAACAATGCGATCAAAATTGAATATTTGCAATATTTAAAATATTGTGAGGATACTCAATTCAATTATGTAAAAGAGAAATTTACAAATAACCCCCTAACTTTTCTTGAATTTAGAAAAAACCCCTAACTTTTGAGAAACTCCAAAAAAAAACCTACATACAAGGTTTTCTTTTCAATTACCCCCCTAAAAGGGTATTTCATGGTATTGCAATTTTTTTGGATCAAAATACCCCTCTATTTTTCATCTTTAAATTTAATAAACATATTTTTGTATTATTTTATTAATTTATTAAATTATATATTAATTTAAAATCACTATAAAATCACTAAAATAAAAATAGTTATTACAAAACGAGCTGCTGAAATTAAAATAGTTGTTGAAATTAAAATTAGCGACAATATTATTTTAATCCTAGTTTTAATTTTCATACATTAATTGTTAATTTGGCAAGAAAAATTATTCAGTAACTATTTTTATTAATAACTATTTAACATTAAAATTAAATACTAGAATAATATTAATTTGTCAAGATATTTCCAGGAATATTTTTATATCATATTTTTATTTAATTTTAGTTTTCTATGAGAAAATATATAATAAATAAAAGATTAAAATTATGTATATGACATCTAGTTTTTTAAAATTAGTATATGTTAAAAAATATTTATAGCGATTTTAAATTAATAAAAATACTACAAAAATATGTTTATTAAATTTAAAGATGAAAAATAGAGGGGTATTTTGGTCCAAAAAAATTGCAATACCATGAAATACCCTTTTAGGGGGGTAATTGAAAAGAAAACCTTGTATGTAGAGGGTTTTTTGGAGTTTCTCAAAAGTTAGGGGAGGTTTTGTAAATAAAAAAAAAATTAGGGGGTTATTTGTAAATTTCCCTATGTAAAATTACGATTTAATTTGGGGCTGATGTAAAACTCTTTAAATAACTAAATCGAGTTTAATTCATGAAACCAAGGCTACAATCGGACACATCATTGGCTCGCGCCACGAACCAAGTTCATATCTAATCTTTGAACTTGGAAGAGTACTTCTGCACATAGACCCCTAAACTTAATTTATTTGCAACAAGTAAA
Organism: Luzula sylvatica; assembly: GCA_946800325.1. Classification (NCBI taxonomy): domain Eukaryota; kingdom Viridiplantae; phylum Streptophyta; class Magnoliopsida; order Poales; family Juncaceae; genus Luzula; species Luzula sylvatica. The sequence continues at coordinate 23,604,042 of OX326960.1, read as the reverse complement.
TTTATTTAGATTTATAACAAACTAGCGAAACCCCTTACAATTGCGCGAGAATTACTTTTCTTACAAAAATCTATTATTTGTATGTTTTCTTTAATTTATTATTTGTGTTATTAATTAATTTTTGTTCGCTGAAATCAATGCTGTAATTTGTATTCATATCATTCATTTAGTTTTTTTTAGGAATTTTTTTTCGAAACAAAGTATTGCATTTTTTTAAGCTATATTTAAATCAGATAATTCGATATACAAATAACGTTCACAACATACTCATCACATATTAAGTCAACAAATTTTTTTGGCAAACGGAATCAATCACTTGAATTAGAGTGACCTATACAAATAACCATACAATAACACAACAAAATAATTTACAAAAAATATTTATCAAATTGATGGAATAGAGATTAACTCACAATTTTAATTTCTTCATGTTCGTTGTGTGAGATTTGTAGAACGGGAATGTGATTAAAAAGACAAGAAAATTACTAATGACCAAATTATATCTTGTGTTTTGGTTCATCTATATTTGCGCACTCATATTATTCTAATAAAACAAACATGGTGATATCAGTACCAGTTAGGTGTTTTGACAGTCCAAAGCCTCATAGCAGCGATTTGATTTGAGTGCACCAAACAAGATTGTTGGTTCCATTGAACTCTGTGACCAATTGATTATGAAAAATGATGATTCGAGTGGTCATGATCTGAAAACACTGAGATAGAGGTGAATAAACCTGATTAGGGACTGAGACTTGACCGATTCGAACCAGTATGGAGAAAATTGAGTGCAAAGAATGCTGGTATGAGGCTTGATTGAGTGAATGTGGCTTGAATTGTGGCTGAATGGGCCGAGAAATGTATACTGGTATGGAACAGGTCACTTGATCTCCCTTTATTTTCTCTGAATTGCTTGTTTACGATTGTTTTCTTTCTCTTCTCTGATCTTTGTTTTGTGTTTTCTTCTCAGTTGTTTTATATTTTGTAACGATTCGACCTCGAATCGTTACGAAAAACAATCTCAAACCGAATAAAATAAGATACAAGGTTGAAGTTTTACTCAATTCGAACTCGATTAATCAAAACTCAACAAGAACGGAACACAAGTTCTTACACGAAGAAACAAATACATCAATATATTCTCCTAATTCTCTCTCCTCTCCATATTTATAATGCGACAAGTTATAAAAGAAAATATTAACTAAACACGGTGCACCATGCACCTTGTGAACCGAAAACGAATTAGCGATTAAACCCCTCATTTATTCATAATGACCCATGTACCCTCGGGTCATGACAATACCGCCTCCTTTAAAGATCCTTGTCCTCAAGGATCAAACATGCGGAAAAAATATTAGGTTTTGGCGGTGGCCTTTTCGATATAACACGAATCACCACCCTTGAAGATTTCGCATCGTACCGTATATTCGGTTTCGGAGGCGGCCTTTTTCCTTCATCGTCAAGCCCCACGTCGAGTCTTGCTTCAAACGATAATATCCGCCATTGCTTAATTGTGCACAAAACTCGCATATCTTCACACACGCATATTCGACAATCTTCTCTCTTCAAATTCAAATACGGATCCGAATACCTTTTATCTCTTAATCGCACCGTACCCGACTCAAGCATTTTTGAAAGAATAGTCACTTCGCCATTTACGATTATATCCTCCGATTTGCGCACACTCGAATCCAATTTACGCGCACCCGAATCCACTTCGATCACGTCCGAATCCGATTCAATCTCAACCGGATCCGCTTCGATCACGCCCGAATCCGCTTCGATCACGCCCGAATCCGCTTCGATCATGTCCGTATCCGCTTCGAGCACGCCCGAATTCGCTTCGAGCACGCCCGAATCCGCTTCGATCACGCCCGAATCCGCTTCGATCACGCCCGAATCCGCTTCGATCACGCCCGAATCCGCTTCGATCACGCCCGAATCCGCTTCGTTATCCTCTCCTTTATTGACTCCATTTTCACTCGATTCTTCTTCCTTGTTGAAACGTTTTTTCCATTCATCAAATTGCCTATTATTACTTGCTTGCATTTGGTCCACCTTATACAACATGCCCTTCAACAATTCTTCCCAAGATAACGTAAAAGATCGCCCACTAATTTCGCAATAAGTGCCGCCTTTACCATCTAATATCTTTTGATCACAATTTGTTCCGCATTTATGCATCGTTTTACCCGTTTCACACCAAAATTGATTATCAACCCATCTCATAATATCGCAATCATCTTCACATCGATGCCCATGATACATATCTTGCGGATGAATAATATCCCACAAATATACTATTTTATTACTCATCGTATCGGTTCGAATAGCTTCAACAACCGATAAATCCGCCTAAAAGATCTGACCTGTTAAGCAATTCTGTATTTTAGGCAAATTCCGAATTGGAATTCTTGGATAAGGATTCAAGATTCTTAACAAAATCAGGAATTGTGCTGCAGCTCTTCTTTTCTGGATTCTGAGGACAGTCGGGAATTAATTTCCCAGTTCTCTTATCCCAATTCCCTGAAAAACCGGTATAAGAAAGTTGGAACTTCAAATCTCACCCAAATTGAAAAGCTACCCGGATCCGCTAACCCGACTCGGATCCTTCTTCTTCGCTGGATTAGGATTGCTTAACCATTTCTTCCCGCGATGAAGGAAATGGCGACTTCGAATGCTTCTTGTCCATCTGTTAGGGTTCCGCTGACCCTTGACGACGCCGGCTTGAGCTTTAGAGATTGGTAACTACGGTTAGGGATTTGATTTTGGTTCGTTCTCAGAAATGGCACTGTAGACTCCTAATACTAGATTGTTCGTCGGTTTGCACAAAGGTTATGTGCGGCTTGGCTCGTCTGGACAGACTTAGGTCGTGTTGAGTCTTGGAGATTGGAATGGGGTTGAAGGGAATGCTGACTTCGAGTGTTGACTTCGAATGGAGGTCACAAGTTCTGGATTTTGCTGCAAGAACTCGAATTCTAAGTTGCTGCAAGAACTTGAAGTCGAAGTCGTAGTCGTAGTCGAAGTCGTGAGATCTGGAGTTGCTGCAAGAACTCGAAGTCCTGAGGTTTCTGCGAGATTTCTGCGAGTTCTGCACCGTCAGAATTTCTTCTGAATCGATCGATGATCGATCGATCGTAGGGCGCGATATCGGCGAAGCTGCAAGGTTTTTGAATCGAATCGGCTCGAATCAAGATAATGAATCGAGGAGTTAAGGTCTGAATCGATCTCGAATCGAGGATGTTAGGAATTGGCTCGAATCAAGTGACAGATTGAAGCAAAGAACTATCCAGTGACAGATTTCACCCTCGAGAAGAGTCTGAATCGGTATCGAATCGAGGAATCAAAAAATCAAGACTTCAAGAAATCAAGAATTCGAGACTACGGATAGTAATCTGGTGGCAAGGAAAACGGATCGAAGATGAACCAACTGGAGAGATCGACGGCTCGAAACAGATCTGAAGATGAACGCGATGAGCTAGGCGTGATGGCTGTCGGAGAATCAACCGCTATGATACCAAATGTAACGATTCGACCTCGAATCGTTACGAAAAACAATCTCAAACCGAATAAAATAAGATACAAGGTTGAAGTTTTACTCAATTCGAACTCGATTAATCAAAACTCAACAAGAACGGAACACAAGTTCTTACACGAAGAAACAAATACATCAATATATTCTCCTAATTCTCTCTCCTCTCCATATTTATAATGCGACAAGTTATAAAAGAAAATATTAACTAAACACGGTGCACCATGCACCTTGTGAACCGAAAACGAATTAGCGATTAAACCCCTCATTTATTCATAATGACCCATGTACCCTCGGGTCATGACATATTTCATTGAAAACCCCAGAAAAAAACTGATGCGTTAGAACTAATACGAAAAAGAAGAATTTTGAGATCAGAAATTGGATTGGATCAGTGGTACGAAACGGATCACTGGTATGAGTAAAATGCAGTGAGGATCTTGGGTTGGTCCAAGGTGTGACCTGATCTGGATGGATCTTGGATTAGACTTTGATTTGACATGAACTGAAGTGAATTTTGCTTTGAATAAAGACTGATCTTGGTTGCTGATTTCTCTGGTAATCTCTGATTTCTAAGAAAAAGTGTCTCAGTTTTGAGAATTCGAAAAAAAAAATATGTAAAGTTGGAACGAAAGTCTCAGTATTGAGTAGTATGTTCTGATACCATAATAGAGTTCTAAAAAGTCTGAATATTTTTTTTTTTAGTTTTAATAAAGTTTTAATTCGAAAATATAATTTACTGAATTGATTTTTGTGTTACAACTGAGGTAACTATATCATATAACCACAATAATTAGTTGCAATCTAGTTGCACACTATTATACACTACACTTACTACAATAACTACTATTAATCCTAATTAATAATCCATTCATTAAGTTCTAAGCAATCATAATCAAGATAGAGGATAGTAGTTAACAACATTGGTTTGGGTAAGTCCAAACATTAAATTTCTAATTATCCTGGTAAAATCGGATTTATCTTTTATTTTTCAAATATTCATAAATTAAATCATATATTAAATATTAATCGGAATCGGATTTATTATACGTCACTGCATCATACAACGAGAGATTTTATCACCACCCAAATATTCTGACAAATTCAATTCACTAGGAGAATACTAGCTCTATGCGGCGAACATATTGATTATGTTTTTCATTGTAATACAAATTACATATTTGTATGCTAATATTGATAATATCATCTTAAAATAAAACTATTCGAAAACTCATTTATATATGATCGCTCATATGTACTATAGTTATTACATTATAAAAATAAAAAAACATATTTTTTTAATCAAATAATAACATTTATAATAGTGTCTTATAAAATAATACATGAAATATAGTACAATTTTACGAAAAAACATATCAAATACAAAATAATGAATCATATGATATATGTAGTAACACATCATTAATTATATAGTACTAATATTTTTTGGATTCAAAATGCAATAATGGAAATTATAAATAATATCAAACTTAATAGTTGAAGTAATTTAATAAATAATATCAAAATTTAATTTACAATAAACATAAAAAATATTTTATATCATATGATTTTTTTTAATTTATATTTTTTAAATAAAAAAAATATTATTTGATAGGTGTTTATAAGTTTATAAGTTATTTAGATGGATACATTATTTTTTCATTATATTAATTTACAAATTTTAATATTAAGTTTGTTCGGTTAAAAACACAAATATAATTTACTTAGTATTATACGGGATTCGTATAGTTATATATATTTTTTAAAATAAATAATAATAACTAAAATTCTATTATGTAAGTAAAA
>OX326960.1:21339649-21562149 GCA_946800325.1 Luzula sylvatica | reverse complement strand
TTATAGTAATAGTAATAGTAATTCTGATATTATACTCAACTTTAGTCAAAACTTTAATTACGAAATTGTGAAGTAGATACGCGTTTGTAACTCGAAACTATTTATGTGGTTTTGAAATTGTGAACCAGTGATTAGATACACTTTAGCCAGAACTCCTGTTTATTTCTGTGTTTTTTTTTTCTGTAGCGGGCCAAACAAAAGATTTCACTTGCTAAATAAATTCACCTCGAATGATTCCACGAGTGAAGTTATCAATTATCATCTAGATGAATCTGGTCGTACAATTTACTTTGAATAGATCGTATATTAGCATAGCGCCACATTGACATTGAACAGAAAAATCTCCAAGGAAATGTAGAAATTTGCGCAGCGGTTTCACACTCAAAACACTAATTTTATTAAACAAAACTTACTATTACAAAAAGACTCTCTTTCACTTTCTCTCTCTAAATTTTTTTCTCACTCTAACTATCCTAGCTCTCTCTTTCTATTTAACTCACGCACTCTCTCTTTCTATTTCTCTTTCTATATTCTCATACAACTATGCATGCACCCCTATTTATACTAGCCTTAATGAAGTTGCTAGAAGATTGGAGACCCACCTATATGGTTCCATCTTAATACTTAAATAATTATATTTGCTCCAAACCGACTTTGACTTTATCATGATCCTTCTACACTCAACTCCATTTCCTCTACTAGAATATTCTCCATTTCTTCACATTTAAGAAAATGAATTAACTATTCAACACTCCCCCTTAATTCATTTTCTTGTATGCGCCGATCATGTCGCGGCTTCGTATAAACTTGTCTATCGATAACATCTCTATCTTTTGGTCGTTCCTTCAACTCCCACGTATTATTTTTCTCAATCATCTGGATTTCATCCTCCATCGCCTTAATCCAATTTTCGTGCTTCTCTGCTTCCACAAAACTTTGTGGCTCGACCACCGAGAAATTGCAAGATTCATAAATATCTCGCAAACTCCTCACACATCTTGGTGTTGTCTCTTCTTCTCTTCTTTCTCTGTTCGGGCTTGGACTCGAATCTGAAGTGGAGCTCGAGCTTGATCCATTTCGTCCAGAAGAACTTCCTTCTCCATGTGGCTCGATAATCGGCATTCTCGGCTCACCAAACGAAATAATAGTTGGTGCTCCTCTTACTTCTTGCACCTTATTTTCTTCCCAATTCAAGGAAGAATTCTCGTCGAAGATGACATCTCGACTAATTATCAACTTTCTCTTCTCCAAATTATAGAGCCGATATCCTTTCGTCGTATCGCTATATCCGACGAATATACACTTCTCGCTTTTATCATCAAGCTTCCTCCTTGTCTCCGACGGAACATGCGCGTAACATATACAACCAAACACCTTCATGTGTCGAACTGACGGTTTCACGCCACGCCATGCTTCAATTGGAGTCCGATTCATCACCGATCGTGTTGGACTTCGGTTTAGAATATAAACCGCCGTACCAACAGCTTCTGCCCAAAACGAATTTGGCATACCTTTCTCCTTCAACATCGCACGTGCCATCTCGACTATCGTTCTATTCTTTCTCTCGGCAACGCCATTTTGTTGTGGAGTATATGCGGCCGTCAGTTGTCTACGAATACCGTTATATTCGCAATATCGGTCGAACTCTTTCGACGTAAACTCACCGCCTCGATCACTCCTAAGTGTCTTTATTTTTCGGCCACTCTCATTTTCAACAAGAGCTTTAAATTTCTTGAAAGTCTCGAACGCCTCAAACTTCTCTTTCAAGAAATAAACCCACATCATTCTTGAATAATCATCGACAAAGAGAAGAAAATACCAATTTTGCCCTTGCGACGGTGTTTGCATCTTTCCGCATATATCGGTATGCACTCACTCCAGCGGTGCCTTAGCTCTCCAAGCACCAGTTGGAAATGATGCTCGGTGTTGCTTCCCGAGAATACATCCTTCGCATGTATCCTTCTTTATCTCGATATACGGAAGCCCTCGCACCATTCTTTTTGCTCTTAACAGCTTTAACGCCATATAATTCAGGTGTCCGAATCTCTTATGCCACAAACCGGAATCGCTCGTCACCTCACTTCGCCATGCTAGTCGCGGAGCATAACTAATCTCCAGGGGAAAACTCCTTGACTGCTCCATATCGATTTTCGCCAACACTTGATTCTTATTGTGCCGATCATAGATCTTGCAGTAGTTATTTTCGAAATGAACGACATAACCGTTCTGAATTAGTTGTCCGACACTTAATAAATTTTGCTGCAGATCCGGGACCAGCAATACATCTCGCATAAATTTCGACCCGTTTTTCATTTGAAGAGCGATACTCCCCTTTCCTTTGGCTTCGACTAAATCTCCGTTACCCAAACGAACCTTAGTCTTGTACGAAGTGTCGATATCTCGGAATATCTCTTCTTTACCGGTCATGTGATTCGTGCACCCGCTATCCAAATACCATACGTCGTCTTTTTCTTCTTTCGCCGTGTGACAGGTATAGAACATGTTTCCTCGATCTTCTTTTTGTTCCGTAAAATTAGCTCGATTACCCGTTTGAGATCGGCAATCCCTCGCAATATGACCAAATTTTTGGCACTTGAAACACTGTATTTTCTTCTTCGACCAACAGTTCTCTGTCGTATGATTAATCTTTTTGCAGATAGCGCACCACCGTTTCGAATTATCGGTATTCTGCCACCGTCTTGGTTTTTCTTCTTGGGAATTCTGGAAATTTCTCTTTGGCTCGTCATTCTTCTGCGAACCACCTTCTTCTTGATTCTTCGGATAATACCGAGGTTTGAAACTCAGCTTCGATTGAAAAGCACTTTCAATCGAACTACTTTCTCGTTGTAGTTTTCGCTCTTCATGCGACTCCAACGAGCTCATCAGTTGTTTTACCGTCAGAGTGGAGAGATCTTTCGACTCCTCAATCGCCGTCACGATATACTCGTATTTCTCCGGCAGGCTGATCAAGATTTTCTCTACTACCATCTGATCAGTAACGGTTTTGCCATACGTATGCATCTGGTTCACAATCTCAATAACTCTCGAAAAATACTCCTTTATCGTTTCTGTCTCTTTCATATTAAGATTGTGAAGCTGCCTCCGCAGCGTCTGTAATTTGACCGCGATCACCTTCGCGGACCCTTGAAATTCTTCTTGAAGGATACTCCATGCCTCTTTCGCCATGGTTGCGCCCATTATTCGCGAGAACAGGCTTTCGGAAACTCCTTGTTGGATCAAGAACAAAGCTCTGGCATTCTTGACCCGATTCTCCGGCAACGCTTCTTTTTCCGCATCGGTCGGAGTTTGTCCAGGCAACGGTTCAACATAGCCTGTTTCAACAATCTCCCATAGACCTTGCGATAACAACAACGTTCGCATCTTTATTCTCCAAACGTCATAATGATTCCCCGTAAATACGGGTACCATCGACTGCGCCAAACTCGCTCCAACACTCGAAGCCATCGACTATTTCGAAAAACGCCCGTTAATCGAACCTCGCTCGCTCTGATACCACTTATAGAAATTTGCGCAGCGGTTTCACACTCAAAACACTAATTTTATTAAACAAAACTTACTATTACAAAAAGGGCTCTCTTTCACTTTCTCTCTCTAAATTTTTTTCTCACTCTAACTATCCTAGCTCTCTCTTTCTATTTAACTCACGCACTCTCTCTCTCTTTCTATTTCTCTTTCTATATTCTCATACAACTATGCATGCACCCCTATTTATACTAGCCTTAATGAAGTTGCTAGAAGATTGGAGACTAGGGGTGTCAATGGTGTGGATATTGCCCGAACCGACCCGAACCGTATCCGAAAAAATATCCGGATTCGAAAAAAAAAAACCGGATCCATTCGGATCTGGTTCAGAACCATATCCATATTTTCGGATCCGGATTCAGATCTGGTACGTTATTTTCAGTCGGATCCGGATCCGGATAGTAAGTGTGTGACACTGAAAACCTTGGCGGGGAGAAAAACCAGTCCCTTCTCTTGGTCTCTACGCTCCTCTCTTCTGCTCGCTCGCTCTCTGCTGCTCGCTCTTCTGGTCGCTCCTCTCTTCTGCTCGCTCGCTCTATGCTGCTTGCTCTTCTGGTCGCTCCTCTCTTCTGCTCGCTCGCTCTCTGCTGCTAGCTCTTCTGCTCGCTCCTCTCTTCTGCTCGCTCGCTCTCTGCTGGTCGTTCAAAAATAAAAGGAAAAAAATACCTAGGTAATCCCGTAATTGAGAGAAATAAGACAAAATTGAAGAAATTAAAACTTAGAGAAGCTTTCTTTGGCTCCTCCCTTCGACCTGGTGGTGACGGTTCACCGGTTTCAGACAAAAACCGGCGACAGCAGCCCCGTGCAGGCAGGCGGCAACTTCTTTTGGGCTCTTTTTTTAATCACGAAGGTGTACGAGCTGTGTTTGGTTGCTCTCTTCTGAAGGAAAGGGATGCATTACTTAATGGATTTGGGTATCTAAGTGGATCCGATATCTATTTGATTTAATGGGTTTGGTAACTTGGTTATTAATAGATTTGGGTATCTTAATGTTTAGTGGATTTGGATATTTGTTTGTTAATGGATGTAAAATCTATACCATTAATTAATCCGCAATATTGATCCGATAAATCCGCAATATCACCGATATTTCGCCGCAATCTCGCCGCAATTTCCGCAATATCGCAAAAACGCTGTTTGCCGCAATATTTCATTGCGAAATTGCGATTCTAAATTCCAGACCGCAATTTCCGCAATATCGCCGCAATTTAAAACACTGATAATTACCATTGTAATCTTAAAAATAAACCGTATCCGTTTTATGTACAAATCTTTTTTTTTTTAATATTTCAATATCGTAGTATCCGTTTTAATATCCGAATATAAACCGTATCCGTATCCGTATCCGACAATATCCGAACCGTATCCGTATCCGTTTAGTATCCGAACCGTATCCGGATCCGAGTAATTCCGTATCCGAATCCGTATCCGAAAAAAAATATGGATCTGGATCTGGTTCGACCACTATCCGAACCGTATCCGAACCATTGACACCCCTTGGAGACCCACCTATATGGTTCCATCTTAATACTTAAATAATTATATTTGCTCCAAACCGACTTTGACTTTATCATGATCCTTCTACACTCAACTCCATTTCCTCTACTAGAATATTCTCCATTTCTTCACATTTAAGAAAATGAATTAACTATTCAACAGGAAAGAGCGCACCACAAACAACTTAGAATCTTCAATATTTATTATGTGACAAGTGCTTTAATATTCAAAATACTCAAAATACAAGCATTTTAAAAAAATATAGTAATAAAGTAACACATACAAAATATATGATTTTTATATTTTTTAGCAAAAAAATAAAAATTAAAGATTAATACGTGGAAAGTACTATTTTTAAAACTTTAAAATTTTATAGGAACATGTTGTAACTAAATACCAACTATAGAAAATACCTAATTTTTAATTTTGTATTAATACCGTCAAAATTGGAATGCTTAATAAATGCATAATACTAAAATTTACTAAAAAGTATTGCAATTGAATGTTAACACGTGCAAAATACTCAATTTCATATATTTTCTCGAAAAATGTGGTCATAAAAAACATATTTCAAAATACTTAATTTTCAGTATATTTTCCTCAAATATGCAAAAATTGAAGGGTAACAAGCGCAAAATACAACTTTTTTTTATAAATATTGCACTTATAAATACTGACATTGATAAATACTGAACTTTAAAGCTTTTTCTCAATTAATTTCCGAAATTGAAGAGTCGAATAGTAGTTTTTTTCCAGGTCTTTTCCATCAATTACCTTCGGTTGTTGTTCCATGAAAAATAAGGAGAACACTGCTTGTGTTTTCTATCTTTTGTAATAATTATAGTTATGACATATTAATTAATTATATTAATGTGTAATTAGCTAATACATCAACTTATCAACTTATGTGTATTTTATTTCATATATTAAAAATATAATTAATTTATATTTTTTATATTAAGTTAAATTATTTTTTCATAGAACATAATATTAATAAATAATTTTTATCAACCAATTAATAAATTATAATATGTATGTGTGTGTGTTTGTGTGTGTGTGTGTGTGTGTGTGTGTGTATATATATATATATATATATATATATATAGAGAGAGAGAGAGAGAGAGAGAGAGAGAGAGAGAGAGAGTCCGTCTACTGTGACATTGATGGCACCAAACAATTTGTGCCATTAAATTTTAAACCGTAGGATTGCATGAGTTTGGGCGGATCAACATTGGATGATTTAATTTGTGATTAACGGAGTAATGGCCCGTCTATACCCTTTATCCCTTTGTTCATTCGTTGTTTCTCTCATACATCTCTGTAGCACGCCCTGGGTCTTCTTCCTCGAATCCCTCTAATCGCCTAGTAGTGTCCCTCTAATGGCGTAGTTGGGCTCTAGTTCTCTTCAAACGAGTTGGTCTCTCGCTTTGGATGCCCTTTGGTTGAGTTGGTCTCTCTACCTGTCTCTTTCGTTGTTAAGTGGATTTTCTATTAAGTTCTCTTCAAACGATTTTTACATTAGGTTCTCTTATTCTTTGTCGTGACATGGTCTGGATTTCTTTCCTTCTCTCTTTTGACTTGGTCTGGTTTCCCTCAATTGTGTGAGTTTCTTCAAATAATTCAATTGTTTCTTCAAATCAAGTGGAACCTGTGTTGTACGGATACGCCGATACGGCGATACGGCGACGCGTATCGGATACGGCGATACGGCAATTTAACATATGATTTAGGATACGATACGAATACGGCGATACGGCTAAATTCAGTTTTTTGGAGTATCCGCGCAACATAGAGTGGAACCAATCAATGTTTGATTTTTGTCTGAGTACTGATTTTTGTTTCTTCAAATAATTCAATTGTTTCTTCAAATCTTCAATTAATCTTTTTCGCTGTTATCTGAGTACTGATTTTTTTGTCTTTAATTCATGTTTGATTACTTCCAATGATTTTGTTTGAGCTGATGCTCAATTTGGATGCAATTCATCGAATTAACTGTCCTTGATATGAAATTAGTTTTATTCAATTTTCAATAAAGTTCTTCAGGTTTATTTATGTGTGTAATTTTTTAATTTTGTTTTAAAGACTAATTGGATGCTTCAATATGTTTTTAATGAATTAGATATATAATTATGTACGAAATTTTCTTCTGAATGTAATGAAGATGTAATTCTTATGATATTGTTTATTAAGGTCATGGCGAAAATATAACATTGATGATAGTTATGAATTTTTAAGTAAATTACTTCCCTAAATTGAAATATATTTGGCGAATTTTTTATCGCAAGCATTGTTTACATTTTGCATGGTTGATACGTAGTGCTTACAACAAACTACATACACAAACCATGCTTGCAAACTACGTACACAAATCAGTACGATACATGTAAATATATAAACATCAAATACAACCAAAATCAAACATATCATCCGTCATAGTAAAATACATCTCAAACCAAAAGAAAGACAAAAGATAACTTCTTTTTAAGTAGAGAGGTATCACTATGATTTAGAGTTCAACGACCAAATGGGTGGAAAACTCTAGGCGATTCTGGGGTGGAGGCAAAACCTAGCCGCCGCCTCCACCCCCTCCTCTCTCACACCTTCGACCCAGCTCCTTCGACCCAGCTCCTGGAGGTCCGGCGCGACGACGATAGACCGCGGCGCTGGAGGCAAAACGACGCGAGCGGCGACGGAGGCAAACCGTGGCCACCGAGGCGAACGACGCGTCGGCAGGAAGGGGAGCAAAGGAAGAAAAGGGACCCTAGCGTCGGCAGGAAGGGGAGGAAAGGCAGGAAGGGGAGGAAAGAAAGGAAAGGGAGGAAAGAGGCCACTGGAAAGGCGACAGCGACACGCGACGGCGACAGCCCCTGGCGGAGATCCGAGGACGACAGCCCCGGCGACAACCCGAGGACGACAGTCCCTGGTGGAGATCCGAGAGCGACGGGCACAGCCCCGGCGACAATCCGAGGGCGACAGCGACAGCGAGGGCGCGACAGGCTGCGACAGCGAGGGCGACGGTGCCGCGACAAGGAAAAGTGTGACGGCTCCGACGAGGCCGATTATGGAGACGAATTGATCGTCTAAGGATAGCCGAAAGCATCATCGCTAGCGAGCGGTGGCGGCTAGGGTTTCCGATGCTAGCGAGGGCTGTCATCGGGGCGATTTTGGAGCTCCTCGAAGAAAACGCGAGGCTGGTGCCGAGTCTGGGGCGAGTTTGGGACGAGTCTGGACCGAGTCTGGGGCGAGGCCGAGAGCGACGGCCGAGTCTGGGGGCGAGTCTGGGGGCGAGTCCGAGAGCGACGGGCCGCGACAGCGACGGTGACAGATTTGATGACAATCCGAGCGCGCGTGGCAAACCAAGGGCAGAGGGAGGTTGCGTTCGTCTAAGGATGGCCGAAAGCATCATCTCTCGGCATGTATATTACTTTTGCAATTATAATTTATTTTTGGGAAACTAATTTTTTACATTTATCATGTAAAATCGCACAAATGTATTAAACTTTGCTTTAATATATTAAAAGAGGCTTCGCCTCTTTAGTTTTTCAAAAAAAGTAGAGAGGTACCCTATTCTTCTTTATTTGACAAAAAAAAAAAACAATTTTTATCTTACCTCAACATCTAACATATCATAAAATTCCGAAAATCATTCAATTAACATTTATATCCTTACTTTCACAAGTAGGGGTGTCAATGGTTCGGATCTGGTTCGGATAGTGGTCATACCAGATCCATATCCATATTTTTTTTCGAATACGGATCCGGATACGGAATTACCCGGATCCGGATACGGTTCGGATAATAAACGGATACGGATACGGTTCGGATATTGTCGGATATGGATACGGATACGGATACGGTTCTCTTTCGGATATTAAAACGGATACTATGTTATCATAACATAACTTACTTTTTAGTTATAAATATATATAATTTATGACATAAACGATAAATATGATTATATTTAAACGTAATTTTACGATTGTGAGTTTAAATCACTCACAAATCATTAATTTGTATATGATCTTTCAACTAATATCAAATATAATATATAAAAATAATATATAATATGCGTATCCGGATTCGGGTCCGGATACTCGAATCTGGTTCCGAGTATCCGGATCCTAAAAATACCCGGATCCGGAACACGGATCCGGTCCCCGCACCAAAACCTAATATCGAATCTGGTTCCGGATCCTAAAATTAGCAACCAGATCCATATCCGGATCCACTCGGATCCGGATATTTTTTTCGAATCCGGATATTTCTTCGGATACGGTTCGGGTCGGTTCGGGCAATATCCACACCATTGACATCCCTATTCACAAGTCATTTATTAAGAATCGAATTAATAAATTTTTCGTCAAGAATAAAAACAGGGAATTATTATTAGATGAATTTGACCCAAATTGAACATCAATTGTAATCAAACCATTTCAAAATTACCTACTGATAAATTGCAACTCAATTATCAAAATGATCCAAAGATACGTCATGTATCTAACTGACACGATTGGTTCAAGTAAGGTTTCCCTAGTGGTAAGAGAATTAGATGAATTGAACCAAAATTATCCAGGTAAAATCTGCAAAGTTTATATTTTTTGGATTTCCTTGCCTTTTCGGTGATATGGGGTAAGCTTAATGGTGCTAGATCTGCAGCCAGTGCGGCTCTTGTTGCTCCTGTGATACGATGTTGACGAGAGAGAGTGGTAAGTCCGATCGATCTACAGACGATGCCGACTAGAGAGAGAGAGAGAGAGAGAGAGAGAGAGAGAGCACATCGAAGAGCACACGGGGAGAGGATGGTGTAGAGTAGAGACAAAATGAAAAGCACCAAGTTAAAAGCCAAGTCCAATAGAGAGACGGAAACAAAAGAGAGAAGACGCCTGTTAATCATGATCAATCCAAGTTGCTTGATCCGCACAAATCCAAAGGTTAATAAGTTAGTGGCACAAATTACTTGGTGCCATTAATGTTATAATAGACGGACACACACACACTCTCTCTCTATATATATATATATATATATATATATATATATATATAGGGTATATATAGGGAGAGAGGATGACTACGATATTTAATTAAGTATCATGGGTTGAGTACTTATGATTTTTTAACAATTGAATTTGTTTTGAAATTTTTACATTTAATGACGAGCACAAATTTTCATGAATATCATTAATGATGAGCACAAATTTGTATAGATATCATTAAAAAATATAACTATCATACATAACACATATTAATGGATAATATTAACTAAACGAGGTCATGTTCAAGTGTTTTACATTTGATACTTCACGTCAAACAATAATTTTTACTTTCATTATTTAACATTCTCACACATCAAATAACAGACAAAAGAACATATATCTTTCCAAATTTTCATCATTATTTCATTTTCTAATTGCTCCCTATCCTCCAAATTGTCTTCCATCAATCGCCCCTAACTCATACAATATACTAAATTTCTAATTTTTCTCTCGCAAACTATAAAAAACTTAAATCTAACCCTGTAAAACATATAATTTTGATATATTTCATCAAAATTGAAATTTAACGTGTTCAAATCAGTGTTGTAAAAAACGATGAAAATAATAAAACGACCGTAGTTTATTTTACAGCGAAAAACGTTTTGAAGACCATTTTTCTCATAAAATATTTGTGGTTGAGAAAAAAAAAATGTTTCGGCCAGCTTTCATTTTTTTCAAAGTTTGGTCCATGGCCCAGCTGTCTTTTTCAAAGTTTGACTCGTGAGTGTTTTCTCTCTTCGTTGCTTTAAACACACCCGAAATCACAAAGAAATTAAAAAAAAAACAATAAAATCTGGTGATACTTGTGTGGACATTATCAATATCCTAATTTATCAACATATGAATATGTATTTGTACCTTGATTTGATCAACGATTATGGTCTTCTGGGGAATTATATTATTATTTTATTTTTGTATAGTTTGGTCATCCATAATGGATACATTTTTCAAGAGAAAGAAACGAGTAGAGTTATGAAAAATATAGTCGTCAATGGAGTCTCGTAGATACTCACCATATCAGATACAAAATGTATTATTATTATTATATTATTATTTTTTTATGTCTGTGAAGACTAAACCTAGCGGACTCCATACCCCTCCCCCCGTTTGGGTACGAGATCGACCAGTTTGGATACGAGATCGACCGGTTGGGATACTTTATAGATACGAAACAAACTTGGTTTGAGTACATTAAAGCTCCGGTACGGGTAGTGACGTCTTCCTTCTCGTATTCTCAAGCGCAATTGAAGACGATGCATTGAGAGACATAACGATTACGACGGCAAACGTGTCCGGACACAAGACGACGATCACATATGGCCGTGATGGTGAAAGCACAGATGACCGAGATAGTAATGCCCCACGTGGCAGCGGTTCGACTATATTAGATTTGGCTAAGTATAATTTTGAGGATCTTTTCTATGGCTAAGGATAATGCAATATCATTTTCTTTTTAAGTTTTAACGACCACACTTAACATATTTCATCTGTTGCCTTAAAAAAGAATATTATTATTTTATTTTGTTAAATGTTTGTATTTTGTTTGTTTTTGTAGTACATGAATGCATTTGATAGAGCGATGAATTTATTGGACGAGAAATTCTCGTTCGTCTCAAACCCGAAGCAAATTGTGAGTAGCATCAACGAGAAGAAAAGGTAATTTTATTTCCTATCTACAATTTTCTTTTTTTATTAAATATTTTACGAATTAATAATAATAATAATTTAATTTCATAAAAGTTATCGTTTTTGGGCGTGATGATCTAGTCTGTCTTTAACTTCCATCCTGAAAACACATACGGAGGAAAAATTTGATTTGATTTGATTTAATTTATATAAATTAATAATTAATTATTATGTTTTGAAATATTTAGATATAAAGCTGGGTGCAATTTGCATTTGATTTTATTTGATTTATATAAATTAATAATTGATTATTATATTTTGAAATATTTAGATATAAAGTTGGGTGCAATTTGCATGACAAATATAAAGTCGTGCTCGATTCGGATGCTCTCGAATTCTGTGGACTAGGAAGAGCAAGTATTAAGGGGAATTCTATGTTAATTCCTTTTGAAAAGGGTAATGTGAGTATTTTTAATTAATTGGATTTTTTTTTTCTTTATATGCACGATAAAAACTTTTTATTTTGTTTAACATTGGTTGATAATAATACACTTGAATCTTATTATTAAATATTCATTGATTGACAAATATTCAAAACACCCTTATAAAAAAATCTACTATAAGAAAAACTCATATCATAGAACTCCTCAATTATTAAATATTAACGACAACAACAATAACAATAATAATTATTATTATATTTTTTTATAAATTATTAAAAGGTTGGTCATGACATGGAACATTTTACTAGCCGGAAGGCATACCGGGTATACCCCGAAACGAATTTCAATAACCGCCCGAACTCTTTCAAAGTTCTCTCTCCATCCCGCACTTGTGTGGTACTACAACGATACTAACGTCCTTATTAAAATATAAATATTATCATAAATGCCCATACAGAACTTGCAAAATTTTCACTTAAACCCTTTTTTTTTTGTAATAGGTGTATTGTAGGGTCGAAGAAAGTGAGGAGAATAGAGACGAAGAGGCCGCGCAGGAAATTCTTGAAGAGATTCCGCGTTAAATAATGAAATAATAAGTAATGAAACTGATTATTTCAGTTCATTTGTGTAATAAATAAAGAATATTTCCGAAACATGGACGAGAAATAGGGGGAGATTGGGAAAAAACGAAAGGAAAGCTTGGGACATATTGTGGGCGGCGACACTATGGACTATTTGGCGAGAGCGAAATGCAAGAATCTTCAATTCCAAAAACAAATCACCGGAGTGGACGGCAAAAAAAGCGGTGGAACAAGCGACTACATGGTATAGGATACTTGCAAGAAATAACTCCACAACTTCTTAAGACCGAAGCGGGCACGAAAAATCGCCTTCATGTAATTTTCTTTGAACTATGTAAGTCATTTTTCTTTACCCATTTATATATGACAGAATACCAATTCGGTATTCCTTTCAAAAAAAATAAATAAATAAAGAATATCTAATAATAAAACTTTAATTAAATAATAAATAAGAATGCATAACCTCTTGTTACCCACCATTACCATCACCATCGGACTCTCCAGTTCCGAAACCCAATCTTTTTCTCTACCTCCTTCTCCCACTTGCAGTTTCCCACTTCCATTATTCAATAACGGGTCGTCAAGAATGGAGGATCCGAAAAAATGCAACTATCATCCTTTGTCATCATCTTCTCTTTCTTATTTATCTTCTGCGATCTTATGTAAATTTTGCATTGACTGGCTCCACTGCTTCATTCATCGTAAATTTCGAATCCTTTGCTATCTACACAAAACAAAATAAACATATGGGCATTTTTGTAATTTTAATTTTGCTATCTAACACAAAACAAAATAAACATATGGGCGTTTTTGTAATTTTAATTTTTTTGACAAGCCAAAACTCACGTATTCTCCTCCACCAAGAAACTTGTAGATCATTTTTGGGTTTGAACTTTGGAGTGAAGTGAGCCCCAAATGGGTCAAGTTTCATATTTTAATTTTCTCCTCAACATCTCAAAAATCAGTTGCACGGCTGGCCAGCCCTGGATTTTGAGCTCCACAGGTCACACAAGTCTCTTATAAGTTTTTCTTCTAAATCTCTCTCTAAATGCCTCAAAAACGTGTTCCAATCCAATCTCTCCCTCCACTTCTGCCAGTACCAGATCATTGGTACAGCCGTGGATTTTAAGACCTTTATCTCTTCAAACCAAAGCCATGGTTCAAGGCCCTCTTTCTCCTGATCATTTCGGTACCGAGAAATCGAATTTTGACAAAGAAAGGAGGAAGTTATGATGGTTTTTCTCTAGCTCAAGACTATTCACACGAAGTGTTCGATCAAATGCATGACTCAGAACCTTACTAGGTTGGATCCAGACCCGAATCAACACCCATTAACCCATACCCATTATTTCAAATGGTTCTCATGGATCCTCAGTGGCGTATTTTTGATGCAATCTTCATTAAATATTATAATTCAGTGTATTTTCCTAACAACTACATGAGCTCGAAACAGAAGAACAACTCGGTCGTTAGAACTGATTCTGTTGGAGCCTTAACTTAACTGTCCCCTCTTCCTCTCCATTCCAGCAGTGACTGGACGTCCCCAATAATCTGTCTGTGAGCAAAAATACACAGCAAAAACCTACTGCACTCTCTCCATTTTCGCCGAGAAAATGACGACGATAGTAAAACGACCCTAACTTCATTCGCGATGCTCCAAATCTCGCGAAGTTTTCGGAAAAATGATCGTGGCCACGTCGTGCATCTATATAGCTCTCCAATTTGAGCAAAAATGGACTCTCTAAGACTGCTTTTGCTATAAATAGCTTCAGTTTTGATCTAGTTTTGGTGACACACCATTATATCCATTCGTGAGTGCTTTCAAGCACTTGTTAACCATTTTCACTAAACTCCCCCAAGCTCTCTTGGATCACCTAGGCTCTTGATTCACCTTAATTTTCAAGATTTGCTCCAAAATCAAGGCGAAACCCTAAATCAGTGAACTCAAGCCACAATCGAGATCTCTAGCTTAAATCAAAGATCAACCTTCACTCCTCCACCTCACTAGATCAAGAACGAATCTTAAAAGACAACTTCACTCAAGCACTCAATATATTTGGTTATTCACTCATTTTTCTCTATTTTTTATGGTTTTAATGTGATTTTCTTTGTCAAACTTGATGAATCATGTTTGATTGTGTTATATGAAGTTTATTTAGTGTTTATATTTAATCTGAAATTTTTCCTGAATTTTTAGAATATTTTCTTGAATTTACTTGTGAAGTACTTTTAATTTCTGATTATTCTCTGTAACTGTTTTGTGATTTAAATTCGAATTAATTTTTTTTAATTATTCTAAAAATATGATCTTGTTAAACAACTTTAGTACTTGATTTTTGTGTAAATAGTTTTACCATTTTAATCAATATTAAGTTTGTTAAAAGTTTCCAAAGTTCACTTCAAGAATAATTTCCTGAAACTTTTAATTTTCTTGTGCTTTTAATTGAATTTTTTGGGTACTTTATAGAACTCGAACATCCAGATCAAAAGTATCTTGTTTTAGATCTAGATCTCTAGTTATGTAGAATTTTACCCCATGTCATTTGGATAATTAATGAATTAGGTATGACTGTTTTAGCCTAATTTCTCATTAATTTTTCTTGTTGTTCTAGACGAGTAATGATACAGACCACACCTTTCCATTCGGGATGTCGGAGGCCGCACGCTGTTATCGTTTGACGCCATACCCGTATCGTGAACTCACAGTGTAAGAATAGATGGTTGTTGTCTTCGGAAGGGTGCGATGGGCACAACACGCATCCTCCTGAGTTAGGCCATCCTCGTTTTTGTAGTCTTTCCTGGGTTAGGAGTTTGTTTTCTAGGAGAAGCCAAATGAAAATTTTAACTTTTAGCGGAGCCTTCGATTTCCAGAGATTTCGAGCCCATGGGGTTTTGACTCCGGTACTTGCTAGCATGGTGTATAGTTCTTTAGCCGAGAACTTATCTTGTTGTGAACCGCTTGGGTTTATACCCCATTTTACTGTGTCCGGCTCATCTGTGAGTTGTAGCGAGAGATTATGTGCTAGTGATGCAAGTTGCAGACGTGCCTCGGATGAAGAGTTTGATTTAAGAGGGATGCTTGCGATGCCCATGTCTAAGCATTGTTTCACTGTTGTGTTATTATTCCTTAAGAAAGGTGGGATTGCCGGATATGTTTTTGCTAGGGGTTCATTTTCATGCCAATGGTCGTACCAAAAGTTTGTGGACTTTCCATCCTTCACTTCGTGGCGGGTTCCCATGTCCGCTAGTTTCTCCACTTTTTGTAAGTCCCTTATGAAGTAAGACGCTTTGGAGATTTGAATGTCTTTAAGGTTGTGTTGTTTCCCGTAAATGTCTATAAACGTACTTTTCCATAGGCTTTGGCCTTGTTTCCGTAGAAACCAAACCCATTTGGTGAGTAGGGCTAGATTTTGTAGTTGAAGGTCGATCACCCCTAGGCCCCCGCATGATTTTGGTTGGCATATTTTTTTCCAACTTATTAGATTTTTGCCGGCCTTGAATTGGTCGCTACCTTGCCATAGAAAGTTTCGTCTCAGGGCATCGATTTTCTTAATGACCCAATTTGGCAATAAATTTGCTTGCATGAAATATAAAGGTGTCGACGAGAGTACAGAGTTGATCAATGTCAATCGACCCCCAAAGGATAAGAGGCGGGCGCTCCAGCCGTTGATACGAGTCCTAATATTTTCGATAAGATTTAGGTAGCATGATTTTGTTGGTCTTTTGATTGCTAGAGGGAGACCGAGATGGGTTATAGGGAATTTAGCTTCTTTGCATGCTTGAAAACTTTGAGCCGATCGCCGCGTTGCTAGTACAAAACGGCGATTCTTCTTTGAGACGAGCACGATGGATACGAGTAGAGGTTTTAAAGTTTCGGAGCCAGACGTGATCAACTCGAACCGCCGCGAGTTTTTATCTTCACCGATTCAAACGTGATTCAGAGGTAATAAACACAAACTCTTCCTTCGATGTATGATTTGTTTGCACGGATCCTTGTGGTCAAGTCTTGAGGACTACTTTTTTTGTTATTTCCGTTGCGTTTCTAACTGCGGGACCCAACACAACATACTCGCAACTTTGAGTGTTTTTGAATTTTTTGAAAACGGTCTCTATCCTTGCTCAGAACCCATAAGAATTCAATTCTTGTATTCTTATTCCAAATCATTCTCAAATATGTCTAAAAAAATTTCTTGTTCAAATTCTCTTACTTGAGAATTGATTGGATATTTAATTTTTTTTTTAATTTTTTTATTTTCTACAATTTTGTAAAATATAGCTTTAATGGCTTACTTGAATATTTATATTTTGTATAACCATACTCCCACTATTCTTTTCGAATCAATAACCTACACGTTAATGAAACGGAAACACCGATAATTGTTCTTGTTTCTAATGGTCAAGATCCGAATTGTGTATATTTTAAAGCCAAATTAAGCCATGCAACTAAAAATATACCGTTTCGATACGATCACATCCAATTGCATCAAAAGCAACTCTCGAGTCACTCGTGAGATAGGCTATCGAGTCCAACTCGACAATCCTTGTGTGTAATCTCACTCTATAACCTAATTTTAGACATAAAGTTGAGTCCAACTTGAATATTTATACAATCCTTGTGTGTAATCTCAATCGCATAATTTTTTTTTTCAAATACTAAGATATTTATTTAATAATAGAAAAAATCATATATTGTGAGAGATTGTTGGTTCAATCCTTATTGACATCAATGAATTGGTGGACATATAAACCTTCTCTATTTATTATAAAAAAAAAAAAAAAAAATACCCAAGATGGAGAAGGAAACAAAAACTAAAAAATATCATGAAATAAGTCCCGAAAAATATAAGTCAAGGAAAAAAATACAAGATATAACTACACAACAACAAAAATATTGAAAATAAAAAATTCAAACAAAATATATCAAAAAGAACATCAAATCTCGCGCAATTGCGCGGGGTGTTGCAAGTTCAGTTTAATATTTAACATCATCTCCCTTGAACATGAATCTGTTGGAGCTCTAGGGTATGTTCTGTAGGTAAGATTCGACGCGTGAGATTGGTAGCATCTGGGTGTTCTTGTGTTTGTGTTCCATGCATTGAAGGAGAATTCATCCCCGATGATTGGTCTGATATGGTTTCATTATTCATCAAACCCACTTGATCTCCATTTGCTTTGCCACGACTTTCTCCAGCGCTGTTCACTGATGATTTGCTACGATCCAAGGCAGACCGGACAACAGAATCCATCCGGTCAAACTGCTTAACCAACGCACGAAATATATCATATGTAGTTTCGTGATCACTAAATTCACCTTTTATCCTATCCCAATTTCGGTACACATATCTTCCTAGATGGATTATGATCAAGAGGACAGAGACAACACCTGTTATGATAAAAAGACCTGCAGAGTTTCTGAAACTTAGGCTCGGAGAGCCCAAGGCAGCACCTTGCCTAGGGCAACTGCTAAGGTCACCCAACCATTTTTTGTCAATTTGAGTCATTTCATTTCCTTCTGTTGCCATGGACACATCCGGTACCAGTGGCGAGCCTCTTGGAAATACCTAAAAAAGATTAAACAAGACGAGACCTCAAATTATAAAGATAGGATGTGTGTTTATGGAGAAATGATCATGATTAATTAGAGAATCTTACAAAACCAAATCCATCTGTCTTGTATATCGGACCGATCATTGTATGGTTAGCACAATACTTCCCTAAGAAGACCTTAAGATAAGGAATCTCATCGAAAATAGCCGAAACCCCTCCATTGGATGAACCCTTGGCAAGGGCCTCGGCATATTTTTCAATTGTATAATATGTCCTCAATTTAAGTGTGTCAACACTCAGTCTTGATTTTAAGAAATCAAGTACTACAACATTTCCGGCTTGATATCCAATGTAGTCTCCTTGTCTTAAGAGTTCGTTTACATCTGTAATGGTTGGGGTTAGTTGTTGTATAGTCAGCATGGATGCCAGACAAGCCGTGTAGCTTGAAGTTAGGATTAGCACTACAAATACCCAGATAATAATCAAGATTCTCGATAGGTTGCTTCGTAATTTTGCATCTGACCAATGAATGAAATTACATAAGATTGAAAGGCAATTATATCTGTATAAACGATTTCTACTTTATTTGAAACAATAGCAGTATGAATGATTTCCAATTCGAAGTGAATTATTATTTTTGTAAAGGGTTTTAAAAATTAAAGAACTGATAAATTTAAAAAAAATATGAGATAAAGAAACTAAACATACTGTGAGAATAGACGAGAGTAGAGAATGCAAAGTAAATTGTGAGGCCGACTTGCTCCAATTTCGTCCCTCGAAAGTCTGGATTTATCCTGTGCTCAATCACCCATACAGCGAATCCAATGAGGAAGAAGAATGCGAGACAAGTTAGCCATAACGTGGTAGTTAGAGGTTGCAAAAAAATCCACATTGAATTACTCTTGCCCACTTTGATTGGCACAACCATCGATATACCCGAGTCTGTATATGGCAATGTAAAATCCACATAATTTGTCCTGTTGGCAGTAACTGTGGTGTCCGCCACAAACGCATCAAAATTCTGTTCTCAATTTGGATACGATATTATTAATAAAATGATAAATAGATGAAAAAAGTGTTTATAGTAGATTAGTGGAAGTAAATTTGTGAATACTTACGCCAAGATGGACTTCATAGATGACATCGTCATGTGTGTATCCGACGGCAACGGGCACGTACTCATAGCTTACATAGTAAGGAAGCTTTTTTATGGCAGCATCAAAAATATCGATAGAGTAGCCTGTAACACTGGATGTGTTTGTGATTGGCTCTGATACATTCACAAATTGTGGGAAAGTTTGTTTCACCGGCACAGCAATACACAGTGTCTTCCCTTTGGTTGGGTTGACCCAACCTTTGGGTGTTAACGTCGAGTCCCCTGGCCATATGATCGCCTTTAGCTTGTTATTCCTATTACCATAGTCACTTGTTATCCCTTCTCCTTTATTCCAAAATCCTATCGTTCTCGTGCTTTTTCCTATCATATTAAATATCTCATATGCATGCAGCTGAAGTTGTCCATTTACGAGAGTAAAATTACCAGCCAACCCATTAAACGTAGTGTTATGAATTGCAGTGAGTAGTTTAGCCCCGGTATGGGAAACACCAATTTTATCGAATGCCGTGGAATATCCACTCCCCCTTTTTGGCATTATAAAGCTTGGGTTGGTTACATTTGCCTTCTCAACTGCAATTGCCATCGCCCAAGTTGCATCATATGCCCATAACTGGTATATGTTTGGTTCCCTCACCTTACTGTCTGGGTAATCTTGCCGATACCTCGCTTGGAAACGAGCCGAGAATTGCGTTATTTTATTTGACGACGGTAAATAAGGCCGAAACCCGACCACACCTTGCATGGAGCTTAAGATGATTGGATCAAGCGTGTCAATCACATATCCTACACAATCCGTTACGATCCAGACATAACCCTCAGACAACATGTTAAGCTTTTGTGCGATGCGGAATAGCCGTATAGCAAGAGCAAGACGCATATGAACCAAAAACACAGATGTTTGTAAGTTCATGAGTCGGGAGAGTTCCTTTTCAATCTGGTCATCTATTGCCGTGCTAGGTATAACAGCACGATCAAGAATTTGTACATCAATTGGTTCGAGTGCATCTATAAGGGAGGGGAGAATGCCATACCCATAGTAAGAGTCTTCACAAATTGGGATCACAGCATGCCAACCGAATTGTCGGATGAAACTGGCGATAGGGAGGGATTGGGATGAATCATTGAGACAAGCACGAGTGAAATATGGAGAGCGAGACGGGGAAATGATTGGGGATGTAGCAGAGAAGGAGAGAAGAGGGACCTGGGTTCGATCACAGAGAAAGGTAACAAACTCGGTCTCGGTCGAGGTTTGGGGACCCATTATGGCTTCCACTTGAGTCTTCAGTAGATCCACAACTATATAGGACAAAAGAGATTTATGTTAATATCGGGATTGATGGGGTAACGATACTTGATATATTTTTTAAGAAAATTCTAGATCATGAATTGTGGCTATTATAATTTTTTATTGTTTATATTGATGTTCATGGGACACAAATTCATAATCTCTTCAACACGTGATTATGTTGTGTCAAGTTCTCAACCAACTAGATTATGAGATCATTGACAACAATACTTAATACTTGATCCTAGATTTTATGAGAGTGCCGTTGGTAAACTTACATTCTTATCTTATATTTTCGAATTTTTGATTATGTGATACTATTTTTTATATAATTTAACATCTTAATTTATATTTTGTAACTATTAAGCACCTTGATTGATATAATTTACATTCTTAGTTTATGATTTATTTTTTTTAATTTTTGCTTAAGCACTAACCATTATGCCATCCAACATTGGTTTCTTCTTGAGAGAGTTTAATATATATAGGGAAAATATAGAGAAACGCTATTGCAAGAGCAAACATGGATAAATTGAGAGCGATTTCAACTTTTTTTTTTTTAATCAAATGACCACTATATTCCTATTTATGGTGATTGATATTTATTATACTAATATACTATTATTTATATCTTCAATGAATAATGCAAAAATATTTTTCCTAATATTATGAAGAAATCAAATCTAACCAATATATATTAATTTTCATATTTAAATATAGCATGTTACAATTTTAATATTTTTGTATGATGAAAAAAATTAAGAATAAAAATATTTTTTCCTAATTGACACGTCAATTCATTTTAATACGTTAATATTAATACATATTGATTGACATGTCGATTCAATGAAAGATCAATTAACTCGTTAATTCATGCAATTAAGGGTATTAATCAATCCAATTAAACACATTTGCCCATCTCATCAAAGGTGTTTGGGTGAGTTTTGGGACACGATATTTCAAAAATGCAGAAGTATTCTGGGATATGGGTACCCTATACGAATATGGGTGTGATACGGGTCAGATACAGATAGGGGTACAATAGGGTCGGATACGTCACGTGGACTGTTCGATTATTTTAATATTTATTCTTTACGAATACGGATGGATGCTCCATTTAGGATACTTCAACCAATTATATATTTCGGTCCATAATATTTTTATATATAATCATTTAGGATAATATTAAATTAGTTTCATGATACTTCTAAAATATGTCTATGATACTTTTATGATATTTTCATGATATTTGTATTATTGATTGATTTTATTTATTGTCATGATATTAATTTAAAAATATTATTAATTTATAATTTAATTATTTTACATAATACAAATATATTAAAATAATAACTATATTGTCTTATTCGTATTCTGAAATTTTTGAAAATTATCGTATCGACGTATCACTCTATCCGTATCATATTGGATATGATACCCGTATCCGTATTCGTGGAACATAATATATAACCCAAATATATAATAGAAAAAGTATTACGTTAGCCAGAAACTTTGTTTTTTGTTCTCAATTTTTTTTAAATATTGATTTTTTAACTACAATATATTTTTTGAAGTACAATACGTTTGTTATTAACCTTATAAAATACACATTTTAGTTGTGTGATATGCTCTGTCCGGGGCCGGTCTCGGGTTCTCAAGGACCGAGGCCCGTCATGAAATAGAGCCCTCATTTATAACATAATATGAAAATTATTCATATAATACCTTGAATATTATCATAATTTGAAATAGGCCAGAAATATTTTCATTACAAGGATTTGAAAAATTATAACTATGACTTAAAAGAAAACATTGAATCTGGAAAATTAAAGAAAATGATAATTTTTTTTTTTTGGAATAAATAACATACATTCAAGTGATTCGGCACTGAAATTTTAGATTTTTCTTGCATAATTTCTCGAAATCCATGAAAAGTATTGTATTATCATTTTTCTTGCATAATTTCTCGAAATCCATGAAAAGTATTGTATTATCCTCACATTAAAATTTCAATAAATGATTTACTAAATTCTAACCAGTTATGGGTGGATCTTAATAATATAAATAAGTCATAACAACTATTAGCTGAATCACAATTAAAAACTTAAATATTAAGAATAATCAAGAGAGACAGAAAGGCCATAAATTATATTTTTTCTCATAGGAAAGATCAGAACAATATTGTTATTTTCTATTGAAAATAAGAATAATAATTAGAAATTGGATATTAGATTTATGCAAATTGTATTTCTCAATAATCAAGAGAGATAGAGATAACTAGCATCTCTTCACATTGAAATTGGATAATAGAAGGTGAGAAATACAAACAAGAACTCGTACTCAAAAACCCTGGTAGACTTACCTAAATGGGATATGGTTGTCTAGGACTCTAGCGATTGAAAGTGGAGGAGTATTGCAAGCCAGGGACAGTGAAAGGGATCGAGATTGAGGGTAAAGGTTGTAGATATAGAACGGCCCGATCTATAGAACAGAATAGTAGAAGAGGTATATGAATGCCATTGATTGAAGAGGAGAGGTCGATTCAAGATCGTGAGAAGGGAGAAGTGAGTAGACTCAGGGGCTGTGAGCCCGTGACTGCGTTCCTACTGTTTTATCATTTCGAGTCTATTCCAAGCTTGGATATATATGCGAGAATAATTTATGATATTGGACCCTTGGTAAACTTGGACCCTCGTATACATTTTAGATGTCAGACACATTTAAAAATTTGTGTACATTTTTAACTGCAATAAACCTTTTTTTAGTTGAACGTTGTGCCTCTATATATATTTTATATTTCAACAAAGAAAACGAACACTTACCCTCGTCAGATACTGCAGGCTTGATAAAATCATCTCTCCTTCACTCCAATATCTCATCCGTTCTTGTTCTTTTTTCCTGAATATATATTATATTTCAGAAGATATGAACGAAACATGTAGTACGCTTCGAAAATGTATGTTGCAGTTAAAAATCTCTATAATGTTTTTAGCATATATAATATATTTTAAAAATATTATGTCAGTTATATAATTTTAATACTTTATTTATTATTTGTTTTAATGAAAAATAATATCAAATAATAAAAATATAAACAAAGATACAAAAAAAGAATCCTCTTATTATATGTTTTAATGAAAAATAATATCAAATAATAAAAATATAAACAAGGATACAAAAAAATAATCATCTTGAAAATATTTTGGCAGAAAAATATTTTGTTAGCGTTTAGTTTTAAAGTCCATTCATTTTTTAAATATATTTTTAATATTTTCAAGATGTCGACTAATATTTTTTTTACCAGTTCGCATTTTTTGGAGGAAATAAGTTTAGTTCGACTAATATATTGAAAATATATATTTTTACTAGTTCGCATTTTGGCTAGGTTTCGAATCATTTATTTTTCAATTTTTTCGATTCGGGTTGAGTTCAAGTTCGAATATATCAGGTCATTTTTTTGTGTCAGGTCAGATTTTGCCAGCTCTAGAAATTATTTAATGATAAAACTCACCCTAGCGAAAAAATTCTTTGTGAATCGCGTAAATATATTTTTCCTAGAATAAAGTATTATTAAGAGTTATTTAAATATAACCTATACGATCAATGGAAAAAGAAATGGAAAAAGAATGTGAATTATTGATCAAACATAAAATATATAGAGCCCATTTACTATTCCCCCCACTTTCTCCCACACATTGCCGATATGGCCCATTAGTTATTAATCACCATCTTAATTAACAAAGGAAATTTGAATGCATAATTAATTAATATATAATTAAGGTACATATGTATTAATTGTTAATAATTAATATTTATTAACTGTTAATAGAATTTATTTGTGTTAATTGAGATGGTGATTAGTGGTTAATTAACCATATCACCAAGGTGTGGGGGAAAGTGGTGGGAAGAGTAAAATTTCCCAAATATATATCACAATTTTGGAGGAAATGATGATAAGTTTTTTTTTTCCATATTTATACTCATATGTTATGTGATAAATACTTATTGAATGACAAAATGAATACTTTCACGAAATTAATTTGTAATTGTCATGTAACCTGTCAATATACATTCAAAATTATATTATACTAGCAATATCTCGCGCAATTGCGCGGGACTTCATACCCTTTTTTACATGTTTTTTTTGTATAATTTGTTTAAATAGTATTCGCACGGGTACGTTTAAACTCAATTAATATAATCATGATATGTTTGCAAATATATTGATATCAATCAATACATTATAATTAATAAATGTTCATGAAATTTGTTTATCATTGATATATGCATTATAAGTAATAAATATCCATGAAATTAGTCCATCATTATAAATGCACACAAAATAAATAAAATATAATATGTTATACTTCAAACAAAATTAAAGTTTGAAAACAAAACAAATAAAAGCATGAATAATACATATAAAACCGATATATTTGAAATGTCATCCATTAACATATAAAATATCAATTTTTTTTTTAAAAAAATAACACAATTATAAATTACCATCTTTGTTGAGACGACAAGAGAGTTTTAAGTATTATTAGTATTATTAATTGACTCAATTAACGATTCAATTGACCGTTTAATTAAATTGACACGTCAATTAACATTTACTAATATTAATATATTATAAATTATTGATGTGTTAATGAAACATGTCAATTAACATTTAATTGAGTCAATTATAAATGTTAATCAATTTAATTTGTCATCTCATCGAGGATATTGTGATGAGTTTGGGGGGTTGGGTATATTTTCATCGATATATGATATAATTTGGGTTGAAATAAAAAAGAAAACTAAAAAACAACACACGTGACAGCTTTTTGTAATATGTTAAAAAATATAACTATTGTATGAAATATATGTAACAAGTGAGTATAATTTCACGAAATGAATGATTTTGCATCTAGATTTGAATCTAGAAACATACGTGACAAATCTTAGTGCTACCACGTGAAACTTAAAAATGAAAACAAAATTCTAAATTTTTTAAATTTGACTGTCACATATATATCTAGGTGGAAATTTAGATACGAAATTTAGGTGCCTATCATTATAACTAAAAATTGTATGGATTACCAGCAAAAGCAGCCCCAACAGTTTCATTCATGGAATCCCAAAATTCAAAACTAATTCTAGTTCTGAAATGTGGATTCGCGGCATAGAAATCCTCAACAGCAATCATAATGCTTGTGCGGCTTCTCTTCCCTTCCAGTTGTGTGAGATCGAGCACAACCCCAACACGCACCGGTCTTGATGCGGCATCCTGAGCTCGAACTAGATAGCTTTCGGAGTCAATAATGGAGAAGAAAAGCAAGAAGGAGAAGAACAAGATAGGAGGTAAAGGAATGCACACAAGGCGCTTGTTTTTTGGTGTTTCCATTTAGACTTGTGGTAGAGGCTCATTGTGAAGGATTTTTTATACTTATAGTAATTCTGATATTGCCTCTATTTTTGTTCTGTTTGGGCTTGATTGATATTATGTTCAACCCTTAGTCAAAACTTTAATTACGAAAAATTGTGAACCAGTGATAAATAGATACACGTTTGTAATTCGAGTCTATTTATGTGGTTCTGAAATTGTGAGCCAGATAAACGTTTTTTTTTTTTTTAACAAGCCCGTAGGCAGATACACAACTTAGAATCTGGTCGTACAAATGACTTTTGAATAGATCGTATTGTATTTACTAGAAGAATAACTCGCGCTTCGCTGCGAATTTTATAATAAAATATATGAAATATCATTTATTATATATTTTATTCTTGTTTATTATTTCTTTCCTGGCTTAAACACATATATGAAATATAAATAACTAACATTATCATTACATCAACAATCAACATATTACTCGAAACACAAAAACATACAAAATTGTGTGCTAAATAACTCAAAACTAATAAACAAAACCTTTCTATATCAAAATACAGAGAAGACAACCATGACTGTATTATAACACGTTCAAATATATGTACCAAAACAAAATAAAAAATGTATTTATAACATATCACAAAAATAATTGTTAACCTCTATCTTACAATTAAGAAAACATTTTTCCACTGTCTTATTCAATGAATGAAGTGATGTGAGGAATGTAGGGCAAGAAAAGAGATGTATGGAAAAGAAAGAAAATTGTTTTATGAATGATTGATGTGTGTAATGAAAGGAGACCATGACATACCCAATTAAAATATATAATATGAAGAATATTGTACCAATAAAAGTGGAAGGAGAGAAACCAAGTTTTTTTTTACCTTATAATTCATACGTTATAAAAACTTATTAACAATGAGATAATACCTTTGGAGAGGGTTGAATAGTTTATTGCAAGGAATTTTAGTATTTTCTGTTTTTTCACAGGTTATATTTTACAAAAACACCTTAATATCACCTTGCCTAAATTATTACGTTCAATGTAAATTACCCTGATATACTGCAATATCAAACTGGTTGAGAGTTGAGACTATCAAACTGTTGAATGTAAAGATGTACCATAAGAATAACTCATGGACAATAATAATAATAATTATTATTATTATTATCTTACCTCACTGAGTTCTTTTTGTCCAAGAGAAATTTTCAGAATAATAAGGAAATTTTTCACTTCTAACCAAGTTTATAAACAATATATTCAAACTAACCAAGTTTTTCACAAAATTCTGGATATGTTTTTTGCGCAGAATCAATACCCGCCAGACGGGGTACCATTCCCCGCCTTTTTCTTAAAAACATTTTTGGTCCCGTAATCTCCCTTAATCACGGCTCCATGCATAGAAGCAATGCCTGCACAATGCACTAACTTTAATTTTAATTCATGGCTCCATGCACTAATTTAGTTCATGATTTAATCAAGTTTTTATATATTATTTTATTTTATTTTAATATTTTATGCGCATTCGATATTGTATTCATATATGTATTCGTGTTCGAAATGTAATATCGAATATCGTAGTCGTATTCGTGTTCGAAATCGGATATCGATAGATTATTTCATTTGTATTCGGAACCGGACATCGGCTACCGTAATCGTATTCGAAATCGAATATCGATTAACGTATTCGTATTCGTATTCTTATTCGAAATCAGATATCGGATATCAGGATATTAATACGAATACGGTGTTATCCGGATATACCTCCGTATTCGTATTCATATCATGGTATTCGATATCTGATTTCGAATAAGAATACGAACACGTTAATCGATATTCGATTTCGAATACGATTACGGTAGCCGATGTCCGATTCCGAATACAAATGAAATAATTTATCGATATCCGATTTCGAACACGAATATTGATACAAATACAATATCCAATTTCGAATACGGATACGACTACGATATTCGATATTACATTTCGAACACAAATATATATATGAATACAATATCGAATGCGAATAAAATATTAAAATAAAATAAAATAATATATAAAAACTTGATTAAATCATGAACTAAATTAGTGCATGGAGCCATGCATGGAGTCATGAATTAAAATTAAAGTTAGTGCATTGTGCACTATGTTGCACGGATACGGGTACGGGTATCGTATCCGATACGATACGGATACGGCGATACGGCAATTTTTGAAAAATCACGGATACGCATACGGCTATATAGTTATTATTTTAATATATTTATATTATATATAATAAATAAATAAATAATATTTTTAAATTAAATATCATGACAATAAAAAAAATAAACATAACAATACAAGTATCATAAAATTATCTTAAATTATTTTAGAAGTTTCCTAAAACTAATTTTAGAAGTATCCTAGAAGTATCCTAGAAGTATCATATACAAATTATTTAAAAATATTATGGGCCAAAACATATATTGGGCCGAAGTATCATAAATGGAGTATCCCGGCCGTATCCTAAACGTATCCCAGCCGTATCCTGCCGTATCCTGCCGTATCCCCGCCGTATCCGAAAAAAATAAATATTAAAATAATCGGATACGTCACGTGGCGTATTCGATACGTATCGCAGCCGTATCGCACCCGTATCTGTATCGGATACCCGTATCCTCAGGATACTTCTGTATTTTTGAAGTATCCGCGTAACATAGATTGTGCATGGAGGGCATTGATTCTATGTATGGAGCCGTGATTAAGGGAGATTAAGGGACCAAATTTTTTTTAAGAAAAAGGCGGGGAATGGTACCCCGCCGCCGGTATTGATTCTCCGCAAACGACATATCCAGAATTTTGTGAAAAACTTGGTTAGTTTGAGTATATTGTTTATAAACTTGGTTAGAAGTGAAAAATTTCCGAATAATAACCAATCTTCTTCACCGCATCCTACAAACCCAAAAATTAAATATACAAATATGTAAGGGCCTTTCTGCAACCTAAACAAAACAGAGGGGCTTTATGTATGTTTTACCTATTATAATTAGAGATATAATATACCTCGATATAATCTTTGGGCCCACTATCAATACCTCGATAAAATTTAAATCTACCTTGTATTCGTGCGAGATGTGCACTTTGTACTGATTATTACGCATGTATTATGGTAGAAATTAAATTAAGTCTAATTAATGAAAAATAGTTCACATTTACATCGCTAGCTGATAAGTACCATCCAGTTTTGAAAGATACAAATACTTCGATGCGCCAAGAAAAAATCAAAATCATGATAAAAATTGAATAAAAGAAAATATAGTATTAAACGAAGAATAAACACCTACCCTTGCATTCGGGCCATATATGCTGAATTGGACCACTGAGACTTCGTAAATCGTAATGCTTTTGGGCGTGTCTTGTCCTTTTTTTTTTTTTTTTTTTTGAAGGAAAAAAGGCCCTGTGAGGACCAATGTTGCAAATGACGGGAAACGGTACGGTACAGTCGGTCACCGTTTTAATGTTTTACTGTAAAACGGTCGTAAAACGGTAAAAAAACGGGTAAAAAACGATTACTTAAATCGACAATATTTTATAGCAATTATAATAAAAATTTAAAAATAAAACAAACAAAAATATAATAATTCAATTTTTATAATTCAACTTAAGTATATACGAAAGTCCAAAATTTAAAAAAACATATTAAATATTAATAAAACATATTGAATAAATGTCCATCGACAACATATCAGAATAAATATTCTTAGCTATCTAATTAGACAAAAAGATCAACTAATTAGATGCGTCAATCGATATTAGACACAAAATAATTAACCATGATAATCTGGATCAGAATTACCTTGTTCATGTAAGAATTAAACACAAAATACCACTAATTACAATTATTATTTGAAAGAGAACCTTTGACCTCTCTCCAAATTTACTACGAAACAGTTACCGGTTTGTAATGCCAAAAAAAAAAAAAATAGTAAAAAAAAAAAAAAAAAAATAGTAAAAAAAAATCTGTGTTATGAAAAAAACGGTCAAAAAAGGCCCTGTGAGGACCTATTCTTCATTTTATAGATATTGTTTAATTACAACCTATCATCATACATTTTATAATGATTAAAATAATTTCTCTCATCCTATCTATCGAACCATACTCCATGACCGAGCTCCCTCTTTTACCCCTATTTTTTCGAAATTATACAATTATTCCATTGAGCTCGATGCATTAAAATCACTCTTTCTAACCTAGTAATATTTAATTGTTCTTCCCTAAAAATGATATTATTTCTTGTAGTCCATATACTCCAACAAAAACTCCACCATGTTACGTCCCAATGCGTAGCTTGTTCTGTGCTTAGCCTCTTCCGTTGCTCCCGCCATCTTTGCAGCGTCTCGTCTTGTAAATCATGGGTAATAAAGACACGGTCAAGTTTGATCATGAGTGGGTTCGAACGTTTATTAGACCATGTGTATTTTCTTCCCACCAATGGAATTTCTTGTATTTGTAAATCATCTATGGTATCGTTAAATTTTAGCATCCTCCCTAGTAAACCGGTGCCATACATCCTATCTTCTTGTGATCTAGTCATGTTAAAATCACCCATGACTAACCACCTCTCCTTAATGTTATTCCTTATAAGTTTCAACTCCTCAAGAAATAAATCTTTCTCTCTTTCTTTTGTCGGTCCATACACGTTTGTAATGGTTAAGATTGAATTATCGAGGTTATTGTTTAAAGTTACCGTGATCGCATGATCCGTTAGTGAGTGTTGGAGTAGGGAGAAATTATCGGTCCATGCCACCAATAAACCTCCTTTGGTGCCATCTGCATCCTTGAAAATAGCTTGATTAAAGCTGTTTGGGGTTTATTCGTCTTAGTTGAAAAATGGAATGAGTACTCCACTTTGTTTCTTGCAATCTAATAATTTCACACTTTGCATCCCTAATACATCCTTTAACTACCTTACATTTGTCATTGTCTCCTAACCCTCTAATGTTCCAACACAAAGCCTTTATATTTTTTATAGGCGACATAAAAACTTAAACAAATTAAATTAAGCACTCTAATTCCTGATACAGTATTGTATCTCTAATCTTCACTTCTTAGTTTGCATGGTTTCTACCTATGACTCTTCTATCAGCAACTCGCCAACAGATTTGGGCCTACGGGCAATATAATCAAAAAAAAAAAAAAAAAAAAAAATCGCCAACAGATTTGGTGTTGCTGGCTTGGTGCTGTAACTCTTGTATCCCTTCTACTTCCATATGAATCCCACTATCTGCGAGTATCTTCTTAATTTCTTCTGTGGATAAAGGATTGTTAGATATCCTTTCTTGCTCCATCTTGTCCACAAATAATTTAGGCTGCCTCTTTTTTCGCTTATCTGACCCCAGTACAACAGCTTTGGATTTTATCTGGATTGCTTTTTGCAAGGATGAGAAATTTGTTTTCTTTTTTGCCTTGAGGCGTTCACACCTTCTAGGGCCCACTTTATTTGCATTGGTCACATGTTCAAACTTGTCGTCAATGCTTCCATGCGCATTAAATGCAATATGTGCATTTGTAATGTGATCCATAGAATCTCCCACCATCTTTTCTCTCTCTTCCCTATCTTCACTTACTAATATAAGCGGCGCCCGCTCAGGCCCGGCCCATGCATAGAAGTCACTAAAGTCTGGACTCGAATCTGAATTTATTTGGGGCCCAAATTTTTTTTTTTTTAACATACATCAAATATCCAATACTTAATAACTCTACCCAATAACCCAATAACTCTATTAACCCGCCCCAATAACCCGCTTCTATTACCCTCTCTCTCTTTGCACTATTATTCCCTCTCTCTGGACAGAAACAAAAAGGAAAAAAAAAATTGGATTTCGGGTTGAATAATTTCGAAAATTTTACCATTATTTCGTGTCTTCAATCAAGAAGATTATTTGTGGAGGTTAATTCTTGATTATTGAGTGGATTTCAAGAGATTTGAGTGGGGGTTTGAGAATAGTTTGGGTATTTTCGAGTTTGGAGCTAGGTCTTGAAATTTCTCGGTGTTTTGGCGATTTTGGTGGGGATATCTTCTATTTTCTTGCTAATTATTCTCCTATCATCTCAACATTGTATAATCTCTCTCTTTCTCAAACTAATTTCATCTCTAGTTTAGTTTTTACACTCCAAATTAAATTTAAATTGAATTTGGGGCTAAAATCAATGTGTTGATTTGATAATTTATTAATAAATTTGACTCAAATTGATTGTAATTATGTTGAATTGTTTGAAATTATATATTAATTGTATCTCTAACTATTTAATAAATAGGCGTAGTATGTCGATTTCCGGTTCTCAAAAAAGAAAAAATAAACAAAAAGTCGAAGATTTTATTAATTCTCAACGAGGAGCTTTTGACAAATTTTTGTCGAAAAGACCGGTTGAATCGGTTGATGTAATAGAAGAGGAAGGGGGAGTAGTCGGAGAAGTTAATGAAATAGTTAGAGACGTGAATGAAGTAGTCGAAGAAGAGAATATTGAAAATAATTTAATCGAAATTATACCACCAAATATTGATGATCCTTGTAATTGGAAAGAAATTAATCAAAAATTAAGGGATTTTTTAGTTGAGAGGGGGCCATTACGAATACATGATTATAAATATCCCAAAGATGACAATGAAAAGAGTCGACATTTTTCATCTATTCATTATACTCGTGAATTATCTAACGGAGAGAAGCATGATAGGAAATGGTTAATATACTCTAAATCTTTGAATAGGGTATTTTGCTTTTGTTGTAAATTGTTTAAACGAGAAGGGAATAATATACAATTGTCTAGTGAAGGATTTAAAGATTGGAGAAATATTGGTGTGAGACTTAAGAGTCACGAAACTAGTTTTGATCATTTAAATTGTATGCGTCAATGGATTGAATTGGAAAAAAGATTAAAGAATAACGAGACGATTGATACAAAGTTGCAAGAGCAAATTAATAGAGAGAGAGAACATTGGAGAGCGGTATTATTAAGGATAATCTCTATTGTAAAAACACTTGCAAAAAATAATTTACCGTTTCGTGGTAGCAATGAGAGGATTTATGAAAGAAATAATGGAAATTTTTTAAGCGTCATTGAAATGCTTGGAAAATTTGATTTAGTAATGCAAGAGCATTTAAGTAGAATTCAAAATGAAGAGATTTATCATCATTATCTTAGTCATAAAATCCAAAACGAGTTGATCCAAATGCTAGCGGGAGAAGTAAAAAATACAATTATTGGAACAATAAAAAAATCGAAATATTTTTCGGTTATACTTGATTGCACACCCGATTTAAGTCATGAAGAGCAAATGTCACTTGTTGTGCGATGTGTTGATATTTCGTCGAGTCCGATAAAAGTGAAGGAGTATTTTTTGGAATTTATGAAGGTTGATGATACGACGGGATTGGGGTTGTTTGGTTATCTTAAAGATGCTTTAGTTAATAATCAACTCGATTTTGGTGATTTGAGGGGACAAGGATATGATAACGGGTCTAACATGAAAGGAATCAATAAGGGAGTTCAATCAAGAGTTTTAAAAGAAAATCGTAGAGCGTTTTATACACCTTGCGGTTGTCATAGTCTTAACCTTGTTCTTTGTGATATGGCTAATTCTTCAAGTGAAGCGAAAACTTTTTTTGGAGTTGTACAACGTATTTATGTGTTGTTCTCTTCTTCGACTCAACGATGGTCCGTTTTGCTTGAGAATGTGGAGGGTCTTACACTCAAGCCATTATCACAAACGCGTTGGGAAAGTCGAATCGAGAGTATTAAACCACTAAGGTATTATGCTTCAAAAATAAGAGATGCTTTATTTGATTTAGCGGAAAATAAAAAAACGGATCCAATGGCCAAAAGTGAAGCTCAATCGCTTGCAAATAATGAGTTGGGGAGTTTTCAATTCTTATTGAGTATTGTAATATGGCACAATTTGTTGTTTGTTGTTAACGCCGTTAGTAAACAACTTCAAAGTGAAGATATACACGTGGATGATGCAATAAAACAATTAGAAGGACTTATTGAATATTTCACGAGATATAGAAGCGTTGGTTTTGAAGAGGCTTTAAGTGATGCCAAAGAAATGGCGGATGAAATGGGAATTGGATATAATATTATTGCAAAACGGAATAGAACACGGAAGAGACAATTTGATGAATGTGAAGGTAGTGAATCGATAGTACGCACACCTTTAGAGTCGTTTAGGTTGGATTATTTTATAATTATTATCGATCAAGCGATTTCTTCATTCAATTCTAGGTTCGAGCAATTTAAGGATTATCAAAAGAATTTCGGATTTTTATTTGATTTGGAAAAATCGTGTTCAAATGACGAGTGTTTGAAGAGTAATTGTATTAATCTAGAAGAAATTTTGAAGCATAATGGTGTTTCCGATGTGGATGGGAATGATTTATATTCGGAGTCGAAATATTTGGAAAATGTATTGCCGAAAGATTTGAAGAGGCCAATTGAAATTCTTAATTTTTTTGAAAATATGGGTAGTTCTTTTCCGAATAGTTGGAATGCTTATAGGGTGTTTTTGACGATACCGGTTACGGTTGCCTCGGGAGAAAGAAGTTTTTCAAAACTAAAATTGATTAAAACTTATCTTCGATCAACAATGTCGCAAGAGAGGTTAAATGGATTGGCTTTGTTATCAATTGAAAGTGATTTAATAGAAAAAATAGAATATTACACTAATGTTATTCATATTTTCGCTTCGAAAAATGCGAGAAGATTAATATTTAAGTGAGATCTTATAATAATACGTCATTTTGGAATTATATGTATCGTACTTTTTAATTTTATGTAATGTAATATATTTTGAATTTTATATTTGATAATTTTGAACAAATTAATTAATTTGAGAGTCAATTCTAAAATTCGGCTTCGGGTATTTGAAATCGTTGGACCGGCCCTGCGCCTGCTGTGTTGAATTTTTTTCGTTTCTCGCGTCTGCAACAGTATTGTAATTTCGAGTAACCTTTACTATTTTTGAGGTGTTCCCCTTTTGCAGTCCGAGAACTGTCACCTTAGAGGGAGTCCTTTTTTCCTCGTTCTTTTCGATTTTTTGTGTTTTTCTCGTTTTCTGCCCTTGTCGTGTCAGCACCCTTCACCTTCTCCTTCCCAAGATCGGTGATCTTTTCGCCATTGTTGTTGCCTCGAGGTTCTCCGACCATCGAGTTTGTTTTTTCTCGGTTGGTTTCGTCTTCATCTTCTGACGAGTCGGTTTGGTATGCTTTCCTCGCGGCCTCTCTACACACTTCTCCGTACAGTCGTAATTCTTCTTCATCCAATTGTTTTAGAAGATAACGTTTAAGGTCATCATCATCCGTTTTCCTTATGATTTTTATGGCCACATCTTTTGAGATCGAAGTGAGATCGTCTTGTGCCATGTGTTTCCCGAGGAGGTCGAGAAGGTGTTTGAGGGATCGCTTCATCTTCTTCGATGGTGATGGTGATGTTGATGGAGTCGTCGAGGGTGGGTAGGTTGATGTATTCTTGTTCTTCAGAGATACAGATATAGTAAATGAGAAAATTACAAATGAAGAAGAGAGATACAATCACCTTATTACTCTCGAGTCTTAAGAGAGTCTGTAGTCAGTGCCTTGTCCTATTAATCTTTTTAAAAAACTAAAGAAATAGAAGGGAAAAAGAAAAAAAATTGAACTTAAGTTTGGCTACAAAATGAACATGTATGCATTTGAAATTACAAAAAAAAAACATACGTGGTCAGTAGAAGAGCAATCGAATCGACCATTCCTTGCAATGTGTCCTTAGTCAGAAAGATCGACCAAATTGTAGGCGTCACACCGAGGCCATTGTTTTGATTGGACAGGTTCGTCAAGCCGCTTTTTCTTTTTCGGTTCTCCCTTCTTGGCGTTGGCTCTGTCTTTGACGTGATTCTCCCTTCTTGGGCGGGATTCCTTGAGTGAACCAGATTCTCCTTTTTTGGGCGTACTTCCATGACTGGGTGCGATTCTCCCTTCTTGGACGTGATTCCACAGCCTCTTTGTCCTTCTCTTCTTCGCTTGTCTCTAATCGGACATGATTATCAACAAATAATGCGAGCTAGTTGAAGACGATGGGGGGAATGGTGAAAGCAAAGAAAAATAGCTCCACAGTGGAGAGAAAAAGAAAGAGGCATGGTGGAGAGTTGAGGTGGGGTTGGAGACGAGGAAAAAGAAAGAGGGTAAAAGACAAAGTGAGATAGTTAAGGTTAGATAAAAAAATAAACGGTTCAGATTTCATCAATGTAGATGAATGATAAAAGAGAAAGGAGCGTGGCATGATGAGAGCAAAGTTATTGTAAAATTAACGGGAGGGGTAGATTAGCATAGAGACGTCGAACAGACAAATCTTGAAGGAAAGAGCAACACAACTTAGAATCTTCAATATTTATTATGTGACTAGCGTGGGACCCGCGCTATTGCGCGGGTTCGTTGTAAAAAAAAAAAATTCCTACTTTGTTTTGATTTTTATGTTTTGGGTCGGTTATTTGTATTTTTATTTGTAAATTATTTATAGTTCGTATTCACAAAAAAAAAATTGTTTCTTCGTAATTGTTGTGTTTGAGAATGCTTCTTGTCGTTTAATAACACGTGCAATTGGTTTTTGCTGTGCAATCTCATTGTATGTTGTAATTAGCATGTCCTCATTTTTGAAATATATCAAATTGTTCGTTTTTTTACTTGTATTTGTATTTGTATTTCGTATTCATATTCGTGTACGTATATTCGTATTCGCGTATTTGTATTCATGTACTATTCTTATTCGCGTATTCGTATTAGTATTCGTGTGATTTCGTATTTTGTTATTCATAATTCTTAATTCCTAATCGTATTAGTAGTCGTGTTCATATTTGTATCGTATTTCATTTTCGTATTTCATTTTCGCATTTCGTTCTTGTGTTCGTATTTCGTACTTGTATATATGTATTTTGTATTTGTATTCCGTAATTGTATTTGTTATTCACACTTGTATTTGTATTTTTTTCATGTCTATTTGTATTTTTTTTTTTGTTCTTTGTGTTTTGTATCTTGTATCCGCATTTTGATGATGATTAAAATGTGGTCCTTTATGAAGTATATCGAATTATTTGTATTTGTACTTGTATTTGCATTTGTATTTTATATTCGCATTTCATATTCATATTCGCAATCGCGTCAGCATATTCGTATTCGCGTATTATTTTATTCACGTGTTTGTATTGGTATTCGTATTTGTATTCGTGTGATTTCGTATTTCATAATTTGTTATTCCCTATTCGTTATTCATAATTATTTATTCCTAATCGTATTGGTATTTGTGTTCGTGTTTATGTTCGTGTTCGTATTCGTATACATATTCATATTTC
The DNA here is from genome assembly GCA_946800325.1 of Luzula sylvatica. Classification (NCBI taxonomy): domain Eukaryota; kingdom Viridiplantae; phylum Streptophyta; class Magnoliopsida; order Poales; family Juncaceae; genus Luzula; species Luzula sylvatica. The sequence continues at coordinate 21,524,739 of OX326960.1, read as the reverse complement.
AAACTCTTGTCCGTATTTCGTATTTGTATTACGTAATTGTATTCGGTATTCGTATTTGTATATGTATTTTGTTGATGCGTATTTATTTGTATAATTTTTCGTTGTTCATGTTTTTTGTTTTGTAACCGCATTTTCATGATAATAATGATGATGATTATGTCTTCATTTCTGAAATATATCAAATTGTTTGTAATTTTACTTGTATTTGTATTTGTATTTCGTATTCGTATTCATATTCGCATTCATGTATTTGTATTCTTTTATTATTCTTATTCGTGTATTCTATTAGTATTTGTATTTCATGTATGTTTTCGTGTGATTTCGTATTTCGTAATTCATTATTCCTTATTCGTCATTCTTAATTGGAAATCGTATTAGTATTCGTGTTCGTGCTTCGTGCCTCGTATTCGGATACATATTTGTATTACATTTTCGCATTTCGTACTCATGTTTATATTCGTATTTGTATATGTATTTATATTTGTATTTTGTAATTGTATTTGACATTCGTACTTGTATTTGTATTTTTTGTGTATTTGCATTTGTTTTTTTCGCAGTTCGTGTTTTGTATTTTGTATCCGCATTTAGATAATAATAATGATGATGATGATGATGATGTTGATGATGATGATGATGATAATGATGATAATGATAATGATAATTATGATGATATTATTGATGATGATGATGATAGGATGATCATTTTGTCATGATGACGGTGATGGTGACGATGATGATGATGATATGACAAAACATCCTTGCTTTTCCAACAAACTTATTTCGATATTTTTCTTGCCTATGCATTTCATGTTTGTATTAGTTATTTGGATTTGCTAGTAGCATTCAAATTAAACATGGTTTCCTGTATCTATTGTGTACTCCTTAACTTGTATTGGCCTTTTTATTTGTTTTTTGTTCGTGTTTTTTCTTTGTTTCGATGTTTCCTTCCTTTGCATTTTCTAATCGAATATGGGTTCATATTTGATTTCCGTATTTGTTTTCGAATTATTTTTTATTTGTACTTTCTTATTTGTAATGTGATTTTGTGTTTCGCTGTTCATATCTTTTAATTTTATGTTCACTATTTCATTTCGTGCCTTGTCTAAATAAGCATAATCAGCCTCTATAGATTACTTACCAAAAAAAATCCATATAATTAAGATTGAAATAAACAGAAATTGACCAAAAACGGGGCCCATGGATTCTGAAAATTGTATATTATTATCTCCATCAACAAATTAAATTTACCTAAAATCCATAAAATGAGTCCCACACATGCTGAGTATATTATTATCTCAATGAGGTAACCAAAATACCAAAAAACAATCTGAAAATAGTCATTATTAAGGATGAAATAAATAGAAATTTACCTAAATCACTTTTGTTTGCTGTGATGAGTCCATATCAAGATCAGATGAGATTCGCACGCTCGAACCGAAGTAATAAAATATGAAAACAAAAACAAACTGAGCACTTGATTAATCTTCCATTTTCTTGGAACTTAATTGCTCAATTACCTTATCTATAGACTCACATCAATGACATAATCCCTTGGTAGCTCATCTTTTCGGCAGCATAATCACCAATTTCCTGCATCCAGTTTCGCCAATTTAAGTATAAAATGAGTTTAGGTCTTTGAGGGGTCAATATGTAACCTTTTCAATACAGAAAAAGAAAAAACTTATCATGTAAAAATCCATTAATGTGCACTGTGTACCTCTTTCCGATTGTTGGAAATTTCGCCTAAAACCCTCCTAATTTCTCAATATTCCTGAGACTTTCCCTAACCGCCTTCACTTTCTCTCACTTATAGTCCGTCACGCATTTCAATCTCAGAAATCGTGAAAAGCTGTTGTTATAAACAAATAAATTTAATAAAATCAAATCAGAACAAATTTAGAAGAAAAAAAATCATTCACAACCCCGTATTTTTTGTTAATTTAATACCCGAAGCAAGTTTTTGTCCGGGGAGCGTCCTCTGTGTCCTCTCTCTGTTTTCGGTCTCGTTAATCACTTGGCCCGACGAAAGCTGTGCCCGTCTAACGAAGAACCGAATCTTCGAGCAAAACCCTAGATATGGCCCCTCTTTTCCCGGCGGAAAGGTTTTGCCTGAGTCGATAAAGAAAATGCGAGAGAAAGAATTGTGGTGAGGATGTTTCAGCAGGACCCCCTCCAAAAGCCTGTTCTTTTTAAAATTACCAAAAGGCGAAGTTATTAAATATTATTTAGGGGTTCTTTGTGAATATGAAAATACCTCTTCGAAGTAAATGTTTAATGTACATTTAATCAAAGTACACATTTTCCAAACCTAGACCGGGATTAGACTGTACCGGTACGTAACCGGTACAACGTACCTGGACCCGCTTTTCATATGTATTCGAATTAGCCTACTGGCGGCAGCATCAAATCTGATTTCTCTCTCCCCTGACCAGCAACAGCCTTTAGATACTGTCGCAGCAGCCTCGATCGCCCCAATCACACCAGCAGCTCCAGTTGCAACATCATGAAAGCTGCAAATAAATAAGTAAAAGTAAGAATTATTTTAGAGTTAATTATGAAGAAATTAATTATATGGAGAAAATAAGAACCGCTTTTCATTTCGGATTTGCTGGCATTTTTTGAGACGCCCAATATGGAACAAAAATCGTGCAAAATAAATATGCCATTATCTAATATTCATATTCATAATGATCAAAAAAAGGAAAAATATTTTAAATATTTTAAAAAAGAATATCAATTAAGAAAGGAACTTACACTCTTGGCCTTGACAACGAATAGTGAATTTGTTTTTTGACAGAAATTTGGCAAACCTACATGAATTATTCCAACCATGCATTTCACACTGTTTTTACTGCACATAAAATAAAAAAGTAAATACAATTAGGAATGAAAAGTAAAAAAGTTTTCAAACATAAATTATTTGATATTACCTATTAATAAGGGAAGTTGAAGAATTGATGGTATTGAAAAATGCTGCTTGACAGAAATTGAATTGAAGTACACAATTATATCTCTGAAAACAACTTCAAAAATGGACAAAAAATGAGAAAAAAACACACAAATATCGAAAAATTTCATCTTACTGCTGAGCCTCGGCTAGGGTTTGCTCCAGCTTCTGAGATGACCTCGGCCAGTGGTTGTTCTGGCATCCAAACTCTACTGCAGAGCCTCTCGTCGAACAATACCTGTCTTTATCCGGTGATTCGTGATTTTCGGCCCCAATCGAGTCTGTTTTTATGCAAGAAAATTGATCGAAAGGTAAAATTGACCAAAAAAATTGTATCGAAATTACCTGAGATGAAGTCAGGAATTGACGCACGCTCCTGTCATGGAGATCCTCGTTGTCTACCAGCATCTTCGCGCCCGTTTGACGTTGCCACGGTTCAGCAGGTTGAAAGATAGAGGCGGAGCGACGCACTGTCCTGCCACGGAGATCCTCGCCGTCCACCGGCCTCTCGCACCCGTTTGGTGCCATATTTGCTCTACGTTTTCGCCCTTTAGGGTTTTCGTTCAGAGTGGGTTCTTTTTTCTCTTTCCTGTGCTCGAAATGAAGAGAGAAGAGAAGAAGGGAGTGTAAGTGGATGAGGTTATTCTAAGTCCGGATGGACTCGGTGCACATGAACCATGTGATAGTAACATAACATGGTCTACGTAAACCGCGTCCAGTCAATTATAGACCGTCGGATGTTGATCGAACGGCCCATAATTAGAGGGCGACGTGGCCGAATGAGGAAATAGCAGAATGTTTTGAATTATATCTATTTAAAGATATGTGCTTTAATATTCAAAATACTCAAAATATAAGTATTTTCAAAAAAATATGGTAATAAAGTAACACATACAAAATATATGATTTTACATTTTTTAGCAACAAAAATCAAAATTAAAGATTAATATGTGCAAAAGTACTATTTTTTATTTAATATGAGGAACAAATACTATCAAATTGCAAAATTTTCAAATTTTTTAGAAACATGTTGTAACTAAATACTAACTAGGGAAAATACTTGATTTTTGATTTTGTATTAATACTGTCAAAATTGGAATGCTTAATAAATGCATAATACGATGTGTGGCCGAAAAGAAGATGGAGAAGAGAAAGAGTGCATGTGTAAATGTGCCAAAATCATTGAAGAACAAGAGAAAACTTCAAGCGGTGGACATTGGAGGGGGTTGGAAGCAAATCCAAAGAAATAATAGGATATTCCCCCATCCTTTCTCTCCATACTTACAAAAGAAAAGACATTACTCTTACTCCTCAACCCACCATTTTCACACAAACAAAAACCAAGCCGGCCCAAACCCTAACTCCTCAAACCGAGATATGTACCAAGGAAGAGAATATGTAGAAAGAGTAGGCAACCGAGATGGAAGAGGATCCAATCCGAGACCGGGTTTTAACAATGCCGCGGGTCTCGCAACCCAACCCCACCTTTATGGTGGACAAGAACAACACAATAGAAGGAATCAAACTACCTTTAGGCCCCCAACACATGAATGGAGACCTATCAACGAAGAGGGGGGAGGCCCCCAAACCGCCACCATTGTTGGTGCCTCGGCTAGAGATGGAGCTCAAAGGGGAAGAGTGAGAGAGCAAGGAAGCTCTAGTGGAACCAAGAGACCACACTCGCCAAACAATCACATTGCGGGTAACCTTTTCTCTTCTATTAGACCTTCTTTTCCACCGGATCCGAGTCACCCTTCGTGGTTTGATCTATGCACAAAATGCATGAGGCATGGACATGAAACCGGAGAATGTTGGAACCCGAGAATATGTCTAAATTGTCGCAACAATGGACATACGTTTAAACTATGTAAGGCACTATACAAAAAACCTTTCGATCCAACTCCAACCGTGACAATAGACAAACCGAAACCCCTCAATGCTAAGGCATATATCCCGAACACCCCGGCTCATGCAAAGAGCACCAAAAGACTCGGGAAAGCAATGATTTTAGATGCTAGATTTGTATCCGATCACAATCTAGACACGCTAAGCATCATTGTATATCGGTCAATTGAGATTTGGACCCAACCTTTCGAGCTTGTATATTGGTGTAATGAGAAGTACCTCCTCATCCTCCCCGATTCCATAGACCGAGCCGAGTTCGCCGAGAAGAATTGCAAAATTCTTAATGATGCGGGTTTTGTAACATACCCGTGGAGCAATGCGATTGAAGGAAAAGAAAACAAGTTGCAATTAAAAATTTGGTTTGAAATGTGGGACTTGCCAATACAAGCGTGGTGTTTGACTTCTCGAACCATATGGAAAGGTTATCTTGAAGGAAATACAGTTTTGGATCAATGCTAAAATGGTACGTAGAAGGACAAACGAACGTACGCATTCATGGGCATAAGATATGAGTAGAGGAGCGGCACGTGTGGCTCTTAGTTGTGATCAAAACGGATGTGTTAATGGAGTCCAAACGGTGGGATACGTGTGGTATGGGACGGACGGGCTAATCGCCAACGTGACACCGGAGAAGAGAAGGATGCGAGCGATGAACCCATCGTGCGTGATCAATTTCACGCTGGTAATCGTCTATCCTACTTTGCATCGTACTCTCGAAGTCGAGGCGTGATCTCAGGATTTGGGAGCCGGACCGGGCCTTCATATCCGTTGCGCAGGCCCGGGATCGGATCGATTCCCTTCAGTGGTATCAGAGCGAACACCATCGATTCGAGGGTCGAATCATAGTCGTATATTCGATATACGCACGGGTTATCAAAGTTCGTATCCGTTTGCATGATGCTAGATATTTAGAACGTCGATTTATTTAAAATCACAAGTGGAATTCACTAGAGATCAATCAAAAGTTGATTGAGAGTATCTTGGAATGATCGTGAAAAGGTTTCATGATTTATCGTTTTGGAAACGAGCGAAAACGAAAGAAACGGCGAAATCTGCAGAAAATCAATTTTTTTGTGGCTCCGGGGGCAATTTATGGCGCCCCGGGGAGGGTTTTCTCGCGCCCCGTGGGGTAGTCCGTCACAACGGACTTCCCCAGAGTTGCAACGGAGCGTGGGGTCAAGGGGCGTATGCAGGGGCATGTGTGGGGGCGTGAAAGTCACGTCCCCAGGGCACTATTTGCGTCCCCGGGGGGTCGTCCGTCACAACGGGTCTCTCTGCGTCACGACGGACGCGAGGGGACGTATTGGGGGCTTGACATTCACCCCCCAGAGTCATTTTTCACGTCCCCACGGGGAATGCGTCACGACGGAAGGTCCAGTTAGTCACGACGGACGCGGGGATGCATGGGGGCTTGACAGTCACTCCCCAGGGTTAATTTTCGACGCCCCTGGACCATTCTGCATGGCCCCTGGATGCTGTTTTTGTTTTCGGGATAACTTTGGTTACGAAGTTCGAAATTTTGAGTTCTTTATATCGATAAAATTGGCATCATTCATACTTGAATATAAAATGATTATTAAATGTTAATGATCAATAAAATCTTGTGATATTGATATAATTAGATTATGTCAAAATTCAACATGCATTGGCATGATCTCTCATAATACTTAAGTCGTGGAAATGCCTTCCATGTCCACAACCATCGAGATTGGTATGACATAGTGCGTGGTTTCAGGCCATAGTCGGGCACGTATTATTGTATGTATTGATGCGGGTGGTAAGCGTTAATTGGGGACTCACGTGGGTTCAGGCCATAGTCGGGCACGTGAGTAGTTCAATTGAACGATACGTTGGATATGGTTATGACTTAACCGTCCAAGCTAATCCGATTAGAGTTTGGGGCATAGATAGAATGGCACACACGGAACTGGGATTGTATATAATACGATCCATCACCGAAATTCTATAAAGGTTCAAGAGTCGTATTTGATACGATTGGATATAATCCTACCTAAATAGCGAGATCTCATTTGTCGGCCATAGTCACTTGTGGGAGGATTGCGAAATATGGGTCTTGCGTGTTATGGACTTGGAGTCCCGTATCGGTATGAGGGTTATCATTCGATAAAAATGACACATTCATATATTCATCATGTAAGCATATATATTAAGTACGCACGGTTAGGAGCTTAATCTTCATCATCCAATTAGAATCATGTTTTCAAGCAACACCAAATATATCGATGAGATCGATATGATAAATGGCTTTTGGGCCGAAATTACCGTAATTAACCTTGATAGTCAAAGAATAGTTCTCGGACTTAAAGGAACGTGTTGGACACGGAAATGGTAAATTAAGGGCTCGAGGCTTGGCTTTAGAGAAAGCCGGGTTCGATAAAATTTAAGAAGGAATCAAACGATATTATGTGCCTTGTGGTGGCATGTATAGACGCAAATTTCTCAAAATTATTTTGAGAATTCGGGTGCATACGAAAGTAAAACACAACGCTCATGAAATAGTTTCAAGAGAAAGAGCGTGTTGAATGGTTCAATGCGGCTCAAAGAGTATGTTAATTTTGAGACGCCTTATGGATCTTTGATTAACACTCGTGTGTTGGTGGAACGAGATTTGATCTTCGTGACCAAATATCATATGTATTCGATAGATAAGTCGATCCCGGAGTTGCATGAGATGCGATGTAAATTTGAATAGGAGATGCTTGGAGTATTCGGGGAATCCAAAGCATAGAGATGCGTGGACGTCCTTCTAATTCAAAGGCGGGATCGAAAGTAATAAATGTCTAAGGGTATTTTGGGAAAATGTTTTCCAAACAGAAAGTTCGGACAAGGAGTTGTCTAAACTAATAACTCAAAGAACGGTGAAATCCGAGGAAGATTAAACCTAGAAGTTGATTGCTTGTTTTGGCTTTTGCTGTCTTGGCCATATGAACGAGATACACATATATAGATTACATGTGATGGATTGCTAGAATCATTCGAATTAGATTCAATTGATTAATACGATACTTATTTATTAGGCAAGACGACAAAGGGCGTCATTCTCCAAAGATTGGAGAAAGATCCAACGAATTATTGGAAATTACATTTAGATGTAAATGTTCCGATAAGTTCCGAGACAAGAGGAGGCTATCGGTATTTTGTTACGTTTGGATGTAAATGTTTCGATAAGTTCTGATAAGTAGATACGGTAATATCTGTTTAATGAGTGCTGAAGCGGAGACTTTTGAAAGGTTCAAAGAGTTTCAAAAACGAAATACAAAATCGACTTAGCAAGAAAATCAAAGCCCTTTGATAGGATCGCGGAGGCAAGTATTTGAGCTACGCGCTTCGATAGGATCGAGGAGGCGATATTTGAGTTATTCATATTGATGATCATTTATGATTGTGTAATCGTTTCACGATTGTCTTCATTTCGGAACATTGAGATGTATTCGAAAAGAGGAAATGAACGCATGTTGGACATGGTTCGATAAATGATAAGTCAAACGGATCTCCCAAAAATGTTTTGGGGATACGTCCTTGAGACAACGGCACTAATAAATGGTTGCATATAAGATATGGACCATAAACCTTCTAATCGGTACAAAAGACGCCATATGAGATATCGATCGGAATGGTTCCGAAGTTTTCATTTGTACAGATTTGAGGATGTGAATATATTTCGAAATTTGTTTCGGTTAAACTCGATCCTAAATCTGAGAATTTTTCATTTATCATATATCCTTAAGGAAACTAAAGGGTATTAGTCCTAACGTCCCGACGAAAATGAGATTTTCGTGGCTCGAAGAGATGCCTTCTTGGAGGAGGACATAATGCGCACAAGTTTAGAACTTGATGCCATTTATCTCTACGCGGGCTAGTAGGAGTAGAATAAATGTTGAAAGAGTTAGAGATATGAAAATGAACATTGTGCCGATGAAAGTTGACATGACTTCATCAAGAGTTGATAAACGCAAGTCGAACACACAAAGGATTTTTTTTCGTTGATCGAGTAGGCTATATCATAAGCCGGTAAATACGGATTTATCGTGGCTAATGATGCTAGATCGAAATCATATGATGATTCGATATCCTACAAGGATACTATGAGAAGTAACGATTCCACATGGCATGGTGTCATGAAATATGAGATTCAATCCGTGCAAGTTATCAAGTTTGGAACTTGATTTCATCACTTTTCGGGTTAGACCCGTGAAATGTGAATGGATTTTCGAGGTGAGGAACCTACATGGATAGGAATTTGCATATATGCAAAGCGAGGCTCGTAGCGAAGAGTTTCAAGTATTTCATAGTCGGACTACGAAGAAACATTTTCGCATGTTGCCATGCTTTCTTATTCTCGAAATTCTGCTTGCCATGGTCGCGTATTATGACTATGTGATATGGCAAAATGGATGTCAAAACCGAATTTCTTGACAGAAATTTTATGAAAGGATGTGTAATTGACACAACCTTACGGTTTTGTCTATTCATAAGAATCGGGGATAGGATATGCACGCTTTAACTATCCATATGATGGATTAGGGAAAGCTTCTCGGAATTGGAATATTCATTTTGACGAAGTTATAAACTGTTATAGCATTGTCGGAACGAATGAAAACTTTGTGTACACATGAATGTTAGTGGGAGCCGCGTTATATTTCTTGTAACGACAAAGGATTTAGGCGAGACCGCTTATGAATTAAGCGTGAAGATCTATAAGATAGATCTAAGAAGTACCTCGTTGCACGTATATCGACATATTGTTGAAAATAGTTTTCAACATATAACTCCTTGGAGGAGTTAAAGTGAAAAATGTCGAATGACAGAAATTTTTTGTGGCTCGATGTGAGACATCCAGCAGGGCAAAAATAGAAATGATATGATGCTTTACATTTCATGTGAGAATCTATTATATCTGTCATGATATGTATGTGCCTGTACGTCGTACATATGTAGCGTCTAATTTACCGTCAACGAAATCCAAGGGAATCACACGAGTTTGAATGTAATGCGATTACATGAGACTAACTCTTGTGAATGTATAATAATTATACATATATATACATAATGGTTATGTATATTTAAACCCATCGGCATTTGTATTGATAGCGATGAAGTTTATCCTTGAATACTTTGCGAAAGAATTCAGGATTTTATTTTATCGGCATTTGTTATAAAGAGTTATAAAAACGGCAATTTCCAAATATTTAGCACGTCCAAATATGTAGCATGACTTTCGATCACAAAGTGTGTACATGTTTTGCTTAAACGAAAACACGGTTATGTGAAAAGGTTCCACACGACCAATAGTTTATGATTCTATTTACGGAGGCGAGTATATTGCGGTTATTAATCGCAAAAGGAAGTGGTGGATCAAGGATACATGACCAAACCCGAGTATTTGTTGATGAATTGATCAACAAAATCTCTGGCCAGAGTCAATGATATTAATGGTTAATATCGATTGTATTTGTTGATTCAATTCGGTATCGAAATTTAAGTATAGTCAATCAAAATATAAGGATGCCTATTACCATGCCTTTTGATTGACGGATATCGTGAACAAGAGAACTAAACACCACCGTTCGAGATGGGTATAAATGATCGCCATCATTTTTCGTTTTCAACGTGGGAAAGCTATGATGGATTTCTTCCTAGATCCCTCTCATGAGCCCGTAAACTTTGGAATAAGTTTACTACCATTGCTTGATACGAACCTACGCGGTCACACATATAGTTGTCTTATTTCGGGCTTGATTTCAATCTCTAAGATAAGTGTACATGTGATGTACATTGGTGCATTCTTTAGTTGGATCTTAAACTGAGTGGGAGACTGAAGGAAATACAGTTATAGATCAACTAGTAGTTTGCACACATGAGGATAGACGAACGTACGCGTTCGTCAATACGATTGGATGCATAATAAGATTATACAAATCTGACAGAAATAACATGGTCAGTCATGACTGACTGTTTGGTCAGTCATGACGGACCAATAAGTTAATCTGTCAGATTACACATAAATAACATGGTCAGTCATGACGGACCAAAGGGAATTATGTGTACCAATCTGTGAGTATGTCAGTCATGACGGACGATATGGTCAGTCATGACGGACTGTATGGTCAGTCATGACGCACTTTATAGTCAGTCATGACGGGCCAAGAGTAAATGTTGTTTCTAGTAACCGTGACTAGTGCGTCATGACGCACCATTCTGTGCATCATGACGGACTGTGATCCAAATTTCAGATTAGCAGTTTTCTTTGTACTCATTAATTATGGTGTTAATATAAGATCAATTGTTGATCTTCTCTCTCTAAGAGCCAGCCAAAAATGTTCTAGGGTTGATGTGTGCTTGTAAGACAAGTAAAGAGAGAACTTGAAATCACCATCAGAGATTGGAGTTTTCAAGAAAGTTTACGACGATTTTAGGGGAATCGCGCGTAACCGAAAGACGCTAGCTCGAGTTGGATACGAGTAGAGGGATTTTACCTGAAATCCTCTTGTGATCAAACGAGGGCGAGATGAATAACGAACCGGATGAGATCCGGTTGTATACGACAAATCGAAGCTTCGTCGAAGGTGTCGAATCGCACAGGAATGGAACGCGCGTATTGCCGAGGATTGGAGCAACGAAAAGGGCAGCAACTACGTGATCAACCCGTCACCATGATCAATTTCACGTGGTATGAATCTATGTCTATAATCATTATATTCATAGGTAGTTGCATGTAGATTAGGATTCATACGCTCGGGTCGACGACGTGGTCCTCGGGATCGGGTCGGACCGGGCCTCACAATCCGTTGCGCGGGGCTCGGTAGTGACGACGATACCCAACAAGGCGGTGAAGGCTACAAGACGGTGTTCGGAAACGGATCGTGAAAGATTGTTAGGGGGGCCATGGTGATAGCGAGAGGTACGAAGACGGGAACCCTCTATCTTACCGATAATAAAGGAGATTGTTTGGCGTTTTCGGGAGCAGCGACTGATCCGATGTTGTGGCACAATTGGCTGGGTCACATGAGTCACGAAGGGATGCAAGTGTTGATTTCCAAGGGTCTGTTACCGAAGGTAAAATCGGTACAAACCGGTTTCTGTGAGAACTGCGTGCTCGGCAAGCAAAGACGGATTCGGTTTTCGAAGGCCGGACGAGAACTCAAGATAGGGAAGTTAGACCTGTGCATACGGACGTGTGGGGGCCAGCTCTAGTCCAGTCTATCGGGGGGTCACGATACTACGTCAACTTTATCGACGATTCAACTAGGAAGGTATGGATCTATTTTATTAAACACAAATTTGACGTGTTTTATGTGTTCAAAAGGTGGAAGGCAGAAGTCGAGACCGAGACCGACTGGAAGCTGAAATTCTTAAAGTCAGATAATGTGTTCAAGGAATCAAGCAGATTCGGACGGTTCCAAATCGACCTCATCAGAACGGGGTGGCATAACGCATGAATCAAACTCTGAATGAACGGGCAAAGGCGATGCGATTGAACGCGGGATTGCCGAAGATGCTATGGGCGGATGCGGTTAGCACGGCCGCGTACCTTATTAATCGTACTCCGATGAAATCCCTCAACCTTGAGCTACCTGAAGAGAAATAGAGAGGAAAGAAGATTTCTCTTGGTCATTTGGGAGCATCTCGTATCTCCATATAGACGCAGAGAAGAGGGACAAACTAGACGCGAAGGCCCAAAGATGTGTGTTCATTGGTTATGGATCGAATTACTTCGGTTATCGATTTTGGATCGAGGAAGGTCGAAGAATAATTCGGTCAAGAGACGCAACCTTTAATGAAGGGAAACTCTACAAGAACAGGTTCGGTTCCGGAGGCGAATCGAAACCGGAGGAGAGTGTCCCGAGCAATGACGAGTCAAGCGAGCCCGAGGAAGACGAGTTTTCGGTCCAGGATGTGACTGAAAATGGGGATGAAGATGTGCCTGAAATCGCGCAAGACGAAAGTCCAGAAACTACGATTTTGGGATGATCAAGCCGAATAATTAAGCCTACAAACCGTTATTCACCATCATTCCATCATTTGCTGCTAACCGATGCGGGTGAACCAGAAGGCTACCGAGAGGCGGTACACGGAGGTGATTCGGTCAAGTGGGAGCGCGCGATGAAAGAGGAGATTGCGTCTCTCCGGAAGAATAATAGTTGGGAAATGACCCGGTAGCCAGATGGTAAGAAGGCGCTGCAAAACAAATGGGTCTACCAAGTGAAGGACAAATCAGATGGAAGCAAGAGATAGAAGGCGAGGCTGGTAGTCAAGGGATTTCTTCAGAAGAAGGGAATCGACTACACGGAGGTGTTCTCGCCGGTGGTGAAGCTGACGACTATTCGCATGGTGTAAAGTATTGTAGCAGCGGAGGATTTGCACCTCGAGCAAACGGATGTCAAGACGGGATTCTTCATGGTGATTTGGAGGAGGACATATATATGGTGCAACCTAATGGTTTCGAGATTCCGGGAAAGGAGGATCTTGTGTGCATGCTTACGAAAAGTTTGTACGGTTTAAAGCAGGCTCCAAGGCAGTGGTACAAGAAGTTCGACAAGTTCATGTGTGGTCGTGGTTTCCGCAGGGGTGACACCGACCATTATTGCTACTACAAGAGCAGTGGAGAAACATACATTATTTTGCTTTTGTATGTTGATGATATGCTCATTGTAGGTGTGAACATGAGGGAGAGCGACAAGCTCAAGAGGGAGTTGTCGAGAGGATTTGAAATGAAGGATTTAGGAGAGGCGAGCCAAATCCTTGGGATGCGGATTACTCAAAATCGAAGCAAGGGTACTCTCACAGTGTCGCAAGAGAAGTACATTAAGAAGGTGCTGGAGCGATTCCGAGTACATGACGACAAGCCGAGAAGTAGCCCACTCGGCGCACATTTCAAACTCTCCAAGACGCAGTCACCGAAAACCACGGAGGAGAAGAAGATGATGGAGAACATGAAGGGATATACTCCCGACCCCGGACCCGCGCAGCAGATATGAAGGCCCGTTCCGGTTCCCAAATCCCGAGATCCTGCTTCGATATCGAGGGCACGATGCAAGGCGCAGCGGATAGATCTCGAAGAAATTCGAGACCCGCAAACGAATGTTGAACCGATAAACGTTGATCCAGTTTCCTCAAATGTTGAGGATCCGGAGTCAAGTGCACAAGGCGCAATTCGTAGATCGGGTAGGATTCGTCAAGAGCCTATACGATATAGTTTTATCGTGGCAAATGATGATGAAGTCGAATTCATAGATGATGAACCGACATCTTATCGCGAGGCTATGAAAAGCGAGGATTCCAATAAATGGCAATGTGCCATGAAATCCGAGATTCAATCCATGTACGATAATCAAGTTTGGAACTTGGTTGATCCACCTCCCGGGGTTAATCCAGTGGGATGTAAGTGGGTTTTCAAGAAGAAAACCGACATGGATGGGAATGTGAACACTTATAAGGCACGGCTTGTGGCGAAAGGTTTCAAACAAATTCATGGTGTAGACTATGAAGAAACGTTTTCTCCCGTAGCAATGCTTAAATCCATACGGATCTTACTTGCTATCTCTGCGTATTATGATTACGAGATTTGGCAAATGGATGTCAAAACCGCATTCCTTAACGGGAACTTAGAAGAGGATGTGTACATGACACAGCCTGAGGGTTTTGTCGATTCAAAGAGTCCGGATAAAGTGTGCAAGTTGCAACGATCTATTTATGGATTGAAGCAAGCTTCTCGGAGTTGGAACATACGTTTTGATGACGTTATACGTGAATATAATTTCGTGAAAAACGTAGAAGAACCTTGTGTATACCAGAAGGTTAGTGGGAGCCGTGTAGTATTTCTTGTACTATATGTAGACGACATCTTGATCATAGGAAATGACATTCCGATGCTTACGGATGTTAAAAAGTATTTAAATACTCGTTTCGCTATGAAAGATTTGGGCGAGGCCGCTTATATATTAGGCGTGAGGATTTATAGAGATAGATCCAAGAAGTTACTCGGCTTGAGTCAAAGCACGTACATCGACAAAGTGTTGAAACGGTTTTCAATGCAGGAATCGAAGAAAGGTCTTCTTCCAATGTCGAGTGGCATAACGTATTCTAAAACTCAATGTCCCACATCGAGCAAGGATAAGAATGCGATGAATAATGTTCCATACGCTTCGGCAGTTGGTTCGATTGTGTATGCCATGATTTGTACGCGCCCCGATGTGTCGTATGAATTGAGCGTCGTTTCGCTTTACCAATCAAATCCAGGGGATATGCATTGGATCGCGGTAAAGAACATCCTTAAGTACTTGCGAAGAACTAAGGATCAATTTCTAATTTATGGTGGAATGACATCCGGGTTGGTTATTGAAGGATATACCGACGCCAGTTTCCAAACATGTGTCGATGACTTTCGATCACAAAGTGGATACGTGTTTTGTCTAAATGGTGGTGCGGTAGTATGGAAAAGCTCCAAACAACCCACGATAGCAGACTCTACAACTGAATCGCAGTATATTGCGGCTTCGGAAGCAGCAAAGGAGGCGGTTTGGATCAAGAAGTTTGTGACCGAACTTGGTGTAGTCCCGAGTATTTCGGAACCGGTGGTTGTGTATTGCGACAATACGGGAGCAATAGCACAATCTAAGGAACCGAGGGCACATCACCGCTCCAAGCACATACTCAGAAAGTTTCACTTGATCCGTGAGATTTTGCAACGCAAGGATGTGATCATTGAGAAGATTGATACTGACAGGAATGTTGCGGACCCGTTTACTAAGCCACTCTCGAAGGCTAAGCACGATTATCATGCGAAAGCTATAGGTTTGAGATACCTAGAGGAGGAAGAGAGTAGTTAGTTATCTAAACTGATAGTTTCGTGGGACGAGATTGTAGTTTAATAAAGTAGTAAACGTTGTATCACCCCAAACTTACTTTATAGTTATGCAATTTCAGATTTTAAAATTTTATCATTTTGCATCAATCTTATATGAAAACTGTGTGCGGGTTGTGTAATATGATGGTTACATGAACCCTGATTTGAGCTTGTGTGGGTGTCGGCATAATTGATGATTATGTGCAGCGAAACCGTCACACTTAAAGCGTCATTTCTAAATATCCCTAGTCACGGATCAGCTTGCTTAAGAGTGAAGCATTTCTATTATTAGATAATAGACTGAACGTGTACACTAGTACGTTTGCCGAGAAATGGTTATGTTTTGCTAATCATGTGACAAGGTGCTTGTCGAATCGGGAATGTAAATATGTGTTAGGTTACATATATTGGATTTTGACCAAAGCCGCGAGTACATGACATGGTTTAGTCATTATAGATGGACTTGCGACGGATAGGATTTTGGTTCTTCATACTTGAGGAGATCATTGATTGCGTTACGTGCGTAACACAGTACTTTGATATGATCTTACGCTTTCCGTAACAGGGGCTAAACGGTCATTATTGGGTATCGTCCGAAACACGGAATTCAATGTGAGTCTCCAAGATAGGAATTGTTTATTCCGAAAGGAACATACATCTCTTAGGCGCCCCCAATGAGTTGATTAACGAAAACTGTGGCCACAGTCAATGGTATTAATAGTTAATATCGATTGGAACTTGTTAACTCAACTCGGAAACGGGAAATAAGTGTAGTTGATCAAATTATAAGGATGACTATCGCCATGCCTTTTGATTGACGGATATCGTAAACAAGAGAGCTAGTAACCGCTATTCGAGATAGGCACAAATGATGGCAATCATTTTTCGTTTTAACATGGGTAGCCATGATGGAGTGACTAGATCCCGCTCATGGGCTTGTAGGGCTTTGGAAACAGCCTACTGCCATCGTTAAACGAACCTACACGGTCACACAAAGAGTCGGACTAAGTCGGGCTTGATTAAAAGATTTGGCACATTGGATGTGCATAACTTGGTATTTGATACGCAAGTTGTATTCTCTATAAATCGTGCATATTGGATATGCATGAGTACCTTTTAGGTAGATCTGAAATTGAGTGGGAGACTGAAGGAAATACAGTTTCAGGTCAACCGTAAAAGTGTACAAAAAGGACACACGAACAAGCACGTTCGAGAAGACAGTAAAATGCATAATAGGATTGTGCAGAATTGGGCAAAATAACACTGTGCGTCATGACGCAAGATATGGTGCGTCATGACGCACCATAGTGTTTTAGTTCACTAGATTATGGACTTAGCCAATTCAGGAAAAATTGCATGGTGCGTCATGACGGACCATATGGTGCGTCATGACGCTAGAATGCGTATTTTGTCCAGTAACTTTTGGAAAGTTAAATTTACATGGTGCGTCATGACGCACGATATGGTGCGTCATGAGGCACTGTGTTAATATGCTGTTTTCTGGCAGTTTTTGGTACACACGATTTGGTGAGTCCAAAAAGTACCTTTTGGATGTCCTTATCCTATCTAAGTATAAATAGGATCTCTCTCTCTCTCTCCTGGCACAGTTAATCATTCCTTTTGAGAGTAATTAATAGATATTGGATATCCATTAAAGAGAGAGAATAGTGAAAACCGAAAAGGGGCTTTTCGGTTAATAGAGAATCAATCGAGATCGAGCAAGTGCACCGGTACATCGTCTAGGCAGGTGTATCCGTGTCCGGCGTCTTCAGACTCAAGGTGGATACGTGTGGAGGAGCAACACTTGGTGCTCTCTGTGGTGATCGAACCGAAGGATCGAAGAACGGGAACGAGTGGTGAAGGACGCACGGTGTGGGACGCGCGTAAAGTCACCAACGTGACCGGAGGAATAGAAGGCAGCGATCAACCCTTCGTGTTCCATCAATTTGGAACTGGTATAGATCTATCCTTCTATATGCATCGTACCCTCGAAGTCAAGGCGTGATCTCGGGAATTGGGGAATCGGACCGGGCCTTTCATTCCGCTGCGCGGGCCCGGGGCCGAGGATATTCTCCATCAGACGCATCATATGGTTCGTCATGACGCACGATGCCAAAAAGTTTCTGGAAAAAATACGCATTCTAGCGTCATGACGCACCATATGGCCCGTCATGACGCACGACTGTATTTTTCCTGAATTTGGCTAAGTCCACAACCATTACAGACTAAACACATTAGGTGCGTCATGACACACCATATTGTGCGTCATGACGCACAGTGTTATTTCGCCCAATTCTGCACAATCCTATTGTGCATCCATCCATCTTCTCGAACGCGTACGTTTGTGTGTCCTTGTGTGTACACTTTTACGGTTGACCTGAAATTGCATTTCTTTCAGTCTCCCACTAAATTTCAGATCTACCTAAAAGGTACTTATGCATATCCAATATGCACGATCATAGAGAATATAGCTCGCGTATCAAATATACCAAGCCATGCACATCATATGTGCCAATTCTTGTAATCAAGCCCGGCATAGTACGACTCGTTGTGTGACCGTGTAGGTTCGTTTAACGATGGCAGTATGCCATTTCCAAAGCCCTACAAGCCCATGAGCGGGATCTAGTCACTCCATCATGGCTACCCATGTTAAAACGAAAAATGATTGTGATCATTGTGCCTATCTCGAATAGCGGTTACTATTTCTCTTGTTAACGATATCCGTTAATCAAAAGGCATGGTGATAGTCATCTTTATATCTTGATTAACTATACTTAATCCTCGATTCCGAATTGAGTTAACAAATTACAATCGATATTAACCTTTAATATCATTGACTATGGCCATAGTTTTCGTTAATCAATTCATCGAGCGGCCTAAGAGATATCCTTCCTTTCGGAATAAATAATTCCTATCTTGGAGACTAATATTGAATTTCGTGTTTCGGACAATACCCAATGATGACCATTTTGGCCCCTTGTTACAGCAGGCGTAAAGTCATATCAAAGCATTGTGTTACACACGTAATGCAATCAATGGTCCCCTCTAGTATGAAGAACCTAAAACCCTACTCGTCGCAAGTCCATCTATAATGACTAAACCATGTCATGGTCTCGCGGTTTTGGTCATATCCAATACATGTAACCTAACATATATCTACGTTACCGATTCGACAAGCACCTTGTCCCATGATTAGCAAAACATAATCATCTCCTCGGCAAACGTACTAGTGTACATGTCCAGTCTATTATATGATAATAGAAATGCTTCTCTCTCAAGCAAACTGACCCGCGACTAGGGATGTTTAGAAATGAAACTTTAGGTGTGACGGTTTTGCTGCACATAATCATCAATTATGCCGACGTCCACACAAGCTCAAATCAGGGTTCATGTAACAATCATATTACACAACCCGCACACAGTTTTCATATAAGGTAAATGCAAATGAATTTTTTTAAAAATCTCGAATTGCATTACTATAAGATAAGTTTGGGGTGATACGACGTTTACTACTATCAATACAACTAATCTCGTCCAACGAAACTATCGTTTTAGATAACTAACTAACTCTCATCCTCCTTTAGGTATCTCAAACCTATAGCTTTCGCATGGTAATCATGCTTCGCTTGCGAGAGTGGTTTAGTAAACGGGTCCGCAACATTCATGTCAGTATCAATCTTTTCAATGATCATATCCTTTCGTTGCAAAATCTCACGGATCAAGTGAAATTTTCTGGGTATGTGTTTGGAGCGATGATGTGCCCTCGGTTCCTTGGACTGTGATATTACGCCCGTATTGTCGCAATACACAACCACAGGTTCCGAGATACTCGGGACTACACCAAGTTCTGACATAAACTTCTTGATCCATACCGCCTCCTTTGCCGCTTCGAAAGCTGCAATATACTCCGATTCAGTTGTAGAGTCTGCTATTGTGGGTTGTTTGGAACTCTTCCATACGACCGCTCCATCATTTAGACAAAACACGTATCCGCTTTTTGATCGAAAGTCATCGACACATGTTTGGTTACTGGCGTCGGTATATCCTTCAATAACCAACCCGGATGTCATTCCACCCTTGGATTTCTCCTTTCCCTTTTTATTCGGCTTCGAACGTTTCTTAGCCGAACCACCCTTGTACATTGATCTCTTTCGATCCTTATTCTGAATCATGAGAACATTCCCGGCAACTCTTGCCTTGTTCTCCCCGGATGTCTTCAACATCTCCGACTCAAAATTCTTGACCATTCCATGAAGCTCAGGGATCGTCTTATCCATCGAATGCATGTGATAATTAGTCACAAACGGAGAAAACATTGGAGGAAGTGCACACAAGATCAAATCATGTTGCATAATCTTCGACAATTTCTCTCCCAACTTTCCTAGACGGTCTATGAGAGCT
The DNA here is from genome assembly GCA_946800325.1 of Luzula sylvatica. Taxonomy (NCBI): domain Eukaryota; kingdom Viridiplantae; phylum Streptophyta; class Magnoliopsida; order Poales; family Juncaceae; genus Luzula; species Luzula sylvatica. The sequence continues at coordinate 21,504,619 of OX326960.1, read as the reverse complement.
TGAACTTTCAAAACGTGAGTACTCACCAAAGGCCCCTAAGGCATCTTGCAGTTTACCAACTCTTTGAGTGTATTGAACCGTTCAATACGCTCCTGCTCTTGGAACATTTCCTCGAGCACAACGTTTATCAAGTATGCATCCGAGTCCTCAAACTATTTTTGAAGACTTGAGTCCAACGGTGTAAAACGGTGTAAAACGGTCAAAAAATGGTAAAACGGTGCCTGACTGTATTGTTTTACAAGAAAATTTCAAAAAACGGTCAACCATTTTTTTACTGTCTTTGACCATTTTTTTTTTTCAAAAAATGTTTTAAACACTGTTTTTTTATCGTTTTTTTCATAAAACTGTGATGGGCTACTGAATATTACATTTATTTGGGTCATTTGTTGCAGCCCAAAATTGTGTTAGTTCTTTTACTTCCTTCTCATCTCAGTACCACTTAATCATTCATCTCTCTAACCTTCCTTCTCATCTCACGACCAACACAAGAAAGAAAAGAAAAGCATGGCAGCGCCCTAGGGTAGAAGGAAAAACGACCAAGAAAGATATTTTTACGACGTTTTTCTCCACGGCAAGAGCGGGCAAAAGGCTTGCCAGCAAGAGACGACTATTTTCGACGCATACCACGACAACATTTCTGGTGAGTTGTGATTTTCATGGCAATTTGTGATTTTTACTTGTAAATTGGATACTGATCTGAAAAGTGGAAGTTAAAAAGTGCAAGTTAAAAAAAATTCAAATCACAAATTGTATACTGATCTGAAAAAAAATGGCTTCAAATCAATGGCAAAAAAAAAGGCTTCAAATTACTTGTAAAAAATGGAGATAGTTACTGATCAATGGCTTCAAATTCAAATCATCATAGCAAAAAAAATTCAAAATAGTTACTGATTTGAAAAAAATGGAAATAGTTACTGGAGTCCAGAGGCAGAGGCAGAGATGAATTTTTTTTTTTTTCATTTTTTTTTCAGATCAATGGCTTCTAACACCAAAAGTGGAAGTACCTCTAATATGAGTACACCTACACGTGAACAAAAGGATATAGGATGGAATTATGGCGAAAAAGTAATAGATAATAATATTGCAAAGGTCAAATGCAACTATTGTAAACATTTATGTTCGGGAATTGTTAAAAAAAAAAATATAGTTAAATGGTGGATAAGTCATGGCGTCGATACTCCAAATTTGCGAACAATGGCGATACGAATTCTATCTTTAACGACTAGTTCATCCGGGTGCGAGAGGAATTGGAGCACTTTCGAAGGGGTATGACTTGTAATTTTGTATTTATATATTTTTTTCTAATTTATCTTAAACATTATTTATAAAAATTTATTTATTTTCATTTGAAAATAGATTCATACAAAAAAACGAAATAGGTTAACATCGAAAAAGTTAAGCGAGTTAGTGTATGTACAATTCAATGCGAGGTTGATGGATGCTCGAAAAGAAAAATTGAATTGCGCCACGATTGAAGATACCCTCTTAGCATCCGAATCTCGTTTGGCTCAACATTGGTCACGACTCGATATTGGTGATGAATGTGATAGTGAATCCGAGACGAGGGAGGTTAATGATGAGGAATTTTCTTCGAGTGATTCGGGTGAGGATACGGTAATGGAGGGAGATGATGTGGCACCAAATGGATCAACTTCGACGGATTTGGCACCAAACGATTTTATAATTTAGTGTTTGTTTGATTTAAATTTTAATTTGGATTATATATTTATGTCGATGGACTATTTGATATGTTTTATTAGTATTTCATATGTTATTTTTAATTTTGGACTTTCATGTATGTTTAATTTGAATTTAAAAATTGAATTATTCTATTTTTGTTTGTTATATTTCTTAATTTTTATTATAATTGTTATAAAATATTGTCGATTTAAGTAACCGTTTTTTAACCATTTTACGGTAAAACACTAAAACGATGACCGATCGTACCGTACCGTACCGTACCGTTTTCCGTCATTTGCAACATTGGTCCATACACGCCAACATGAGGCATGTAACGTCATTTGAGTCCTTCTTAAGTTTCTCAAATGCGGCCTATTCCTCAGCCGTAGCATTGGGGTCCGGTTCCACTAGTTCCGTATCCAATACGTGGCTTTTACCCTCTTGCCTAAGAATAATTCTCAGGTTTCGGTGCCAATCTAGATAGTTTCGACCCACTAGATTATCCTTTTCTAATACCGATCTAATCGATAAGGTGCTGATGTTAATTGAAGACATGATCTACAAATGAAACAAAGATTGTTTTACTAGCGTTGCGTACTTATCTTGTAGGCTTACATGATGATTATATGAAAGTGTTATTTTTTCGAATCGATAACCCTCATACCGATACGGGACTCCAAGTCCATAACACTCAAGACCCATATTTCCGTTCCTCCCACAAGTGACTTTAGCCTATCAGGTGGGATCCCGTTATTTAGGTAGGATGTTTATCCAATCGTATCCAATACGACTCTTGAACCTTTATAGAATTTTCGAAATTTGTAGTAAAAAAACAAATATGGCAACCAGGGGCTTGTGCGTCATGACGCACCCGCATCACCTCGTGTAACTCTTTACACATGATTTTTTTGTACAGTCCGTCATGACGGACCATAAGCTGCGTCATGACGCACCACCTCGTGTAATTCTTTACACATGATTTTTGTACAGTCCGTCATGACGCACCATCTCGTCCGTCACGACGGACGAGCACCCAAAATCTCCAGAGACCTGGCGTCATGACGCATAGTTTCGTCCGTCATGACGCACCTACTGCACAACTTTGTACTGTAGTCCGTCACAACATACAGAACCTACCGTCATGACGCACCTACGCGTCCCCGCAGATCCGTGGCAACCTATGGCGTGCGTCACGACGTACCCGTTCGTGCGTCATGACGCACAACATGTTGTTTGCCCTTTCTGCCCTAATTTCATTTCAATCACCAATTTGCATGCAAACGGGTACGTACTTTGATAACCCGTGCGCATATCGAATATACGACTATAATTCGACCCTCAAATCTCAGCGTTTGCTCTGATACCAATGAAGGGATATACTCCCGACCCTCGAATCTCAGCGGATATGAAGGACCGGTCCGGTTCCCAAATCTCGAGATCTCGCTCCGATATCGAGGGCACGATGCAAAGTAGGATAGTCAATTATCGGCGTGAAATTGATCACGCTCGAAGGGTTGATCGCTTATTCTCTTTTCTCCTTGTCACGTTGGTGACAAAACGCGCGTCCCACGCCCATACGTCTCTCACCGCTTCATTGACAGTTTTCGCTCCTTTGGTTCGATCACAACGAAGAGCCACAAGTGTCGCTCCTCTATGCGTATCCATCGTGAGTCGTAGCACCTCGGTTACGGGTATACATGCCTAGACGATATACCAGTAAACTTGCTTGATTGAATTGATTCTCTAAACCGAGAAAAATCTCTTTTCTCGTTTCTCTCTTTCTTCGCACCCTTTCACTCTAAGAAAAAGTGTCTCTCTCTAAATCGAATGATCTGGACAAAATCCCCTATTCAAGAGAGAGAGAATTATCCTATTTATACTAAATAGGATAAGGACACCCAAAAGGCACGTTTTAGACACACCAAACTGTGTGTACCAAAAACTGCCAGAAAACAACTTTTTAACATAGTGCGTCATGACGCACCATATGGTCCGTCATGACGCACGATGCCAAAAAATTTCTGGACAAAATACGCATTGTAGCGTCATGACGCACAATATGGTCCGTCATGACACATAACTGTATTTTTCCTGAATTTGGCTAAGTCCACAACCATTGCAGATTAAACACATTAGGTGCGTCATGACGCACCATATTGTGCGTCATGACGCACAGTGCTATTTCGCCCAATTCTGCACAATCCTATTGTGCATCCATCCGTCTTCTCGAACGCGTACGTTCGTGTGTCCTTGTGTGTACACTTTTACGGTTGACCTGAAACTGCATTTCTTTCAGAACATGCCGTATTCATCGGCAGTGGGTAGCCTAATGTACGCCATGGTGTGCACAAGACCCGACATTTCCCATGCAGTGGGAGTCGTGAGCCGGTTCATGGCGAACCCTGGCATCGAGCACTGGGAGGCGATCAAGTGGCTACTGAGATACTTGAAGGGCACCGCAAGCATGGCGATGTGGTACAAGAAAGGTGGCACGAGTTTGCAAGACTTTGTGGATGCTGACCTAGGAGGTGATGTGGATAGTCGGAAGAGCACTTTCGGTCATGTCTTCACGATGGGAGGCACGACGGTGAGTTGGATGTCCATCCAACTGAAGTATCACTACATCCGAAAACTTGTGAAGGACGAGATCATGTCGTTAGAGAAGATCCAAGGTGCCAAGAATGCTGCAGATATGTTGACCAAGGAAGTCCCCACCTACAAGCTGAGGCTGTGCGTCGCCTCAGTGGGGCTGGTCACGTAAGCCGTGGGAGCTGTCGTCGGGATGGGAGAAAAAAAGATTAGGAAATTGTTATGGTATGGAGACTTTTGGAAACCCGAGGATTAGGAAATTGGAAAAAAGAAACCTTGTGGAGATAGGAAATTTCTCCATATATTGTTATTGCCATGATTGAATGGTAATTAAGGCAATGATTATTTCCCTGTATTATTTCCTTGTATTGGGTAGGAGTTTAGCTATAAATAAAGGGCTAGAGTTTTATTCATTCCAACAAATACCAATAATTGTATTCTCTCTTTCTCCAGTATAGTAAAATAGTTTGAGTGTCGGCGGCCGTGATTTTTTCCCTTCAGGGTTTCCACGTAAAAATACTTTTCTCCGTGTGTTGTTCTTGTGTGTGTGTTTGCGACGACGATCCTAACACGCATGTCTGATTTGGAGCCTGCTCCGAGGGTAACTGAAGGAGGCATTGCTCTTGACAAGGTTTTGACTTACTAAATTTAATATTTTGTAGTTTGAGCCTGCTCCGATACAATATGGATATGGCGATACGACAATTTAAAAAAATATATATATTAATTATAATTTATATATTATTTTATTAATTATAATTTATATATTAAATATTTGTATTTTTATATATATTATGTTTTGACTCTAAATATATCAAAATTTTGTTATTATATAAATAACTTCCGATTAAGCAAATGTCTATTACATATTTAGTTATTTATGTATATGTGTTATTCATTTATTTAAATTTAAAATTTATTTTTTTGTTTTTCAAGTGTACATATTGATGCGTTATAAGTATCCGTTATTATTTAGGATAAAATATTCGGATACGCAACATGGAGTATCTGATACGTATCCGACGAATATCGATATCCGATACGACACAACTTGATTTTTGAAGTATCCGCGGAACATGGTGCGTAGATGATACATTTCATAACCAGGCATTGGGAGTTGGGAGGCGAGGGCTACCTCAATTTCAAGGGAAACGGGTTCAAAATTTAAATGCGTTAAATAATTTTTTTTCAGTATTTTTTTTATGTTTTTTTCATGGTTGTAAATAGTTTCGCTAAACGCGATGCAATATCGATATAGCTTAGTTTAGAGGCAAAACGCTACGCGCTGCAGTTTTGTAACCCGTTACATCTAAATATTTTTTTTTAGATTAATTTTTAAGAAATAAAATGAATTTAATTAAAGAAATTTATTTCTTAAAATTTTTAATAATTAAAAAATATTTTGGTTGATAATTAAACCAAAAATCTATGTCTCTTTTTTATGTAGAGATATTTTGACTTGTTGAAAATACTTATTTTCATATATTTAATGAATTATTTTATACGCTACAACTTATATCATCCGAAATAGCTCTTGCAATTGCGCACGCTACTCGCTATCTCTACGAAAAATGATCACCACGCTACGGACCGCTACACGCTATTTGCAACATTGGTTTTTTCATATTTAATAATTATTATTATTTTATTTTTGTAGTTTCGTCATCCAGAATGGATAGATTTTTCAAGAGAAAGAAATGAGTGGAGTTATGAAAAATATTGTCGTCAATGGAGTCGTAGATACTCACCATATCAGATAAAAAAGTTATTATTATTATATTATTTTTTACGTGAGTGAAGACTAAACCTAGCGGCCTACATTATGTGCGATTTTTTTTTTTTGAGAAAAATAGAGTAGGCTCTAAAGTCCTACATCTATTATAATATTTATAAATTTCCAAATGTTTACAAATCATACAATTAATAAGGTATTTGCCCTAATCTAACTAAAAATTACTACTCCTAAATACCTTAATGTTTAATTGCATGAATAATTATAAATGAAAATTTATAAATCATCCTAACTCAGCCTAACCGAATTAGAAAATCCGGTTTTTGAGTTCCTGGATTCCGGGATTTGGAATCCTATCTTTTCTATTCCTTCTTTTCTCTTGCCTTCTTCTCTTTCCTTGTTAATCGCCGCTCTTTCATCAGCCTTCTTCTTTCTTCTTCCTTCTACTACCGATCCCCATTCAACCTGGATCTAAAATGAACCCTAAATCTTCCAATGATAAGATAGAATCACTCGAAAGCAATGCTTCCTGCCATGGATTCCTCTCATTAAGACCAATCAAAGCCCTTGAATCTCTGGAAGCGAAGTTCTCTATTTGTTGGATCTGCTGAGAATCCTGAGATTGGAGTCTAGAAGGAGTGTTTCTTCCACTAATAATTTGTTCCAAATTCGAGAATATTCGTCGTAAGGTATGTATTTCTTCTAGAGATTGAGTTCCTTGAGTTTTGTTTTGTAAAGGATTTAATTGTGTATAAGAACACTGATGTGTAATCAATAATTATTTTTAAAGGATTTAATTGATTATTAAATTGTAATCCTAATACTCCATGCAATTTCCTTAATATTAATTGTGTATAAGAACACTAATGTGTTAAATGTTTTAACACTTTCTTCAGATTTTAAACAAAGGACACATCTATTGGTTAATGCCCACCATCTCTTCTTTAAATTATCAATGGTAAGTAGTTTATTTAAATAAGTTAACCATAGAAATATTTTAATTTTTAACTCAATTTTAACTTTCCATATATTATAATAATATGCTTTAATGTAAACTCATTTAACTAATATTTGATATGTGCTTTTACAGGCAAAATATGTGCGATTTGAATGGTAAATATAAAGTCGTGCTCGATTCAGATGCTCTCGAATTCTGTGGACTAAGTCTAATTATTAAGGTGAATTCTATGGTAGTTTCTTTTGAAAAAGATAATGTTAGTATTTTCAATTAATTGGATTTTTTTTTCTTCTTATATGCATGATAAAGACTTCTTATTTTGCCTACATTAATTGATAAAAATACATTTGAATTTTATTATTAAATATTTATTGATTGATAAATATCCAAAATATTTTTTTAAAAAAGATAAAAAATACTACATAAAAGATAAAACTACTCAATTATCAAATATTAACAATAATAACAATAATAATATTTGTTTAATTAATTATTGAAAGGTTGGTCATGACATGGCATACCGGGTATACCCGAAAAAAATTTCAATAACCTCCCGTACTCTTTGAGAGTACTCTCGCCATCCCACACTTGTGTTATCCTTATTTAAATATAAATATATCATAAATGTCCAAACAAAACTTGTAAATTTTCACTTGTGCCCTTTTTTATTTTTGTTTGGTTTTAGGTGGTATTATATGTTCGAAGAAAATGGGGAGAATAGAGACGAAAAGGCGGCGCAGGGAATTCTTGAAGAGATTCCGTGTTAAATAACGAAATAATAATTAATGAAACTGATTATTTCAGTTCATTTGTGCAATAAATAAAGAATACCTAATAATAAAATCAAACTTTTATTTAAATAATAAATAAAATACATAATCTCTTGTTACCCGCCACTGGACTCTCCAGTTTCGATCCCAACGAAGCCCAATCTCTTTCTCTGCCTCCTCCTCCCACTTGAAGTTTCTCCACCATCACTAAAACTTCCATTATTCAATAACGGGTCGTCAATTCCTCGAATCACTTCACCGGTCAAAAATGGGAGACCCGAAACAATGCAACTATCATCCTTTGTCATCTTCTTATCTTTCTTCTTTATCTTCTGTGAAATCTTATGTAATTTCGCATTGATTGGCTCCACGGCTTGATTCATTGTGAATCTCAAATCCTTTGCTATCTATGCACAACAAAAGTAAATACAGGGGCATTTTTGTAATTTTAATTCTTTTTGACAAGCCAAAACTCACGTATTCTCCTCCACCAAGAAAAACGTCTCGTACGCTATCTCTGATTGGTGTATTGTTTCTAAATTTATTTCGTTCAGAAGACTGAGGAATTCTGAGCTTTGTAGGCTGATAGTTTTCCCTGACATCGTCAGAGCCTACGAAACACACTGACGTGTCATCTCCTACTTCCGACACGTGTCCATCAAATTGATCCTCTCTTAACTCGTATGGTTTCGAAGGAAATACATACAAATGTACAATTGAAGCTACACCCATCTATTAAAGAGAGTGTAAATTATAATTTAGGGTTTTAACTATTGATTTAGTTTGAATGCTTACCTCTATACAAATAATGAAATCTTCGATGCTAGATTTGAATTGGAGGCCTTCGGCAATTGGGCTTTTTAGAAGGCCCAAATTGTATAGAATTGCGATTAAGATACCTTGCCACCACGTTAAGAAAACAATAGATTTGAAAACCAAGAATTTTGCGAGGGGTTTGATGTGAGCTAATTCGTCTTTTATGGCCGCGTAGAATTGTACAAGACAGTATAATGCCCACGTTTGGCTGAAATTTATAACTACCGCTATGTATGGATACCTAAAAAAAAGGAGAAATGTTTTAATATCCATGAAAATTACGAAAATGACCTTGATATCGAGTATTATTATTTACCCGCAATTCCATTTGAATTTTCCTTCACAATAAACTCCAAAAGCTTCTAGAATCACGGCTAGAATCGCCGTCACAGTCTTTATTATCATCTGTTTTTTAATGTAAATTAAACGAGAATTAATTTTCATAAAACAAGAGATGTGATTCAGGGTTTAGGGTTTAGAGAGATAGGGGGTTACATATTGAATAATCCCGAGTTTAACACTCAAGTAGAAGCGTTCGCCAAGAGGCCATGGATTAAGCAAATAATTCATCGGAAAAGGATGTTTAATGATTCTCCTTTTCTCGTAAGAACCTTCTAGAAGCAGTATCTCTACACTCGAAGAGCCCCCTTCTTTTTCCAAGAACTTAATTGTCCTCTCTTCGCCACCTAAAAAAAATCACAAAATCAAACCCCAATTAATCAAAATTGAGCCTCAATTTGAGCTCAATTAAGCCAAAAAAAAATGTGATTTTTTTCTTGTAATTTAATATAGTACCTGTAAAGAGGCCTACCTAAGCAAGCAACGAAATATCGGCCGAAACAATACATTGCAAATGATTCATAGCAGTCTCTTAAAATCTCAATATCAACACTTATTGATGGATACATCAACGATAAATACTGCACACAAAAATTAAATGAAAAATAATTATAAAATATTCATGCGTTGTAATATTAAATAATTTTTTGAGTTTGTAGTTGGCCCTTACAGACTCAATTGCATAGCAAGGAACCATAAGGATAACCCCAATTAAAAACTTCTGTTCCTGAAAATATAAGCATATAAAAAATCAGTATATATGATAAAATTTGAAAAAAAGAGGTTAATTTGAAAATTAATGACCTCTGGATTTTTGTAAGCAGAGAGGTGATTGAAGAGAAGAAATGAGGAGAGACAGAATGTCGTAATTACGAAAATGCCCGCGATAATTGTTGCCCATACTGGAGGATCGTAGGAATCGAGACTTGCATGAATTTGCACCATTGTATATACTTTATAATTTTCAATGATTCTTCATTCAGCACCAAATTGAATCATTATCAGTATTTGAGTCAACATTTGCTGGTTTTACACTTTTACTTACACCCTCGCTGCAAATACAAATAAAATGAAATTTTAGATCATTGATCTATAATTCCAGCTGATTGTTATAAAATTCATAGATAATTCGACTTAAATCAGCAAAAAAATTAAAATTAAGCAAAAGAAGAAGATAGTTATATCTAAAAGAACACAAATCTACAATTATCACGAAATTCAATCAGTAATATTGAAAGATTCGACCTTGTGAGTTGTGAGAGACTGAGAAATCGACAACTGGAAGAAGAGAATTAAGAAGAAGAAGAAGAAGAACAGTTCAGAACGCAGAGGAAGAAACAAAACTGGAAGATTCAAGAGGGAATCGATATATGATAAGTTGGAGTGAACACAGCCGTTAAAATAGTCAGCTCAGGTATACGATTTGTTTTTGTAGGAAATTTCATGTCGGCCCTGTAATAAATCATAATAATAAATTCATCCTCAACAACCCATCATTCTTATTGATACTTGATAGTATACTTTTATTATGATATTATTTCCCAATAAAATATCTGTGTTGCTAAAATGGTCCAGATTTTTCTTTTATAACCTTTATATTGTGGTAAGCACATAGAAGTTCTTATTTCACCATCCGAAATTGCTTGCTTTATTTTTTTAATGCGAGTAATGATAATCATTTTACAATATTTTTTCGCAGATCCGGTGGTGAGGCCTCAGCGAGGAGTCACGATGAAACCCTAGAATCCTGACAAGACACAAAATCCAGGTGATGAATTTATCATGTAGGTTTTTGATATTTGAATGTTGTGGGTATTATTTGTTCGCGTGGACTCTTTGTTTGTGTCGGTACTGTTATTTGTGTTGGTTCTCGCGTTGGAGAATGTTTACATATTTGATATTTTTATTTGTACAGCTTTCGAAACTTCAAAATTAAGTATTTTGAATGTGTTAGTTTTCAATTTTGATATTTATATATTTGATATTTTGTATGTGCTAATTTTCAATTTTGAGTTAGTGTCTTTAATTTCAGATATGTGAGAAAAACCTAAAGTTCAGTGCTTTCAAAATTCTAGTCTTTATCAGGGGTAATTATTATAATTTTTTTTTTGTATTTTGCATGTTTAGCCTTCATATTTTGTATTTTGACGAAAATAATGAAAAAAAAAGTATTTTGCAATATGTTTATATTTCTATGAAAATTGAGTATTTTGTTTGTATTTGAGATATTTTTTTAGTAAATTTTATGTGAGTATTTTTGCATTTGTTAAACTTTGCAATTTTTGACTGTTTTGAAAATAAAATTAAAAATTTTCGGTATGTTAGTATTTGTTAGACATGTTTTTGTAAAATTTGAAAATTTTGTACTTTGGTAGTTTTAAGTTCTCAAAATTTAATAAAAATAGTGTTTTGCATGTATCCATTTTTAATTTTGATATTTTTCAACGAAAAGTTTGAACTCAAATATTTCATAAGATATATTCTATACAATATTATTTTGAAAAATATTTATGAGTTGATATATTTTTAATATTAAAGAACTTACCAAATATTTTTCCAGCTCGACATGTTTGGTAGTTATTTTTTATTTATATACATATCTACATTTTTTGAATAATCTCGAGAATTTAATATAATAATGTTTTTATATTCTAATCAATTTGTTGAAATAGAATTATATGTTAAACATAATGTAGACAAATACTCTCTGGGTTTCACGGATACGTCGATACAACAATATACGATTCTTCTTTTGATATTATTTTATTAATAATATTATTTATAGTTAATTATTTTTAATGCATTATAAGGGATTACTAGTGCACACATGCCTTAATGCACTCTCACACGCGTATGCTACTAGGAAAGCGTGCACTTAAAGAACGTGAGCATAAGATTACCTATATTTTTGTGAAGGTAGTCTTAATCTAGAGAGCGTTCATGAGTGATTGTGTGGTTGCTTTCGATAGCTGTGATATTTGTTGTTCTTATAGAGCTTGTTAGTCGTTGTAAATGCTCTATGCTGTTGTTAGTCCTTTTGTAATCGACACAATTATAAGTGGTTTGTCACGTTTTGTTCATGACGAGACTACTCACATAGAGATGGGCATCATTTGACCGAATTCTATTAACATATGGTGTCATATTTTATATATATTTATTCAGATCTATTTTACTATAAATAAATAAATAACCATTTTTCCTCTACTCACATTTTTTCACATAGAGATAGGCATCATATGGCGTCAGGATTTGAGTTTTCCTCTACTCCCATTTTTTCACGTGTGTACATCAAACCACCGCATCTATAATTCCTTGAGTTACTACGCAAGTTGTATAGCCATTCGTATCTAAAATTATTATACGCATCAAGTTGCGCTCTATTTACTTTACCGTAATTTACATTATAGTACTTTCATTTTATTATTTTTCTTTATATTTTTTTTATCATACTTATAATTTGTTCGTTCTCTTTTCTTTATTTCGATATTCCTTGTTATTCGATGGTTGCCCAACACTATCAATAATAATATTAATATTATTAGGCTTTTCTTACGTATGTATATTGATTATGAGATCACACTATAACGAATTGTGTTTCTCTTTCTTCACCTTTTATTTGTATGAAATTAGTCTCATTGATGTCATGGTCTCTTTTTCACAGGGCCACCTCATATATTTATAGAAGGGCAATTGTACTTTTCACAATTTCTCCACACTAATTAATCTCATAATTAACAAAAACATTAATAATTAATTTATGATTACTAAAAATTTAATATGAAATTAAGATCCATATTAATTAATGATTAATCTAAATATTTAAAAATAAATAATTATGAATTAATCATTAATCCAAAGCACTTTATAGATTAACATTTCCTTAAGTAAACATTATTTATGTGCTCTTTTTCTTCATGTCCACAACAAACAAAAACATTAATCATCATCATAAACTTGACCATTCATCGTTCGTGAAGTTAAGAACATAACTGGTATCGTCTATCTCTTTGCATGTAAGCAGATCCGGCCCATGTGTAAGGCCTGTGAAGCATGGGCTTCGGGTCTATTTTTTTAGGGGTCCAATTTTTTTTTAGTGTGTATGTATATACCTAAGATAAATGGGCTAGTTTACAGACCCAATCTGAACCCTCACAACCCAATCCGAACCCGCAATCAGACCCGCATCCAAACGCATGCAAGACCCAATCAGACCCCTCTTTTGCTTTCTCTCTCTCTCTCCCCACGATTCTCTTCTGGAGCCCTTCACGACATTGACTGAAACCCTAGAGACCGGATTTCTTCTCCGATTAACTCCGGATATCTGGCTGACTAAAACCATCTCTCTCTATTATCTCTTCCTTCGGTTAATTTCTCGCGGATTGGTGCCCTAACTGGATTTTATTGATTTTATGGCGGCTATTTTTTGGTGCCCTAACTCCGGATTTTCTGGTATTAACTTAGATTTTCTCTCTATTTAATCCTCTAGTGATATCTATATTGTATACTCTCTTTCTCTCTCTCGAAGTAATTTTATATTTAACATAACTTTTCACTCGATTGAGTTCAAATTGAATTTGGCGCTGAAATTAGTCATCGGTTCCAGAATTTGGTAGTAAATTGGACTAAAATTGGTTGTAATTTGTTTGTCAATTGATTATTGATAGAAAATGATTGTAAATTGATTGTAAATTGATTAAATTAGATTGCGTATTTGTCGATTTTTGGTACTAATTGATTTTGATTGCTAATTTGATAATTGATATTGTTGAAATTGATTATATATATTGTTCAAATTGGTTAATAATTATGTTGATATTATTCGAATTGAGAGGCGGCAAAACTAATTCTAATCTCGCTGATGTCATCATTCGACTCGGCATTTTTGATAGGTAAATTAATTGATTGATTGTGTCTTTTTTTATTTGAATATGAAATGTTTATGAATATGCAATACGTACATGAGGAATATGAACTTAGCCGACGATTTGGAATACCTTTCATGAGGAATATGAACTTAGCCGACGGTTTGGAATACCTTTCATGAGGAAAAATGCAAATTCGTAGAGGTATATGTGATTCTCATTTTTTTTTTCAAAATTAAATTTTGTTTTCATTTTTTTTAATTGGAATTTGTTTCAGCACCATAATATACCTTTTTTACAAGACGTTTTGCAAAATAGAAGATCGGATTTATCGGGTTTACGGGTCCATTCTTCAATTTAGCTTCGGGTACTCGAAACTCTTGGACCGGCCCTGCATGTAAGCATGGGTCTCGCTGCATTCCTCTTGGTCTTTGTTTTTTGTATTTTAATTCGATTTAATTACCTTGCATATAAGCATCGTTTTTTTGACATTTATGCTCTTCAAATTTTATTTTGTGTCTTTACATATAAGCATCGGTCTTTTTACATTCATGTTGATCTTTCCGTAAATATCGAGCTCAGATAAATGTTGAGAGCACCGAATACCGATAATGCCATATGATAAAATATCTCTTCAAATATGTTTACAAAAGTCCGGACCGTTCATTCGTAATTATCGGTAGATACAATGCTAATAACAACCCTCCCTCTAATCTGGATATTTTTTAAAAATTTCCTGTAATTCCTTGTACAAAACTATTCTGGCCTTTTTCCTCTTTTAATATTATGAAAAGCCTTTTTCCTCTTCTATTGTACAGAAATGTTTATATGACACTTTCGCTCTTCTAAATTTCTAATTTCTAATATAATGAAAGGGCCAAGGACATTAAACTCAAAATAAAAAATAATAATATAAAACTCGGCTCTGAGGCAAGGTTCTTATTTCGGTTCATACTCCATACAAAGTACAAGGACATTAAACTCAAAAAAAAGAAAAAAAACTCGGCTCAGAGAAGATTCTTGTTTTTTTGGTTCATACAAAGAACTAGAGTTTTTCTGCAATCTAACAAAAATATCAATACTTCATAGTAATTATATATTTTATCAATTTTGAACCAAGTGGAAATCGTTTTGGTCCATATAATTTTGAATAAAATAAACATTATTTTAAAACTTAATAACTATTTTTCATTATTTGTTAATGGTATTTTACAAAATTAATAAACTTCTTCAGTATTACAAGAATAATAAGATTAAAATTATATCTTTAAAACTTTTTAATATTACAATGATATAATAATTTTTACATTAGACTGAATTTGTGAGAAAACGATTTAATATGTTTGGATTCGATAAAAACGCACAAACATGAACATCTCGTCTGAGAAAATTCGTGCAATCCGATAAAGCATGGATGTTAAATATTATTCGCTCCAAATTGCTGAATTCAAAAGAGTTTTCCATTCTTTATACTTATAAAATGATGATCCATCATGAAATACCTCAAATGCTGAAATGACAAAACTAAGATAAGATCAACATGTTTAACTAATTACAAGAAAAGCCAGGATTGAAATTAAATTTGACATGCAAATTAAGTTATTAAATTATATTATATCATAAGAATTTTAGATACTATTTTTGGCATTTCTTTTGACCATTATCAATTTTTCATGCTACCAATTTCTAAAAAAATAGATTAAAGTCTCTTATATTTAACTTCAATTAATCAATAAAACTACAAAATAAACCAGAAAAAATAATCATGGACATTTCTTTTACCATAATCAATTTTGCATGCTACGAATTAAAAAAGAAAAAAGAGAATTTAAGTCTCTGTTTAAGTTCAATTAATCAATAAAGCTAAAAAAAGCCAAGAACAAAAAATCATGGACCAGAAGAAGAGTAATCCTGGTCCCAATGTATGTATGTTCCACTTATTTTTTAGTCACATTGACACAATAACAATGAATTGGAAAAAAAATTATATAAAAGTTTTGAAATCTTAGGTATTAGATAAAAAGGGTGGTTGTTTGCTCTCGACCATAGTTTTGAAAATCGGAATCGGAATCCGAATTGTCCGATGGCCGAAGAGTAATAATTGGCCGAGTCGGATCGGTATCGCCCGTGTCGGATCGGAAAGTCGGATTTTGTGAAAATGTTGTCTTATTAATTAAAAAAAATTAAAAAAAAAAAATAGCACAAATGCATCTTACATTATATTATATATAGTAATACTTCTTAATTAACTAAAAAAAATACATCATAAAATAAACTAGTGCCAAAAACTATAACGCGCCGGTTGCATGACCTCGTCATTATCATGCTCATTTTGATAACGGAGATGATATAAATGACGTAGGTCGGTGAATTCAAAAAAATCATTTAACATTGAGCCGAGTGATGAATTGTTTTGTTGATGTTGATTATCCGAAACCAAATTATATGTGTATGAATAATAATTTTGTGTCGTGTTTGAACCTTCACTTTCTTCTATTTATTTATACTTGGAACCATCTTAAAAATTAAAATTGAGTGAGACTTATGAGCTGCTGGGCTTCCCTTCTTCTACCTTGCTTTTAAAATTAAAAATATTATATTTACCATCTTAAAAATGTTAGTATCGTAATAATTATTAATAAAATTAAGTCAAGATAATTCTAATATAAATTCAGCTTTAATATTTATTATAACAAATTGACATAAAATAGTAGAAAAAATATTTTATTGCTTACATAAATAAATTTTATTTTTTCTTTCAACTATGCTCCAAGAAAATACTGCTATAAGTACCTTTATAATTCACAGGTATTGTTTTTAATAACTTTATATATGTATATGGCATAAAGCATTAACTCTCAAATATCCAACGTGAAAAAAAACACCCTATTAATAACTCTAGATGTTCCATATTAAACCTAGTACTCCTACCAGACCTAAAGAGTTAACAAAGTAATAAGTGTCCCCCAGTTTATTATCTTCTCCCTTCATCTGATTTGCTTCTCCATCGCTCAAACTCGCAAAATAAACAAAAAAATGGCAGGATCGGTGAAATCTGATAGGAATCGGTCGGAATCGGATCGACCACCGCCGACTCCGGCTCGAGTCGGCCGACTCCAAGACCGAGTCGCCGATCCTGCGAAGCATGCTCTCAACCATACATCACCTGTTTAAAAGCAAGGGAATCCAAAAATCAAAATCGCACACTTTTTTTTATTGATATGTTAGTATAAATTGCATCTTTAATTGCAAATTTTTACAGCTAATTCTCACTGGTTGAAAAAACTTCCCGGTAAAATTTTACATGCAAAAACTTACAAAAAATATTTGGAAATCAATTCCAAATCTTGAGTTCAAATTACACGTTTATCAAAACCTTTAAACTCATATGTAAAACTTCTTCGAAGGGGTTGACGAAATTTTGATTGTATGCATTTATAGTGAATAATTTTTTTTTTTTTTAAATTACCTCAATTTTCCAAGTTCTCACATGCCAAATGAACTCTTTTCCGGACATACATGTCAAATGAAGTTTTTTCTTTTCCATATATATCCTATACTACACAGCTCCATGCAAAATAAATGATTATATCTTTCTCTACAAAACAATTAAATAAAAAAGGTCAGGGTTATTTTCATAACTGTGCCAATTATGACGTGCATATTTTATAATATTAGTATGAATAATTAAGGATATACTTGAGCTTGTAAATTCAGATTCAAATCAAATTTAAAACTTAAATCAAACTAGTCATTGGTTTCACTAAAGTTAGCAAGTTGAACATTTACACAAGTAACATTCTAGTCGCAGATTAAACTAAATTTCTTTTTCTAGTCTAAGTAGCATACTCAAAAATCAAAATTGAAATGTTGGTATAAATTGCTGCATCGTGCTTAGATGTAATACTAGCATTCATGATTGATTTAATATTTTCTCTTACTTTAACTGCTACGATTTATCTTACAAGAGTTTGATGGCATAAAAGTAGAAATTTTTTTTGAAGTGTCAATTACAATAACTTTTATAGCATAAACTACAAATACATATTTATTACATCTTGAAGGATATTTATAGTAAATAAAAAAATGAACTAAACATCTCAGGAGAAAACAATTACAAAGAAGAGAAGCAAAACTTACTTGTCTAATTTTATTTTGGAGTTCGAAGTAGAATTGAAAGAGAACAAAAATGAAGATGGTGGGAGAGTTCTGAACTTCTGATGGAGAAATTATAGAGAGAATATTAATTACTTGCTGTAGAGTGGTTGGCGAAGTAGTAGATGAAATATTAATTACTTGCTGTCAAGTTGTTGGGGGGAAAGTAGTAGAGCTAATTAGGGAGCAAATACCGAGTAATTTTTTTTTATGATTTTAATAATAAATTATATTACGATGCTTCCATAATTGCAACATCATGTTTTATTTTTAAATAATGAAATATATCAAAACAAATAAATATTTCATTGAAATAATTGTCTAGGCAATATCATGTTTTATTTTTAAAAACTAATTTCTACTAAAACGACATTATACTCAAAAATAATAATATGATTTGTCCAACATTAATCTATCGAAAATAATAGTACATATTATTAATTTGATCTGAATTTTTAAAAATACTAAAAATTAGGTATTTTGTATATTTAAAAAATAAAAAGCATGCCCGTAACAAATAGATGTACACTTATTTCATTAAAATATAGGAACCAATTATATTCATCGTACATGCACAATATAATTTTTTTTTTAATTATGATTTATTGGATTTCTATCATTGAAATATAATACTTATTGTTGTTCTATAATTTTATAACTTTCTTTATAAACAATACCGTACGTTATTTGTTTCTATCATTGAAAATGAATAGCATATTAACAATTTATTTTTCACATGATTCTCTTTTGGTTTTTTTACTTGTTTTGATCATATATTTTGGAAAATATTTGTATATTATTTTGCAAATCTTATATATTATATTTGGATATTATAATCTCTTATACATATTTTATCTAATTTGTATTATCTATATTCTTTTGTATGGTATAATTTTAATTTCTTTTGGGGTGCATTTATGGAGCTTTATAATGTATCTAATTTGATGCAGACTCGTCAGAAGATACCCAAGCACTTGATCAAAATGCAAACTTTACAAGATCAATCATGTTTTTCTTAGTACGTATTAATTTCTAGAATCTTCGTTAAGACTCGACGTAAATTGTACAACTATTTGGATGCACAAGTATTTTATGGTATATGATAGTTGTTTTGGGGAGTGAATAAATAATGACAATAATAATAGATGGATTTGCCAATAATATGACAATAATAAATGGATTTGTCCGAAGTTTCAAATAAATTCAGATAGAGACCAATTCGAAGACAGTAATTTCGAGAGTGATGAAAGTAACCATGATTCGTAATATCGGCCGAGTTAAAAAAAACTCAGTCGAGTATGTCACACTCGGTGACAGTCAAGACGAGTCTCCTCCGATAATATCGCACCCGAGCCAACGATATATAACTTTTTTTTTAATAGGAAAGATGATATGTGTGTCGTATTGGTGAAGAACGAAGAACGAGGAAGAACAATCAACAAAGAAGAGTTGATTCACACGGAGTGTGCATGGCCGGCCCGAGGTTCTAGTGGACCCGAGGCCAGTGTCTTAAAAAAATACATAACATATTATATTACAAAATATAATTACTAATATTTATCGTATATTTATAATTTTTATTTTGACATGTTAACATAATTTAATGTAAAAGATGTTGTATTATTTGTTATAAATAATACGATAAAATTTTAAAACATAAATTTATTTATTTGATGAAATAATTCATTTATTTCTACAAACTAAATTATGACCATAATTAAATTATGGAGAGGTTTTATATTGAGAGGAGATAAAACATTATGATAAAATGCATGATAATTCGGTTTTGTATGAATTAAATGGTCCATAATAATTGCATTTATGTTCCAAATTAGAAACCGAATTGTATGATCCCTTCTTCTCCTTTTAATAATATAATAATAGGAAATAGAAAGAAGATAGAGATACCCTTTCTCTTCCATTTTCTACATCAACAGAAGAAGAAAAAAATACCTCTTTGATTTTGATAATTCTTTTCTTTAATTATGAAGCTATTCAAATATCAACTTGGTTGAAGAATTCGGTGTACGACTTCATTTCTTTCGAAGTGAGAAACATTCGTTCTCGATTGTGCTTACGGAACGGATACGAGATGAGCTCTCGAAATGTAGAACCTTGGAGATAGAGAAACTGAAATACCCTGCACAAGAGGACGTTAATCTATGTTTTTAGATTGTTGGTTATATTTCAATAAAATAACCAAATAAATAAATTTGATAATCAATTTATTTATTTATTATTATTTAATTTATTTATTTGATTATTTTATTGAAATATAACCAACAAAAGATGTAAAAATTGTTTCATTATTTCAATGTTTAATTTAAATTCAGATATTGGAGGCTGTAAATTGATAGTTTCAAAATAGAAAATGTATTTCGGAAAGGAAAATATATATATTGCTATTTTTGGATTTTGTGTGGACTTCTAATAGTAGCATGTATTGAATAGTTTTTACTTCGACTAGTGGATAAGTTTGAAAACGCAAAATACATATATTTGAGTCTATATACGATCACGTTGTCCTATGTATCTTGTCCAATCATTTTACTTTCTTCTCTAGTTACTCTCTCCTCTCCCAGTTCTTCCTCCATTAAAACGCAAGAACAAAAAGTTCAAAAATATTTTTAAGACTTCACTGCCTTGAAATTTTTTTTGGACCCCTTCATTTTTCAGACCCCAGGCCCCGGGCCTTGCTGGCCTATGCCTGGGGCCGGTCATGAGTGTGAGTTTTAATTTTTGAATTCTTGAATGCCATGGCCGCATGGGTGAATGAACGAGGAGGAAGAAGAAGGGTTGAGATATCGTGAGAGATGAATGATTTTGTGTGGTCATTTATTTGCTATGTTCTGTATAACTGAATTTTTATAATAATTTGGGCACGATTTTCTCTTAGATAGTGCTGATGGTTCAAAAAAAAAAATCTAAATTTAGTCATGTTAATTTGGGGAGAATTAATATTGTATCCAATATTTGTATCCAAATAATATAAATAACAAGATTGATATGAATATGAATTGTACCATTGTATATGTTTACTAATAAAATAAATATATCTATAGATATTATATTAACAAGATAATCATATTGTTATAAATTTATTTGATAAAGTATTATTTTATAGATATTATCACTTTTCTGTATATACACATTCATGTATATATACAAATATTTATAAGGGGAATTTACAAATAACCCGCTATTTTTTCGTGAATTTACCAAAATCTCCTAATTTTTGAGAAACTCCAAAAAAAAAAACCTACATACAAAGTTTTCTTTTCAATTACCCCCTATGGGGGTATTTCATGTTATTAGAATTTTTTTGGACCAAAATACTCCTCTATTTTTCATCTTTAAATTTAATAAACATATTTTAGTATAATTTTATTAATTGAAATTCACTATAAATATTTGTTGACATATACTAATTTAAAAAAATTATATGTCATATACATAATTTTAATCTTTTATTTATTATATATTTTATCATAGAAAATTAAAATTAAATAAAAATAGGATATAAAAATATTTTTGAAAATATCTTGACAAATTAATATTATTCTAGTATTTAATTGTAATGTTAAAAAGTTATTAATAAAAATAGTTACTGAATAGTTTTTCTTGCCAAATTAACAATGAATGAATGAAAATGAAAACTAGAATTAAAACTATTTTTGCTAATAGTTAATAAAAATAATTATTACAAAACAAACTGCTAAAATAAGATTAGCCGTTGAAATTAGAACTAACGACAATATTATTTTAATGCTAATTTTGATGTTCACTCATGTATTGCTAATTTGGTAAAAAAATACTATTTAGTAACTATTTTTATTAACAACTATTTAACATTAAAATTAAATACTATAATAATATTAATTTGTCAAGATATTTTCAGAAATATTTTTTATATCATATTTTTATTTAATTTTAGTTTTCTATGATAAAATATACAATATATACAGGATTAAAATTATGTATATGACATATAGTTTTTTTAAATTAGTATATGTTAAAAAATATTTATAACGATTTTAAATTAATAAAATAATACAAAAAAATGTTTATTAAATTTAAAGATGAAAATCGGAGGGGTATTTTGGTCCAAAAAAATTCTAATACCATGAAATATCCCTATAGGGGGGTAATTGAAAAGAAAACCTTGTAGTAGGGTTTTTTTTGGAGTTTCTCAAAAGTTAGGATTTTTTTTGTAAATTCAAGAAAAGTTAAGGGGTTATTTGTAAATTTCCCTATTTATATATTATACTATCATACAATTATTATAATTGTTTATTTCTATTTTCTTATTTATTCAAAATTTTGCTCTAATATAATCTCCTTACGTAGTATCTATATCTTGAAAAAAAATCATATTTTTTTAATTTTATTTATATATAAATATAAATAGGAAAATCCAACTCTCCGATCCGATTCGGCCGATTCAGATCCGACTCGGGCTATTCTCATGCCACGAACAACAAACGACTCTGATCCCTATTCCGACTTCCGAAACTATGATTTTTATACATTATTTTATCATTAAGTTGGTTATGTAAATAAGTTTGTTCTGATTTTATTTTTGGCAGTAAAAGTTTCAGTTATATATTTTTATGTTGGTTATGTAATGTTGTATTTTTTGTAACGTAGTAATTTGGATTTTATTAGTTCAATTTGTTCTTATCATATTTGTGAATGTTTATCAATTTTTAAATATTCTTTTATATTTTTCTGATTTTTTTATCAAACAATTAGATTTTTTTCTCCGACTCGGCTGAATCTGGTCCGAATCAGCCGAGTTCCGAGTGGACGGGGCCGGCCGAGCCCGAGTCCGATATTCAGAATCATTGACAAACTTTCTTTAAATCAAACGAGAGAGAAGAGAGCGAAAGTAAGACAATTCTTGAATTTCAACGGCGATACTTTTTCTAGGGTTTCCTCTGAATAGTTCGCCTGAGAAGAAGAGAGTGAAATAGATTTTAGTCCGTCGGGATGTAGCCAGTATGTTGGGATTTGGGGTATACTTGGATTATTTCTTGATTGGAGAGTATTTGGAGGATTAGTTTTGGGGATGAATATTAAAGAATTCAACAAGAAGAGAAGACAATCTGACGCAGCTATTTGTTAGCGAATGATAATTAACACCAAAGGATACAAATAAATATATAAGGATACAACAAGATGCACACTCAATAATATATGAATACAATATTTGAGATAAGGGTGAGATTGTTTTCCACACTCCTCACTCTGTTTTTTTCTCTCTATTTTTCTTTTTTTTTCTCTCTCTAAAACATATGAGATGAGTTGCATTTATAGATCACATGCGCTCTCTCAAATACAACTTTTTGTTTATTCTAGACATTTTTATTCTATTCACACACAAATACATTGAATATTATTCTGCCTTAATAATATTATTAATTAAAAAACATTAATTTTAATACGGTCTAGGTTGAGACACAGGGAAAACGTAGAGCTAGAGTATGAAAGAACAACTCTAATTCTTGAACTCGCTGAGTTTCTTCCACTCTCTCTCTCTCTCTCTCTCTCTCTCTCTCTCTCTCTCTCTCTCTCTCTCTCTCTCTCTCTCTCTCTCTCTCTCTCTCTCTCTCTCTCCACACACACACACACCAAATCAAGTGCCTAAAAACTCTCTACAGGTCTCGGATCTTCATATAATGGATTCGTATGCGCAACTGCTATCAAGGAACATCACTGGATTTGAAACGGAGAACCAAGAAGGTTGGATAGAGGAAAAGAAAAGAAGAAACATCAACAAAGAGGGTGTAACATGCTTCAATTGTCTCGAACATGACCGCATACAAATTAATTGCCAAAATTAAGCCAAGTACAAGTTATGCAAGAACACTGGCCACCTGGCCAGAAATTGCAACAAGGAAGGAGGAGAGTCTTGGTCATGCGTGCAATGTCCGGGTTCAGGTCATACGCGCAACAATTGCAATAAGGCAATTAAGTGCAGAGCCTGCAGACGGGAGGGACGTGTGGAGGCATATTGCCCAAACACGAAAAGCACAAACCAAAGTACCAAACCACAACAAACACAATATAGAACAACATGAACAAAATAACACAAGAAACACTCAAATTGAAGACGGGATTTTGGACCCATCCATGAATGTATGGAAGCTCCCTCCATTTCAAATACAACGCAAGGCAATTTTGAGACGGGTCCCCGAGCTACTTTGTGTATCGAAAAAATAAGAAAAAAAGTGAACAGTACACATGTTTTGAAAGTATATTCAGAAAAAACCAACTTCGAAAAGAAATATGAGTTGTAACATATTCGGAGTGCGAGTCTCCGATTCTTTATGAAATTTCGGACTCTGAGAATCCGAAATTTTTTGCGGGTAATTCACTCCCACGGTCCCACCCCATCTTAATCTTTGCATGCAACATAACTAATACCTTATTAATCAGACTCATGAATAATCGGACTCTGAGATTCCGAATTTTCTTCCACACTACAAATTTGTTTTTTATATTTCATATTGAATACACCCAAATTGTACCCAATAATACACACAATTAATATATTTTTTTAATTAATTATATATTTAAATATTTTTAATGAATAATAAGAAAATCAAGATATATTTTAATAAATTGTTATTACTTTTTCGAGTCGTTGAATTCTCCGTTCGGTTTTCGTATCGTTCAGTTGATTTTATGTCATTTGATTGGTTCGGTTGGTTATCGGACCGTTGGTCTGAAAACCGAACGTTAATTTAATATATCTACTTTCATTAAAAAATATTAAATTATATATATTTAACATAATTTTAATATTATTCATTAAAAATATTTATTAAAAAAAAAATTATTAAAAAATTTATTCTATTTAGACCGAACCAAATAAATCAAAAAATTGAACCTTTTAAACCGAATTCGATCGGTTCGGTTTGGTATTCGAATAAATCAAGCCGTTTGAGTACCCCTATGTAAAATAATTAACCCAAATTAATCAATATGATTTATATGTTTATTAGATATCATTATCACATAGTAATTAATTCAATTATATTTAATAATATATAGAGGATGTTTTGGTACAATATGAAGCTCTCAAACAAAGCTCGTGGAAAGTGCATTGGAAAAAAAAAATTTCGGACTCTGAATTTTTCTTCCTTCATGTGGTTTGTTGACAACTCCATATTGCACCCAAACATCTTCAATAAACTACTTAATATAATTAATAATATGTGATACAAGATTAACACATAAATTATATTGATTTACTTGTGTTAATTATTTTACATGTTAATTGTATGACAAATATTAATTATTTATTTGTAATATATGTATTAAAATATTAATTGTAATATAAGGGACGTTTTGTCCATTTTCAATACAAAGTAAAATTGTCTAATACATTATTGCAATTAATGTAAACAAAATATTATTTGATAACAAAAGCACTAATTGTTTTTAGTGTACTTATTAAAAAATATTTAATTATTACAAACATATCACGTGCAGTATATACAAATATATGTTAATTTTGTATCTAATTTTATTAATTATATTAAGTAGTTTATAGAAGATGTTTGAGTGCAATATGAAACAGCCAAGAAAATTTCAGATAGAGTCAACATGAAAGAAAAAAAATTTGGACTCTCATAGTCCGAATATGTCAATGAAAGTTTTTTAATATGCTTAATACAAACTTCAGTGGGCTGGTAAGAGTTAAAATTTTGGGACTCCCAGAGTCAGAAAATTCATCAAATTTCGGAGACTCAGACTCCGATAATGTTAGAAGTCATTTTTTTTCCAAAAGTTGAATTTTTCTGAATATGCTCTAAAAAGAAAAAAGATATGTGTTGGTTAATTTAGACCTAGAGGGGGGTGAATAGGAAGTCCTACGGTCCAATTTTCGCGGTTATAGATACAATTACAATTTTGTGCGGAAGCGTAAATAAATTAGAGGAAGAAATACAATACCGAAACAAATAACACGCGATATTTGTTTACGGAGTTCGGTAGGTGGTTGCTTTGTAGTTTTAACTCACCGGCTACTTGCTCAATCGACCGACTCGATTGATTGCAAGTACCTATGTCTCCGGGGTTCCCTTGCGCCTTTTCGGCTTTCGATTGAATACCCAACTCAAACAATTACAAGGTTTGCCTTGATCGATTTACACGAATTTATCGATCAATGGCGGGCTTTACAATTAGTAACTAGCCTATTACAATTTACTACTAACGAACTAGTCATGATCGGTCACGCAAGTTGGGAATCGCTTAGTAGTGGATTCGAAATTGGATCTAATAATTTCTATGAATGTTTAGATGATTAAGCTCAAGATTTAAATCTAGGATTCTCTCTTTTGATTGAGAAAATATATTGGTTGAGATGATGAGAGAGAATGAGGGAAGAATTCTATTTATAGAACACATAGACCCTTCCCTTATCTTGCATTTTCTGCACAGTCCGTTACAACGGACCAAAAGTCAAACTAGCCGTTACGGCCAATATATTCGTATTTTTCATAGTCCGTTACAACGGAAATAAGGTCCGTTATAACGTAGTTCATGAATTAGAGTTCGTTATAACGAACTACACAATCCGTTACAACGGACATTCAACTATGACCTCACTTCAGGTTTGTTTTATATATCCGTTATAACGAAGATTATTCCGTTACAACGGTTGGTGTTTGTCCGTTACAACGGATTGGTTATTCCGTTACAACGGACATGGAGTAATATTTGGTATACTGAAGTGAGATCAATGTCCGTTACAACGGACATAGTGGTCGGTTACAACGGACATAGTTCTGTGA
Organism: Luzula sylvatica; assembly: GCA_946800325.1. Classification (NCBI taxonomy): domain Eukaryota; kingdom Viridiplantae; phylum Streptophyta; class Magnoliopsida; order Poales; family Juncaceae; genus Luzula; species Luzula sylvatica. The sequence continues at coordinate 21,477,914 of OX326960.1, read as the reverse complement.
CTTTTCTTCAAGTTGGTATTAATTAGCGTTGTAACGGTGAAACTTTCGTTACAACGCTTGGTGGGTGTCCGTTACAACGGACTGGTGAATCCGTTGTAACGGACTATACCGTGTTTGCCATTCTTGAAGAGGACGAGAAGGTCCGTTACAACGGACATTGATGGTCCGTTATAACGGACATATTTCTGTCAGTCTCATTTGTTATTTCATCTTTTTGATGGATTTCGAACATATTTCTTTGACTAATTTTGAGCTTAATAATTCATAAACAAGTTTAGGGATACCTATAAATTGTTTTGGTGATTTGTGTGATACCCCAACTTGCGGAATCTTTGATGTCTTGATATCTTCACTTGATCATGCGTTTTCGTGCCATCGTTTCTTCACCGTCTTGACTTGCGACGTCTTGATTGTTCTTTTGATTATTTTGTGGGTTACGTCTTTTATCTCTATAAATGTTACTCCCACAAATAGATTTGTGGTATCAACATTATTTTGAGATAATCAAATCCTAGGAAATTTGAACCAACAATATGTATTGTTCAATTTTTTCCAAAAAAATAAATGGATTCATTAGTGAATTTGGTACAGTTAGTAAAATGCCATAATTTGGTACAGTTAGTAAAATGCCATAATTTGAACCAACATCGTAAAGGGAAGATCAAAATTCAAAGATTTGTACCTGTACATGAGGATCCGAGAAAAAAGTGAAAGCAAATGCCATAATTTTACAAGACTCGACCCACAGTCCACTCACTCAAAATGTACCTCACTCTGTTACCAGAGATAGAGAGAGATCCAAAGAGCTTTTTTACTGTGCCCCATATTTTACCACCAAAATCGTGATGCTATCATCATGACATCACGATTTTATTTTGAGAGAAATGAGTCTCCAATTTGCACCCGAACTCTTCTTTCAATTAATAATGACTCTAATTAATTATTTTCTAATTGAACTAATCAATGGTGTAATGAATTAAATTTCGATTAAAATTATCAAATTTTGGATACAAGATTAATTGGAGAGAAGTTGGGGTGCAAATTGATGGCACATTTTCACCCAACTTTAATTGATGATGCCATCAAGAAAAATTGAGTAAATTTGAAGGACATACCATAATTTCAAAGAATATACCTCGTAACAAATGCACATATAAAGTGTTTTATAATAATTGTTCTTTTCCGGTGAATTCTTGCTTTCCAAGGGAAGAGGAAAAAAATTTGGATTTTGCAACACCAAACAGGCCCGGCCCCAAGTATAGGCCCACGAAGCCCGGACTTCGGGGCCCATACAAGGAGAGGTCCATATATATATGCATATATACTATATATAGTATATACCATCATAGTGAAATTAATATTACTCATAATTATTAGCCCGTAACAAAACTAAGCCCAACTCTTTTTCTTTTTTCCCTCTCGTGTCCTCTCTCCTCTCGGCTCTCTCCTCTCTCTATCTTCGTTGGGTTGTACAGAAAGCAACGCGAGGTCTCACTCTCTCTCGTTATCGCTGTGTTGGAAGGAAATATCGTCAGTTTCAAGCGCCGTTTTTGACGTTTCGTCACTGGAGCAGCCGCATGTACTGCCAGACGCCTCATATCTCTGTTTTCGAGCCTCTGTGCTGCAGTGTTGGAACAGGCTCCACAGGTGATTATTTTCTGCTGCAAAAATTTCGTTCTTTTTTTTTGCCGCTGCAAGAATTCTGTGTTGTTTTTCGCAATTAGGTATGTTCATCTCGAAATTTATTTTAGCGTACTAGTTTTAGTGCATTAATTCTAGTAATTGGGTTAATTTGATATTAAAATTAGGTTAATTTGAGTGTACCAATTTGTTGATCTCAATATTTGTTTCTTGCTGCAGTAATTGGGTTAAAATTAGGTTTTAAAATATCACCAAGATCGTCATCATGCCTATATTATTCGGATGTCAAAAACGAAAAAAGAAACAAAATACAGCTTTTATTAATTCTCAAAGGGGTGCCCTTGATAAATTTTATATCGCAAAGATCAATTGATGAAAATTTAAAAGATGAATTGGTTTTCTGTATATTAAAAGTAATGCAATTTTAGGAATTTTACATTTGATATTTTTCGAATAAATTATTTTAATATGGGGTCCATTTTCATCTGGGCTTCGGGTATCCGAAAATCTGGGACCGGGCCTGACACCAAAGAGCTAGGATTTGTACCAAACAAGAACAAGCACCAACGAAATCCTCCCATTATAACACAATAAACGCAAAAATACTTTAGAAAAGAAGTAAAATAGCAACTAATGTGAGCTAGGGCGTAAAAAAAGGTAAATCTAGCATACCTAGGACAAGAAGAAGAGCAAAAAAGCTTGAAGCAAGAAGGAAGAAGGGGAAAATGAGGAGAAAAATAAGAGGGAATACAGTGCGGCGGGAAAATTCGCGGACTCTCAAACTTCGCCATGGCAGATTCTACAACTCCGCCACTCTTTAAGTTTTGACCAGTCTTTAAACAAATTCAATTTTTATTTCATTCCTATTTAAACTTGATTAGTATCTGGCGGAGTCCCCAATTCCGTCAATATTGAATTTGGCGGAATCCACAAGTCTGTCCCTCATTAGTTCTGGAATTATGTTCAACAATTTGTTATTTTTGAGATAAACTTTCAAAACTAAGATACAAAGAAAAATGCACCTACTTTTATTTATGATCATTTTTTTGTGATCTGTTCATATGAACATTTTATTTGTGGTCTCTTCATTTACAACACAGGAGATATGTTATATTTATAGTTTATTGTGTATTTTCAATTTGTTCATTTATTATCATCCGTGCTAATTTATCTACTACATAACATAAATTAAAAATAAATGTCAATGGGCTCATAAACTATTTGGTTGAGTGTGAGGCACAAAAAATCATATGTTGTGAGAAATTGTTAATTCGATCTCCGTTGACATTAATGGAGGGAGAACATATAAAAAAATTAAAAATAAGTAAATAAAAACATTATTTAAAAAAAAAACTTCCGATTCGATAATCATTTAAAAGAAAATTATAGTAACTGCACTTTTACATGTTTCCTTAATGACTAATTTGCTTCTAATCTACAAGATGTGATGTGAGTTATGTGAAACTGCAATTACTCTTAACATAGTGTTAAACAAACGAACGAAGAATGGTCGTCTGTTAAGTGTGTTGGCAGATAAGAGCTGTAATTAGTGGTCTTGGATGTTGAAGCACTGTTCAAGTTTCTTCTGATTTACAAACCCACCATTTCAAAGTCGTCTTTCTTTTCTTTTTTGTTCGCTGAATCCCTATTTTCGCACACCAAAATTAAGATCTTACTTTTGTGCTAGCGGCTAGCCTATCAGGAGGGGAAACAATAGCAGCTCATGCTCATCTACCATCATCGACATGGAAATGTTAGAGAATTACTTGAATACACAATATTGCTGGTCGTTTGGCGAAACAATGGATAATAGGAAAAAAGGCGCAACTGCAATATGCAAAGTCAAGAATCGTACTGGTGAGAATGTTTTTGATCCTGTTGTTGTGTCGATCGGGCCATATCACCATGATAAAAAAACCCTAAAAGCCATGACACAAATAAAATGGAATTTGATGGACTATATATTGAAAATTAACAGAAAAAGAACACTTCGAGATTATGTAAAAGCGTTAAAAGAAGTTGAGCACATCACCCGGAGCTATTACGGCGAAGAAATTACAATGGGAAGCAACAAGTTCGTAAATATGCTTTTGCTGGATGGATTTTTTATTCTCGTTTTCATTTGTGCAATCGAGTTAAATCAGAATTCTGGCGGATTTTCTATGGAAGAAGGCAACTCCGACAATGAAATAATAAAATCACTACAATTCAACTTTTTATGCTAGACTCGACCTTCTTCTCTTCGAAAATCAAATTCCTTTTTTTGTCCTGGAAATCATTTTTTTAGCGGTGAAGGAAACGCTGCTCCTGCTCCATCGCTCTCGGAAAAAGTTTCCTGCTACATGGAAGAAATATTAAGTCATTATCCTATATCCACCAAAGAACACAAAAAGACCAAGCAACTTTCATCATCTATTGCACCTATGTCATATATACTTAAAACCTAGTCCAAATGTCGACTTCCACGTTGTGCATTTCGACCCGTTAAAGGGCCAAAGCCAAACAGTGAATTCCTGGCGCAGAGCATCGGAATATCATATTGCAGGGATTGAAATTAAAAGAAGAGAATTCGATGAGAACAACCCTCATTCGCTCTTGGATGTGAAACTTACTGACAATATCTTGGAAATTCCATATTTTACGATATATGAAAACACGCTGTCTTTTTTTTAAGAATCTGATTGCAGAGGAAAAAGCAAACCCTAACTTTGGAAATGATATTACTGCGTATATCATTTTCATGTCCCAGCTTGTTATGGACGTAAAAGATGTGTCGCTATTAGTTAGTAAAGATATCATTGACCATGATTTAGGAGACGAAAAGAAGGTCCTCGATATCTTTATGAGACTTAGAGAAGACATTAACTTTGATTTTATGGGAAATTTTTATTTGAGGACAATTTGTCATAATTTAGAAGCGTTTTATCGAAATCCGAATCTGTGGAGAGTGTGGTTTCTGCGAAGCGCTTCGGCTATTGTTCCTAGGTTGGCATAGTGAATAAACAATTAAAGTTAGAGTAATTTGACTCGGAGATTTATGAAATACGCCACCTCGACCCCATTAATTAAGTAAAATTAATATTATAGTGTGAAAACAATATCCAACGGATCAATATTTTGCAGCGAAAATATGTTACACGAGCATGTTGTGTATAATTACTTTTTGAATAGTGTTTGGATAGTGTGGAAAGATTAAATATTGGTAATTTTGTTGGCCTTTGTGTATTGATTCGAAAACATATTAATTGTGTTATTGGTATTGTAATTAACTGTTCAATGTATTATTAATTGGAGAATTATATATTGTGTTAGTTATTATCTCTAAAATTTGTTGCGAATGAACTGTTAATTCGATTTAATTTTGTATCGTATTAATTACCATAATAATTCATTCAATCAATTAACTTAGTCGAATGAATTAACCAAAAAAAGGACATTTCAATTAACAAGGTTTTAATTCATACTCCATGAGCACGTTTTCGTGCTTAATGTAAGAATCAGTGCAATGTATATTTTTAATATAAATAAATAACTCCATGAACACGTTTCGTGCTCTAGGTCCCTTTCAAAAAAAAAAAAATAATTCATACTCCAACCAGATATTTGAAAAAATAATACCATTCAAACAACCTGAAAAGAATACAAGGAAAAATATGGTAGATTCCAATTAATATCATCTCAATCAGTTAATTGTTAACCTACTAATTGACATGCTTCTCGGTTTATGGAAATTAACAGAAAATATTACAAAAAAATTTGAAAAGAAAAAACAACCATTACTTTTGTAACCTGAATAAAAGGAAGTAAGTTATTTAATACCTAATATTACTCACTACAACAATGTATACATACCAATGCATTTCCTTTCCAGCATTTGCAAAAAATGCTTTTGAACAAAAAAAATTTACAGCATTTATCGATTAATGCTTTTATTCTTTAGAATTTGCAGCAATTTATTTTTTTGGCTGTTAAATCAATTCAATGACAGCATTGACGCTCGAATGCTGTAATCGATGAGGAATAATAGCATTTGTTAATGTTGTTGTTCATGTCAAATATTTTCATTATAGTCAATGTCAAAGACATGAAGAATATCATTGACTCAAAACCATCAAGCCCACCATACGGTCCATACCCTTAGTTAATTCATTGTCCAGTCCAGCACAGGGATTAAATCATGCAACAGCCCCCCAACCACTCAAAACCCAAGCGCCCAAGCCCATCATCAATCTCCCTCTGGCCTCCACTAACCCCACGTCTCATGCCCAACCCAACCCAAGCTGTCGTGCCTCCAGACCTCTCCCCTTCTACGGCAGAAACTAATGCCGCCGTCGAGTCGAGCCAAAAATTTCGCGAAAATTTGGCGCTGTACATTTGGCGCCTCCCCAATTTGGCGCTGCTCCATTTTTTCTGAAATACCGCCATACATCAATTACAAAACGAAATAGATTCTCTAATTATTCCGCCATTTGTTTCTCTCTTTGGATTGGTGATTTTTCATCATTTGTATCTTTTTTTGCCGGTGAAAGCCCGTAGGCACATATTATAAATAAAGTAGCGTCTCAAATTTAGTCCCTATTACAATAATTTTAAGCATAATCTTACTCAAATCGCTGCTCTCTTCGGAAAAGTTTAAGAGAGTAAATCATAAAGACAAAAACTAAAAATAGATAAAAAAGTAGATGGGAAAAAGAATCTCTGTATCTCCTTTAGCCAACTCCTAGCCGTCTTGCCCTTTCGATTGGATATGTGTATCCTTGAAATTGCATCTTTTCGGTCCTTGCTGTTTTTGCAATTTTGTCAGCTTCTTCATTTAGGTTTCTGCTGGTGTACTCGACTCGTATTCCGGTTTGTTGCAGTGCCAGCTGTTTACAATCGATCAGGGTATGATAAGCTCTCCAATCCGGTACGTCTTGTGTGTCCTGTGAGTATAAAATGTATGAAACGATTGATAAGTTATCACAGTATATTGTTGCCTCTTTGAAACCCAATGATATCAGGTTGTTAATTCCTAGTTTAAGTGCTAAAGCTTCAGCTTGTAAGGGTGTGGATGCTTGTACTGTTGTGCCCTCATATTTCACTAGGACCCCCTGCTTTTTTATGATATATCCAATTCCACTGATTTCGTTTATTTTCCAGGATCCATCTGTAAAGCATGTGATTTCTCTTTTGTTTTCTTGATTGGTGCCATTCATCCGTACAGGACTAATCGGGTTTGGATCTTGTATTTCATGTGTCACTTTATTTGGTGATCTTGATATGGATTTTGCTGTCATAGCACATCTAATCGGGTTCGGATCTTGTTTGTCATATAATGATCTACATCGATCTGTCCATAGGTTCCACATTATATTTGCAATTATTGTCTGGTTTTCTGTTGATAAGGGTCTTAGTATGGTTAATATATTCTGGTGTATGTTGCCAGTGAGGTGTGTTGCTAGTATAGGTGTAGGTGCTATGAACCAGCATCTTTTTGACCATTCGCAGTGAAAGATTAGGTGGTTTAGATCTTCAATGTGTTGGTTACACCTCGGGCATGATGGGTCAATTGATTGTATTTTGGAATTTAGTTTTTCCTTTGTTATGATTGCATTCATTATTATCTTCCATATAAAGATTTGTATCTTTGGTATTAATAGTTTATTTTTCCATATGAGAATTAGTAGTTCCTTTTGTTCCATGGTCAGGGTTATTTCTGCTTGTGTTTTGTCTTGGATCAGTTGGTATGCCGATTTCACTGAAAATTTTCCTGATGTAGATGGTAACCAAATTGGTTTATCCTGCAGGTTTTTGTCTGTTAAGTTTATGGGTGAGCTTATAATTTGTATTGCTTGTGTTGGTCCAAACAAATCTATAAGCATTTGTGTATCCCATTCAGATTGTTCATTGATTCTCAGGTCTGCCACTTTGAGTTTCTTCTGATATGCATTTTTTGGCTTAAATTGTTCCCAATTTATCATCCATGGTTGACCCATTGCATAACATTTCTGTCCATTACCTATTATCCATTTCATGTTATATTTTATTTCCTCTTTATTTGCCATTATGTTTTTCCAGAAATTGGAACAATGATCACTTCGTTTTGAGTTCCATAGGGTTCCTTGAGGGAAATATTTTGCTTTCACAATCTCTGTCCATATCGAATTTTGCTGTGTTGCCAATCTCCATGTATTTTTCATGAATAGTGCCTTGTTAACCAACTCGTATGACTTGATGTTTAGTCCCCCATTTTCTTTTGTTGTTGTTATTTTTTCCCATGATATTGGCGCCATGTATCTGCCCGTGCTTTTTCCCCACATAAATCTTCTTGTGATTTTTGTTAATGTGTTAACAGTATTTTTTGGGATCATGGTTGTCGTCATTAAATAGGTGGGTAAAGATTGCATTACTGAGGTAATCAACACCACTCTACCTGCCTGTGAGAGGCTGTGTGCTTTCCATCCTTCAAGTTTGGATTGGGCATGTTGTATTATGCTTTTTGTAATTATTTTCCCTTTTTTTGATATTGTAGCCCCTAGATATCGTTCCTCATCTTTTGCCATAGTAGCACCTAGTTGATTTAGGAGTATGATACTTTCTTCAGGAGATACTGTATTACTAAACCAGGTAGAAGATTTGTTCGGGTTTAGTGATTGGCCCGACACTTTTTCAAAATCTCGTAGTATTTTTTGTATCGTTGCTACTTCCTGTACATTTGCATCTGCATAAATGAGCAGGTCATCTGCGTAAAGGGAGTGTGTGATAACAGGGGCTGTTTTAGCTAGCTTTATTCCTTTTATCTGTTTCATTTGCTGTGCATAATGCAGGGATCTGGATAATATATCCATTGCAATTATAAATAGTGTTGGCGAAAGGGGGCATCCTTGCCTAAGCCCGCATTGAGGTTTTATAAAACCCGATCCGTTTCTATTTATCTTAAATGTTAGTTGTGCCGAGGATATACATTGGTATATCATTTCTATCATTGTGTTATGAAAATTGTATAGCTTCAGGGTTTCTATGACATGGCTCCATTCCATCTTGTCAAAAGCCTTTTCAAGATCTGCTTTTAAACAAAGTGATTTATCTTTGTATGAGTTTTGATTAAAAGAATGTAGAGTTTCAACCAACATGATTATATTATCAGTTATGAGCCTTTCTTTCAAAAATGCTTGTTGCTCCACTGCGATTAAGGACTGGAGAAATGGTTCTATTCGTTTTACTAATATTTTGGTGATTATCTTATAGGAGATATTAAGGCAATTGATGGGTCTGTAGTCGGTTATCTTTGTTGGGTTTTTTATTTTTGGTACCAATGTTACGTTTGAGTTGGCCATATTTTCTGGCATCTTATTGTTTGTGAAGAAGTCTGTTATCATTTTTTGAATTGGTGATATTAAGGCTTCTATGTTTTTTTGTACGAATCTTGTTGTAATGCCATCTGGGCCTGGTGCTTTATCTGGGCCTAGATCCTTTATCGCTTCCTCAATCTCTTTCTTTGTGGGACTGTTGATCATTGTTTTGGCTTGTAAGTCTGATAGTTTCGGTAGAGTGTTGAGGAAGTTTTGTTGGTATACATGTTCCATTTTCTCTGTATGTTTTCTCGTAAAGATATTTCTGTAATGGTTTATGAAAGCTAGTCGTATTTCTCTCTCATTGGTTATAATTTCATCTTGAACTATGATTGAATTTATTGCATTCGCTCTTCTTCTTATCGATGTAGCTAGGTGGAAAAATTTTGTGTTTTGGTCTCCAAAGCTATTCCATTCAATACGGGATCTTTGGTTCCAATATATTTCCTGTTGTCTAGTTGCTAGGTCATGTCGGTTTTGGAGGTTTTCTTCCATTATCCAGTTTTCCTCATTTTGTGGTAAAGTTTGTAATTCCGACATTTCATTCTCTATATGTCTTATTTTATCATCTGGTTTTGGTTTTCGTTGAGCCCATCTGGATAAATTGGTCTTGATGTTTTTGCATGTATCTTCCCATTCTCCGTTTGAGTAATTTATTATATCTGTGCATTCTTTTTCAAAATCAGGTTCTAAGAACCACCAGTGCTCGATTCTAAAACCATTTCTCTGTCTCTTTTGTATTGGTTTGGGTCTTAGTAATATTGGGTGGTGATCCGAATGGAAACGGGGTAAGGATAGTACTTGCGCGTTAGGGTTTCTTGATGCATATTCTGTATTTATTAGTGCTCTATCTAAACGTTGTTGGATTAGTTCTCCTCTCCCCCTATACCGATGGTTTGACCATGTATAAGCCGGTCCATGGTGACCTAGATCTATCATTCCATTTATGTGTATAAAATCTCTGAATTGTCGGTTATTCATATTTAGATTTGTTGTTCCTCCGGTTTTATCTCCCATATTGGATATTGCATTAAAATCTCCTATAAGACATACTGGTTTATTATCTGAGTTTATGAAGTTTTCAGTATCATTCCATATTTGTGGGTTTAGAGTGTGATGTGGGTCACCATAAATTGCACCCAATTTCCATTCTTGTTGGGTTTCAGTATCTGTTATTTGAGCGAATATATAATTTTGAGTGTATGAAATGATATTTACCATGGTATCTTGTGTCCAGAGTAGCCAAATTCCTCCTGCTTTTCCTATCGATGGCACTATCATTGAGTTGTGCATGGGGAGTCGCTTGATTCTTTTCTCCGCCTCTTCCTTGTTGCACCGAGTTTCTGAAATGAATGCTATCTTTGGCTTGGTGCAGTGGAGGTATCTTCGTATCGCCGGAACTGTTGCGTGGCCTCCACTCCCGCAGCAGTTCCATGCTAATGTTGTCATAATTGGGGTGGGGGCGGTATAGGCCCCGCCGCCTTGGCTCTTTTGTTTGTTGCAGAGAGTGTGGTAATGATCCTCTGGTCTCGGGATGTTGATGGAATGGTGGGTGGTTCGTGGGTTTCTTCCAGGTTTCGTTTGCCTTTGCCTTGGTTCAGGTTTGTCTCAGGAGCATGATTCCCGATTTTTATTGGGCTTTTGTTTCCTCTTGGTATCAGTACCGGGTTTAGTATCCATGCTCCTAATCTTTTTTTAACAAGTGTTTTGACATCGGTGATGGAGTTGGCTTTCTCGTTGTTTTGGAGCAATATCAGCTTGTTTAAGTGCTGACAATGTCCTGTATCATGAGAGATATTCCCACAGAATCCACATATTCTCGAGATTTTTTCGTAGGTTATGTATACTACTTTGGGGTTATCCTCAGTGGGTTGTAGTAGGACATGGTCTATCAGGTTTTGTGTTAGCAGAATTTGCAGTTTTATCTTCATGAATTTTTTACTATTCATATAGGCATGAGTAGGGGCTGATATCGGTGTACCGATTTTTGAGGCTATCTCGTTAACTTCTTCTTCTGTTAATATGGAAGGTGTCGTCGTGTGAAGTTGGATCCATGCATCGTATGTGTTGATTGTTTGTTGTGACATCTCACTTCCCTTTTCCAATTTCTTAAGGATTACTACATCCCCCTTATGGCTCCATGGTCCGTGGTGGATTGCATGGTTCATCTCTTCTTCGTTCTCGAATTGTATCATGAAGGTATTTTTTGTGATTGGCTGTATGGTTGTGCGAGGGTTTGCATTCCATTGTTTTAGTAGAGATGTGGTTAATGACTCCTCTTGAGTTGTTTTATCGGTTAGGATCATTAGGATAGCTCGCAGCTTCCATTCTTCTTTGTGTATATCTATAGGGGATGATACATGTATTTGTGCCAGTTTCCTGATGATAAATTCATCTTCGTTGTCGAGTTGGTTATTCATTGGGGAATTGTCTTCGTTGCTAGCACTTTGGTGGCAATGGGTGTCTCTAACTTTGAGGTTATGAGTGTTAGGGTTTTTTATTCTCGTGCTATTGGTATTGTCTATATTCAGTTTTTGTTTGCTCTGTGGAGTTGCGTAAGGTGGTGGACCGAGTATTCCTCTTCTATCTTTTTCTGTCTCTTTGTCTTTTGTTTTTATGGTTTTGTATACCCGGTGTACCACTGTTTGCTGTCTATTTCCTTGTGCTTTGTGGACTGGGCTGCTTTCATGGGTTTCTTTTTGGGCTCCGTAGGTATTATATTTTTTTGTTAAGCCTTCTTTTATTTGGATTGTTGTGATGGTGGTATTATTGACGTGGCCATCTTGTTCTTCTTTTTTCCTATTTGCTTTTCTTATGTGTACCTTCTGACAAGATTCTTCGGGACAATTTTCGTCATCCTTTGTTTTGATATACACGTGTTTATTTTCTATCGATCCATTTTTCCATGCCTGATTTTGCTCAGAATCCTTGTCTGCTATTTCTGTTATACTGCTTTTTGTTCTTGTTATCAGGGTTTTGTCTCTTTTGATTTTGTATTTGTGGCATGCCGCCGGTTCTGGTTGATCTATCACCTCCGGTTCATCCGGTTGATCATCAAGGTTTATGTTCTCATTGTATTCGTTTCCTGGTTCTTCGTTAAATTGGTCTGGCCATTGCGGTTCTTGAGGATTGAGATTATTTTGGTTGTTATTTGCGTTGTTTCCAGGTGGTATGTTTGGTGGCTGATAGTTTGGGTTTAGTGGAATTGCCGGGTGTCGAATTATGCGGATGTCTGAGTAACTCAGTCCATGGGATAGCCTGACTACATCTGGGATTAGGTTTGGAGAGCTCGTTATTAAATCAATGTCGACATGGGTTTTGTCTTCACCGGTCACCGTTCGGTGATCTATGGAGATGATCCTTCCAAAACCTCCTATCGCTTGCTTGAAGTAAGTGAGATGCCAAAAGGCAAGGGGAAAATTTAGTATCAAGATTGGTACTCTGAAGAGGTCTGGTGCATGGTGTGTTATATTTGCTGTTTGCCAATGAGATGGTCTGAGGTTTAGCTGTCCCTCCCATAAGTCTGTGTCTTCCATAACTCTTTCTACAGTAACCCATTCTGGTAACTCGCATAGATAAGCAAAGCCTTCATATGGGGCGAATTTGTAATCCGGCGTTATTCCACCATAATGTAAAACAAAACGATGATGGACAGTGTTTATGTTTCTAATAGCGTTGGGTGTTGTAGATTGTAGAAGTATTGTATTGGAGAGAGAATGCCGGATTACTCTGTGAGCTTCAGTAGGCGTGAGCGTAGCGTATTTGAGGTGCGGCCTGTTGGGCGGCCAAGGGTCCGGGGCTTCCATCTTTCTCTGCAGTCGTTTGGTGGGAGGTATTGGATTGATGGGTTATAGGTTTAAGCAGTATGAAGGTGAGAAGCAGTATGTTGTGATCTTGAGCAGTGGGTTTGGGCAGTAGGAAGGCGTAGCTTGAGAAGAGGGAAGAGAAGAGAGAGGAGAAGAGAAGAGAGGTGATGATAACTACGAGGGGAGAGGTAATGATCTCGGTGGAAGAGAAGAGAAGAGAAGAGAAGAGAGGTTTCATCATTTGTATCTATTCACATTCTTCCGTTCTTTTTTGCTTTTGTGTTGATTTTCTTGGTTAGTTTCCAAAATTGGTTAGTATCTGTCTTTGAAGGTGCTTGCCTCTTTTCTATATTTGATTTGTGCATGAAATTTGTTTTTAATCTGATTTTGTAGCTACCGTTAGATTTCCTACCAATTTGTTCACAATCTCGAGTACTCAATCTTACTGGTATGCTTAGTAATTTGATATTATGGATGCATGCTATACTTCAAATCTGGATTTTTTTATTTGGGCTTCAATTTTTTATTGTGGCTGCAATTTTTGATTTGGTACTTTCAATTTGAGTTACTTCAATACATATACAATTTGCTAAATAATTAGATTAAATTCTCTTTTTTCGCTGAAATTTCAGCAATCTGGTACAGTTTTGCTGAATATTAGAGGCCAACGACCAGAGCGAGAAGCGAAGGCGATGGCGATGGCTATCTGCTGAAATTTCATTAAGTTGAAATAAACCTGAAAGTTGCCACAGTTTTGTTGAGTTGTCAGTCGATATGTCTGAATTGGCAGGAGAGGTATTGGTACGCAAGGGGATAAACACTGAATGGGGACTATTGGTGCCGAGTGTTTCAGAAGATACTGGTGAAGAAACCCCTTTACAGGTTCTTTATTTTCATTCTACATTATTGTAACTTATTGAGCCCTACTTAAGATCATTTATTGAGAAATTAAATTTCACCCTTTTCTAAGTTTCTTTTCTTTTTACCTAGATTAAAATAAAATTGGTGTCCTTTTTTGATATTTGATTTCATTTCTGTTTTTAGGCGGGTATGGGGGAAGGGGTGAATGTGGTAAATGGGAGTAATTTAGCAGGTTTATTTCAAATTTTGTTTAATCTATGTTTTTCTTATATTTTATTCAATTTTCAGGTTTATTTCAAATTTTGAACATTTAATTTTAATTTAATATTATGTTTACATTTTTGTAGGTTAAACTTGTTTGATACTATAACAATGCATTGGGGGGGACCCAACAAGCAGAAACTCATAGCTTGGTCAAAATCATAAATCTCTCAATTAATTTACCCTAATTAAATTTAAATTTTTGTTAGTTTAAACGTGTTCTTTTTTATTATGATTTTTTTTTGTAGGTATCATGGTACAGGAATATGGCTCTGGAATTGGTTTCCGATATTAAATCGACGCTTCGAGATAGGGCCTATAATGGAGATGACTGTAACGGCCCACGGGCCGAGAAAAGTCAGTACAACACACAAGCTTTGCGACTTGGTAATAATACCTACCATTTTATTATTCTTGAAATCTTTTATTATTTAATTTATTTTTATTAACATTTTATTATTCTTGAGATTTTTTATTGAAGGGTATTCAAATTAAATTAGGGTTGTTTGGCTATAGTGTTCTTGAATCCTAACTTTGATGATTAAGAATTTGCAAAAATGTTAGTGTCGTGGTGCATGTTGTGCAAAATTTAGAGGCTGGGTACATTATCAATTAAGTTAGAGCCTACTTTTTGCATATTTCAGGATGATGTATTTTCGAGAGAGCAGGGGCTATTATGTAAAATTTGGGAGTGCAAGGGCTGTTATGCAAAATTTGGGAGTGTAAGAGATGTTGTGCAAAATTTGGGAGTGTAAGGGCTGTTATGCAAATTAGAGATTGCATTGTAGGTGATGTTATGCAAATTTGGGGGGTTCAGGGGTTGTTATGTAAAATTGGAGATCGTAGGGACTCAAGAAAAAATGGGATCGCAGGGGCTAACATGCCATAATAAAGATAGTGAGCTGAAGAAAGTTCCTCTGTGAAAAAAGTCGCAACTCAGGTTAGTGTTATTACTCTTCTTGATAATATCAAATATGTCCGTTAATTCTTGTTCTATCTAAGCAAGAAGACTCGTCGTTCTACAATAGATTTTTCATAGATTCATTATTTCAATACAATTTGCATATTTCAGAAATTGATAGGGGCATATAAGCAAATTTCAGGAAATTCAAGGGGTTTCAATGTAAAATTTCAGTAATTATGCTACTAATTGTGCCTCTACTATTTTAAACGGCTATAATATGATTTTCTCATATATTTTTGTTTTTGCAATTTGAAATAGGGGTTCATACTCAGATATGGTGGGTATCTCAACATATTATCAAGAAGTGAGCTGAAGAAAGCTCCATGTACAGGTAAATTCGCAAAACAAACCTTGCATTATGTAAGGACTTTTTTGCAATTTTAAAAAATGTGAAGGTTCTAACTTAATTGCAGATTTGCAAATGCTTATTTCGATAGTCGTTGGCACCTTTCACAAATCTGGTTGTTAATGCTTATTGGCGGCTCTCTAGCTTTTTCAAGGTAAACTTACATTGATACCCCTCGAATTAAACTTAATTGCGCAATCAAATCCAATTTTGTGTTTTTATTTGTTTATTTTTAGGTTTTGACGGAATTTGTGTGGGTTCCAGAGACAAGCGCGATAAGTGTGACTATAGCTCGAGTAGTAAAGGAAGCTACGACTTGGCACCTTTTCTCGAATCTGGTTGTTAATGCTTATTGTCGACTCTTTAGCTTTTTTTTATGGTAAACTTCCATTGGTACCCCTCGAATTAAATTAAATTGTGCAATCGAATCCAATTTTGTGTTTTTATTTGTTTAAATTTAGGTTTTAACATAATTTGTGTTGGTTTCAACAACAAGCGAGGTTACTGTTGACTATGGCTGGAGCAGTAAAAGAAGCTGTGACTATTTTGGTACAAAATTGTAAAATATCACATATACCCCTACAAAATGAGTTTTTTCAGTTTAATATATGTGATGATACATTTTTTTCAATTTTCAGGTTGCGATGTTTTGTTTTCCTAGATGAAGCTCAACGGAGCAAGAATTTCACGTTCAAATGTCAGAGCAGGGGAACTCAAGGCACCGAGATTTATGCTGTCAATTATCTCAATTATATTCATAAACACAACACCGGCAGTGTTTAATATTTGTATATATTATCTAAATAACTTCCTAACTTACAGTTTCGGCACTTTCTAATATTTGTATTTATGATTTTGTAAAACACAAACACAGGCAATGTTGCCGAAACAAGCATATGTACCTATTTGTATCCAAAAAATCATCTACTTGTGTTATCACAGTGGCAAACTACTCAGCACAGAATTAACTCATTTTTCCAAAAAAAATACTACCGGGAGAGCTAATTTTCTATGAGAACATGACAATGATGTTGTGTCCGTTTTAATCATGAAAATGACGGGGATTTGGAAGTATATAGTATAATTTCCCTATAAAACATTGTAGATGTATAATTTACAATAGATTAGTAAATTATCTAATGGATATGTTGATATATTCATATTAAAAGATTGTACATTGCTTTTTATATAATTGATGGTTAATAGGTTTAATTTCATGTAGGTACATTGTTGGATATACTATCCTGAAACAAAATATTATTAACTAACCAACTAAAAAGTTGAATGTTTCATTTGGGTATCCATAATTTTAAAAAATGATATTCCAAATACATGAATATAGCTATTCATGTATTTTATTATAATATTATTTCTCCAAATAATATTCACGAACAATAATTATATTATATTATATTATACAATAATAATATAATATTATATACTTTCATATAATGTAAGGTAATATATAAATTAAAACAATATATAAAATTAAATAAAAATGGTGACGTTATTGTAAGAGCTAACATGGCTAAATTAAGAGTGATTTCATTTTGTTTTTAATCAAATGAGCACTATATTATTATTTTAAAATAAAATTTAACTTCAATAGCAGAAAATATATGATTTTTATTATTAAAAAATAAAAATAAAAACCATTGTAAAATGAACTATTAAAAAGATTATTAAATTAAACTCCAATAAATAAGGGTTCACGTGCACAACACATTCTTCGAACTAGTATACTTATATTACAATAATAGATTAGTATAATTATTATTATATTATATTGTATATTAATATTGTAATACTATATAATATAATAATTATTATTACAATATTATATAATAATAATAATAATAATAATAATAATTTCATGTAAAAATACTCTAAAGCTAACATATAAAATACGTATTAATTATATAGATATAATATAAAATTATTATATATTATTTCCATAAAATATATAATATTGTATTAATTTGGTGCATATAATAATTACGTTATAATTTTTTATTCTTATAATATGACTTTTTGTTAATTTGTCACCAAATTTAGTTGAATAAATATATTATTAATTTTGAAAATATTTACCCTGCTCAAATTCCATGTTTTCAACTTTTGAAAACATTTACCAAATTTTCAAACCTAAATTTGAAAATATTTACCAAATACCTTGTTTTCAACTTTTCATTAATGAAATTATTTAGAGGCCCGCCTAAATTTTGGTCCAAAATTTGGAAAGTAAGTAAGAAAACCTAACATTTCCCCTGCTCCCGCTCTTTATTTCCCCTCTCTCTCTCTCTCTTCTCTCTCTCTCTCTCTCTCTCTCTCTCTCTCTCTTATTTCAACCAAATTTTTCATCTCCCCCTCTTTCTTTCTCTCGTGCGCACCAAGGAGCGAAAGCCTCCGTGTGGCCACCACGACGCCGCAGAAGATACGATGCCACGCTGACAGCAGCTACAAGACACGCCGCCATGCCACCCTAGTTATTCTCCAGTCGCTTACTCGCCATCACCCAAACTTTAAGAAGCTCCGGGCCTATGAGTTCTCTATCTCTCTCTTGGAACTTTCTCTGGAGTTTAGGGGTCCTCACTCCGACAATCAATCGACGAATCAAGGTTTTCTTTTCTTAAACGATTTTGCTTTTGGATTTTGTTTCGATTTCGTTGTAATTAGAAGCTGAGAGGCTGAGAGAAAACTCTTGGTTGTAATTAGGGGCGAATCTGAAAGGGCTAGAGGCTGAGGGAACACTGGCCACTGTCATTGAAGGAACTTGATTAAGTTCCCTCCCTCTCTCACTGTAAGAAAACATGTAACCATTTTATTTGTTCTTGTTCTAAAATAAGAAAGCATGACTGGGGCTAAAATGAGCCCCAATTACATAATTTTCTAAACGACTTCTGAATAAAGCATAGCCAAGAGAGGGACAGATTACTTGCTGGAAAGCATGTTTGGTTATATCAATCAATTGCTTTCTTTGTTTGAAGTTGACATGATTCTCAAAGTGCATATAACATGTTTGATGAAATGCTTGATTTGAGATATTTTTTATTTTCTTTTCCAGTTTTATATGTTGGATCGAGCAAAGCAGCAAGGGTGCTGATTCGATTAATTCCTCGACAGAGCAGATGGATATCCAGAGCTGGGGAACACTATTCGGGTCAGACAATTTATAGTGACGAACCATTGAAGCCAGAAAATAAGTCTTCTCATACTACTGTAATAAGTTTTATTTTTAATATTGTTTATCTTGTGCTAAGTGCTATGTGCAATATTTTTCTATTATTGATTTAGAGTTGCAAGTTATGGAGACGTTGAACCCACTGATGAGGTATGTTATGTTAAGTTCATGCGTTCTTTTTCTTCGACTTGGGAAAATTTCATAAGTACCCTTCTCGAAACCCAAGCATTGAGTTCAAAAAAGTTGCTAGCGTAAATATATACCTTCTAAGTTCTAATTATTTTCATTCTAATTTCATAAATTCTCCTCCAACTTTGCATAATCGAGAATTGTTTATATATTCTAGCTTTTAACATTCTCATCCAACTTTGCATAATTGTACATTTTTCTTAACTTTCATAAATTTTGATGTACATAGGACATCGTTGCAAAAGTAGCAGAACAAAAGAAAATCCTTTCGGGACATTGCTGCACAAGTAGCGAAGAGAGACCGAGGAAGAAGAAATGGGATATTCCATGAAACAATCAGAAAATAAGGTTTTGATACGAAAATGAGAGAATAATATTCTTGTTCACTCAGAAATGGGCTATTGTAACAATGAAGTCCCTTCCATTTTTAATTTATAATTGATTGTCCGGTGTCCAAATTTGTCGACACAATTTGACCCGAATGAAGAAAAAAGGTGGTTTATTGTAGTCACATGATTGTTTTGGTACATATTTCTCAAAATAGGCCTTTTATCTGATATTTTTCTGCATTGTTCACGTGGTTATTTTGGGGAGTAAATATCTTATTAGCTTCTATTTTAATTTAGGCAAGAAGTTGCTCGTCGGCAGGCTGGACGTGTGCATGGATGGTAGCGTCGCAGGGGAGATCCTTTTTGGTGAAAATAATGCAACTGAAGATGATTTGAAGAGGTTATTTGGCTGAAATTACCGCACGGTAACTTTTAACATTTTTTCGAAATGTTTTTTTTAATGTCATGAAGTTTGATTTTGTTTAACTTGCCTCTTTTGGTACATGGCTGTTTTGCATAGGGTTTCAAGGGCAATTTTAAAAGTAATCTAGGGACTTATATTTTGTAATGATGGGCTGGTTTGTAAATTCTCAGCAAAGGAGGGTGTTTCGGCATTCAAGTCTTGACCCAATTTGTTTCAAGTGAAAGATAGATGCGATTTAACTATTTTTTCCATAG
The DNA here is from genome assembly GCA_946800325.1 of Luzula sylvatica. NCBI lineage: Eukaryota > Viridiplantae > Streptophyta > Magnoliopsida > Poales > Juncaceae > Luzula > Luzula sylvatica. The sequence goes on along the minus strand of OX326960.1, from coordinate 21,458,327 downwards.
CGCAAGAGCTTTTTTTGAAATTTCCCATTTTTTGTAAGATGGGCGAAATTTTTTTTTTACATGATCGCAGCTGAGGGGACTTAGGATTGATGGAATGTTACAAAATTATGTTTGTATGGATGGAGTATGTTTAGATTTGGGTTAATTTTGATGTTAATCATATTTTTATATTTAATTTTGTAATTATTGATGAATCTTTTTGTATGATAGTAATTGAATGTAGTATTTAATATAATTCAATTCAATTATATATTTTAATAAAGAATTTCTTGGGTACAATTTTATAATTACAAATGTATATGATTTGTATAAATGTCGGCAAATGATCATTGGGGGCATTTTCAAATGTCGTTGATTTATACATTGCAAGCTTTTTGATATGTCGTCAATTCATACAAAACAATGAATTTTTTCAAATGCTACCAATTCATTGCCGAAGCATTTGAAAATGCAATTATTTGTCTCTGCCCATGTTTGTTCCCATGCATTTGTAAATGCTTTTATTGTCACAATTGGAAGCATTTTTTAATGCTGTAATTAGATATTTGTTAATGCTTTTATTTCTCATAATTCAATGCATTTGAGCATATGACAGCATTTGTAAATTCTTTATTTTTATCGTATTGACGATATTAATAAATGCCGTCATTTGATATTCCCCATCTAATTCAAAAATGCTGTATAAACATATTGTAGCATTTGTAAATGCATTTTCTTTGAACAAATGATGGCATTAATAAATGCTCTCGATGTTATAGTATCATTGGCGACATTAATATATGCTATTGAGTTAACAATTACGTAGCATTTTGAAAAATGCTCTCATAACTTTAGAGGACACCACCCCGGAGAGCATTTCAGCCTAATGCTGCCAAATGGGCGAGACAGCATTAAAACATGCATTTAGCAGCATATATAAATGCATTCAAACCCTGACATTGTTGTAGTGACTACAGAATTATACGACACAAAAAACAACAGTCAACAAATTATACGAACACAACAACAATTACATCTCCATTATCAACAAATTTATAGAAAATAATTTACATATAAATTACATCAAAATTACTATGGTTCCGAATGTCGGACTCGGGCGGCCCAGTCGCATAGAGAATTGGCCGAGTCAGAGAAAAAAAAATCAGATTATTGGAAAACAAATTAAAAAAAAAATATACTTGTTAATATTTTTTTTTGACGAACATGTCTCTAATACGTGCACAAATAAAAGGTAAACGATTAATTTTGAAATATAAAACAACTATACATAATATATCTTGTATTTCTAGACAGGATGGTTTTTTTTATTTCCGAACTCAAACATGTGGATATTATCCTTCTTATTTTTATGTAACAGAAAGATTATAAAAACCTCCAATAAAATAAGTACATGAAATTTAAGTTATATTATGTTTTAATATTTATTACGTAAAAAATCATCACTTATAATAACTCAATATAAAACTGTTGTTTAATCTAGATCTAGAGGGGATAAATATGTAATCATAAGGTCTAATTTTCGCAATAATAGTGTGTATGTTTTTTTTCGGAAGATTAAAGTAATTTAAAATAAATAAGAGAAATACGACAATCGCAAACACAATGAGTTTTACAGAGTTCGGTAGGTGGTTGATTTGTAGTTTTAACTCACCGTCTACTTACTCAATTGACCAACTCGATTGTTCACGAGTACCAACGTATTCGAGGATGCCTTGTGCATTTTCGACATTCTATTGAATTTTCCAAATCAAAGATTTACAAGATTTGTCTAAATCGATTTACACGTCTCTATCGATCTGCGGCGGGGGCTTTACATTTTATACTAGTCTATTACAATCTACAAATCGAACTCTACGTAATCGGTCATGCGAGTTGAGAATCGTTTATAGGAATAATTTGAAAGATCGAATCTTGATCAAGGATTTGATATGGATTGATTAAGCTCAAGATCCCAAGGCTTTTGTTTTTCTCTTTTATATTGTGTAAATATTGTGAGTAAAAGTTAGAGATAGAAACAGATAGAAAGGGTCTATTTATGGAACACATGATCCCTTCAAATGTACAATTTTATGTACATTATGTTCGGAATAACTCTTCCGTTCAGACGGAACGTACTCTTCCGTTCAGACGGAACGTAAGTCAAACTAGTCGAAGAAAACATGTCTTTTTTCTTGAGCTTGCAACTCATTCTTCTGTTCGAACCTTGAATTTTTCGTTCAAATGAATTATGGGGTTCCGTTCTAACATATTGATTGATTTGTTCGAACGGAATGCCTTGTTGATTTGCTATTGAAAACTCAAGCTGAGAGACAGATTGACTTTCGTTCCAACTAAGGTAGCAAATTGATTAGTTGTATCGGTATTGTTTTGAAATAATCAAATAGAAAACTTGAATCAATGAAAACAAAATTACTTTGACAACTAAAAAAATTTCCAATTGAATTATGATCCATTATTATTATTTTTTTTTTTAACATTATGGTTTGACAGTAACATCCTAATTTTTATTTAAAGACACGCTTTACATGAAAGAAATATTATTTTTTAGAATTCAAATGTCATTTCCGATGTTTTAGTTTCTACAACTGTTTACAAATTTATAATTATTGTGTTATCTGTTCAATAATAAAATGTTACATCTTCTTAGTACAAATACTACGTATAATAAATTGTGAATTAATATGTAATAAAACAAACATTGTTCTATATTTCTTAAATCTAAAGTGACAAATTTATTGTATATATATCAGTGTTTTAAATTGCGGCGCAATTGCGGAAATTGCGGTATGAAATTTAGAATCGCAATTTCGCAATAACATATAGAGAGATATTGCGTTTTCGAAAAATTACGGGCATTGCGGCGCAATTGCGGGCAAATTGCGCTTAAATTGCGCAAATTGCGGGTAGAAATTGCGAGATAATATTCAAATCATTGTAATTTTCAAATTCTTCCACCAAATTACATGAAATTTATATCGAAATCGTTTGTCTCGACGACAGGAATGCAGTGATATGCTTGAATTTGTAAAATTTTGTATTTTATCCTGAATTAAACACAAAAACACGTTAAATTAATTTCGTCGAGAATTATTTAATACAAACATTATAACATAATTTTTGTGATTATTTAATACTTAATTTCCATGTTTTATTATCAAAATATTTGATAAAATATGCTCATAACATATATAAGTTCTAAAATGCGTCATTTTCATCTATAAATGTATGAATTTCATAATTTTCATTGTATTTCATTGATGTTTCGATTTAAAATTTGAGTTATAGTGTTTTGATATTTTTAATGGAAATTTTATGATCAATTTTTATTTATACTGAAAATGTTCCTGGATAATCAAAAAAATTATTCTTTTTAGAAGAAAATATTGTGAAAAATATATTTAAACAAACTATTATTATTACATAATTTAATATCGCAACGACTGTCCACAATAAGCTCATTGCGCCGCAATTGCGCCTGCAAACTGATAAGAGGAAAATAAAGCACTTTTTTTATATCTAATTTGGAGATTTTAGCCCTTTTTGAATGACAACTATATATATACAATTGTTCATATTTGAGATAACAAAAATATTTCTTCACTAAGTGTGTTTTATTGTTTAATTACAGGTTTTAGGGGGAAATTCTCGGCAATCCAAGAGTGTAGTTGCCTTCGTCTCCTCGCGCCGTTAAAATCGATATATCATACCGACCAATTCGGTACACGTGTGAAGGAGAAAACAAATAATCATCAACATAAGAGATTGCACCAAACTCTACTCGAAAACCACTCACACAATTGCCACTCTACAGCCCCACCTACCTCACCTACCACCCCCAACTACCCTCAATCCTCTCACCCATCTCTCGGCCAATGGGAAAGCTCCAATGACACTATAAATAAGACCCCAAGGCCTATGGGAAGACCCCCCCTCCCTCTCCCGCTCTTCGGAGCACTTTCACGCCCCCTCTCTCTCTCTCTCTCTCTCTCTCTCTCTCTCTCTCTCTCTCTCTCTCTCTCTCTTAGCAAGTCCAAGAAACTTTCAAGAACACGCAAGAATTGCAAAATCGAACGATAATTCTCTAAGATCGATCACCGAATAGAAGCTCACTTCATTCGGTGAATTGGTCTACACTTCGACGAAGATCGAGTTGTGGGGTTTTGGTTGGAGCTTTCTTCATCCAAATCCGCGCAAGCAAGGAGTCGAGCTTACTCTAATTTGATTGGAAGCTTCCTTCCAATTGATCCCTTGCAAATCTTGAGTCCACTCAACCGGTACGGAGCTCACTTCGATTGGCGAGTGGATTGGTACGAAAGGAACGGGTTGTGAGAGGTGTCTAGCTCACTAAGCATCTCAAAGAAACGAGGAAGGCATCCAAGACGAGACTCGAAGCTCACTTCATCTCTCTAGGTGTTTTCTTTCCTTTCTTGTAATTCTTGTAGTTTTAATTGAATTGGATTTGTGTAAAGAATTCGTGGTTTAATGAATCTTTTTCTTTGCTCTAAATCTTTGTTTCTTGACTCGATCTTTTGCTCCCTTTTTTTTCTTTGGTTGCTCTCTTTTTAATTGCACTTTGGTCCTTAATTAAGACATTAAATAATCTCTGATCAAATCTTAATTCAAACCCCAAATAAAATACTCAAACTCAATTCCAGAAACTATTCCGTTATAACGGACACAAATTGCGTTACAACGGACTAGACGGTTGGTTATACTTCCGTTGTAACGCACATACAAGTCCGTTGTAACGTACTAGTGAGGATTTCCACGCAAGAGGCTCAATACAAGTGCGTTATAACGGACATAATGGTACGTTGTAACGGATTAACTAATCCGTTGCAACGCTACCCAAGTCCGTTGTGACGGACCTTCTATTCCGTTGTAACGGACACTCTTCCGTTGCAACGGACTTCTACTTCACTCTATCCATTCAAATTTACATTCAAGTCCGTTGTAACTGACTTAAACTCCGTTGTAACGGACAACTTTCTGGGAAAGTTCCTGCCTTTTTCTTGCTTGTTTTGATTCATTATTTGACGCATATACTCCTCGTGGAACGAACTTTCATATTTTCCACTATACAAATATATTTTCCAACTTGTTGATTGAATCGGGTTTTCGAATGCAACGATAATTTTACATACCAAAAACCCGTCCATCAAATGGCGCCGCTGCCGGGGAGTAGTGTTTAAGTCAAATTTTGAATCAAACTTGCAATATCAAGTGATATTTCTAATAGAGTTCATACATTTGAACTTGATATTTCACTAATTTCGAAAATTTTCTATTCTTGCAAGGTACACGGAGTTGAGCAAGATGAATCATCAAGAAAGACCAAGAATGATGGAGGAAATGATGGCAATGATGAAATCCTTTAAACAAGAACAAATAACCCTATCTCAACAACTCGAAAATATTCAATCCTCTTTTAACAATCTAGATCAAATAATGACTTGTCTCGAGTTAGAATGTTCAAACAACGAGATCGTGGAGATTGAAAACGACAAGAGTTCAAGTATGGGGGGGATTCGATTAAAGCATTGGAACGATCATTGAAGAAGAGAAGGTGTCATTGGGTTCGACTCTCCAAAAGACGGTTCAACTCACTCCAATCGATGAAAACGCGCAATAAGTTAATCCGACATAACAACACTGCCAAAGATTTCTTTAGAAAGTTTGAAATACTATAGAAATGTCGAAATAACAATGTCTCGAAGAATTCATTAGAAATTAGTTAATCCGACATAAAACCATTCCATTCCAAAACTCAACCGTAACGGAAAGATTGGTATTAAGTGAAAGAATTGGAGAACAAATTGGAACAACACTACCGAGAATTTCTTTAGAATACAATATAAAATACTATTGAGAAGTTGAAATAATGAGGTCTCCGAAGATTAATTGTATGAAATACTATTAACTAAAGATTTGTTTGGATGGAATACAAATTTGTAATACAAAATAATAACATAATATATTTCAAAAAACTGTCTTAATTCTGTTTATATAGCATCCAATAATACATATTTTTGTTTTAACATCATACGTGACAAAATTTGTTAATTTACTCAGATATAAGTTCTTATTATATTATTTTTTAATTCATAATTTTAAATTAAGTATATTTTTTTGTTACATAAAATTAATTAAAATTTGAAATAACCATATTAGAAATATTTTTAAACATATGTTGGAAAATTCATAAACATATTAGAGATATATTTAATATAATTTAATACCTATTATTTTTATTATTTTTATATTTTTTGGTAATAAAAAATATATTAAAAATTTCATAACTCAACAATATATAACCATAAATTATACTCGCAACAAATATAGTACTACATCCAAACAACAATTAAAACCTAATCTAAACCTAATATTTTTCTACTACATCCAAATAACTCTAAAATCCTAAATCCAAACTTAGATATAAACTACGCATTTTCACACATACAATATCATACAATAAATTATAAAAATTGAACTATTATTAACCTTGGTCCGGAGTTGATTAATTAATTCGCCAAAAAGTCCAAAATCCAAATTTCCTAAAATAATAACAACTAATTAATTAAACAAATTTCAAAAAACATAACTAACAAATTTAAAAATAATAGATGTAAAAATTGATTTAAAACAGATTTTAATAAAATCAGATTTAAAAAAAAACAGATATAAAATATACTTAAAACAAATTAAAATTCCATATTTAATAAGCCTACAAACTCTAAAAATTCATATTTAAAATACCTAAAACAAAATCAGAAAAGATTCAAAAATCCTAAATAAAATAATTATTTAATCCTACAAAACCAGATTTAAAATGCTTATGTATCCATATTCAAAAATTTTTACACCTAATTAAACCTAAATTTAAATCTAACCTAACCAAACCGAGAAAGATAAACATACCTTCAAACAAATAGAGAGCAGGAGACTTTCCACTACACCAAACCCGAGTGTCGAGAGAGCAGCCGAGATTTATGACTTTCACCTAAAAAAACAAATTTAAACAAAAATTAAAAAAACAAGTTTAAAAAAACAAATTTAGAACAAATTCAAAATTCCTAAAAAAAAATAGTTATTTAAGCCTAAAAATCCAGATTTAAAATCCATATGTAAAATCTAGATTCATAATTTTTTAAACCCAATTAAACCTTTATTTAAAACAGATTTAAGCCTACAAACCCTAAAAATCCATATTTAACATACCTAAAACAAATTCCACACAGATTCAAAATTCCTAAAAAAAATAGTTATTTAAGCCTAAAAATCCAGATTTGAAATCCATATGTAAAATACAAATTCAAATTTTTTTAAACCTAATTAAACCTAAATTTAAATCTAAATCTAAACCTAACTAAACCGAGAGAAATAAGCATACCTTCAACCAAAATAGAGCAGGAGGGTTCGTCGGCTTTCCACCACACCAGACCAAACAGACGAGACAGCAGCCTAGATTTAGGCCTTCCACCTAAAAAATTAAATTTAATCCTAAATTTAAAAAACAAGTTCAAAAAAACATCTAAACCAGATTTATGCCTTTAAAACAGATTTAAACCTAAAAATATTTCAAAAACAAATTAAAAACAGATTTAAATAAAAAAAATCAGACCTAAATCAATGCAGATACAAAAATAATTTGAAAACAGATTAAAAAAAAAATCAGACAAATTAATCAGATTTAAAACTGATTTAATACAGATTTACAAAAACATATTTAAATAAAACATCCAAAAAATAGACCTACAAAAACAGATTTAAACAAATCATTTCAAAAATAAATGAGGACCAAATTTGTTCAAAAACAAGATAGTTTAAAAAAACCGAGCTAATTAAGCCTAAAAATAAAAATGAAAGATTCAAAAAAAAAAAAAATTCAACGGATTCTAAACCTAATTAAGCCTAAACATTCAAAAATAAACCTAATTAAACCTAAATCTAAAGAGATAGAAATACCTTCAACCAAAGAGACGAGCAACTACCAGAAAAACGATCAAGCCTTCCATCCAACAGAAACGAGAAAGCCGGACCACCAGAAACGACCAACTAGCCGAGGAGGGGGGCTGTGAGGGCGACTGAGAGGGAGGGGGGCTGTGAGGGCGACTAAGAGGGAGGGGGGTTGTGAGGGCGACTGAAAGGGAGGGGGGCTGTGAGACGGAGAGGGAGCGGGCTGTGAGGGCAAAGGGGGAAGGGGAGAAGGAGAGGGGGGGGGGGGCTATGAGAATGGATGAGCGAAAGAGAGAGAGAGAGAGAGAGAGAGAGAGAGAGAGAGAGAGAGAGAGAGAGAGAGAGAGAGAGAGAGACAAGCTGGCCGGGGTTAATATATGGGTACTAAATCCTATCACCGACGGGCCGTCGGTACATATTAGCGACGGGTCTTGTTATCTGCGACGGGCCGTCGGTACATATTAGCGAGGGTTTTGTTATCTGTGACGGGCCGCGAGAAGTATTTGCGACGGGTAGAGTCGGGCCGACGGGCCATCGGAGATTATTTTGAATTCTGACGGATTTTTAAATACATATGTGACGGGTAATTTGTTACCGACGGGCCGACGGTGAGCTTCACCGACGGGCCTAGAATCACCGACGGGCCAACGTATATCATTTGCGACGGGCCAAGATTTACCGACGGGCCGACGGCGGGCTTCACCGACGGGCCTGAGAACACCGACGGGCCGACGTAATATATTTGCGACGGGCTTTTGATTACCGACGGACCGACGGCGACCTTTCCCGACGGTTCTTTTGTTCTTCGACGGGCCGACGGAAAAAATTGTGTATCAGCGACGGGCCGTGCCTAATTATACCGTCGGTGATAGTTTTCTGTGACGGGCCAACGCAAATGATCCTACTTATTAGCGACGGGCAGTCGTTGATGGAAGACCCCCGTCGCTGATAAGCCCATCTGTTGTAGTGATTGTTCGTATCCGTTGTTTGGTCTGTTCATTTCGCCATCATTATCTGCTCCTTAGTCGACCCCAGAGGCAGCGTCGTCTGCTTTTGCCATCTCTTTCGTTTTGGTAGCCGTTCTCTTCATCGTCGTCTGCTTTCCCCATCTATTTCTCCAGAATTCATCGCTAATCGCTAGAGTTCATCGCTAATCGCCAGAGGGACTAATTTGCAAATAATCCATTTCGCGTAGCGTGGATTCGATTTGCGGATTCGATTTGTGGATTCTCCATAGCATGCATGTATATATATATATATATATATATATATATATATATATATATATATATATATATATAACCTACTTAATTAAGTACCAAAGATTTGGTACTTAATGTTTTTTAACCATTAGATTGGCATTGAGATTTGTGTTTTTTCATGATGATCATGAAATTTTGTGCACATCATTATTAAATGCACAAATCTCAATGTAAATCCAATGATTAAAAATCATTAAGTACCAAATTTTTGATACTTAATTAAGTAGGTTACCCGTCCTCTTATATATATATATATATATATATATATATATATATATATATAGAGGTGAGCTATGATGCTTTCAAGAGCACCAAACCTCTTGGTGCTTTCAGTTTTCTGACCATTTGATATCCATAGAGATATGTGCAGGATTGATTTAACTTTACACACTCACATTTCCGTTTGATTTAAATTTCGTCCGTTTGGTTAACCTCTCCAGTTAAAACTCTTCCCCTTCCACTTTTTTGTCTCTCTCGCTACGAAATTATAAAGTTATTTTTTCATTGAGCTCTATCACCCGTCTTCATTAATCTCCTACTCACACAATTAAGCTCTGCCAAGAACTCTAACCCTAGCCATCGATTGTCTTGCATATAGCGATGAACCCCTGTCTATTTGGTTCGCTTCCTTGCATCCAATTAGACCTCTCACTTCGAGTTGATGAACTAAAACTGTCATCCAGTGTGATAGCGAGAGAGCTTGAACAGTAATTAAGCTTCTTCAGTACTTATCATATTTCCAACTCGGCATATTATCTTCCATAAATAATCTCAAGTATCTGGCACATATTGATGCAAAAACTGCACCTTTTTTCTTTTCGAACTATCTCAATTTGAGTCTACTGGGGCTGATTGGAATCTAATTGAAGCTTAACTCGAGCTAACTGTGATAAGTTGAGGCTCAATTGCCTTTGATTGAACCGTAAATGGGGCTGTTTGTGTTTTACTTAAGAAGTTACTAGAACTTCTATTGAAATCTATTCATTTTTTCTCTTTCAAAAAAAAAAAAAAAAAAAAAAATCTATTCATTTTTGTATTATTTTGTTTAGTATTATAATTATAATTTCAATTTTGACTCTTCCTTAGAAGATTGAAAAGGGTGTTTGAATATTTTATGAAGAATCTCTATGTTAGAAAACACTACTATCTGGATCTCCAATTTTTCAATAAGTTTTTTTTACAGATTTTATGTTATGTATTAGTATTTTTGTATGGACTATTTTGGTAAATTATACGCATAATTTGACAAATTTTGATGTCATGTGGACTTTTTGGTGATTATTTATCGAGGTGTATTCCATATTTTGCCAAATTATAAAGTTACCATTGTTGCTACTAATATAAAATTAGAAGTTATTTTTTTCTTTAGATCTCAATATTATATCAACTGGTCGGTTCAAGTACAAAGTAGTACCATTAGTACAAACAAGGTGAATTATAAAGACCTCAATGATAAATCAGTGCACAGTTTTGGATTTTTTTTTTATATGAACTATAATGGGATATAACTCAATATTTGTTTAGAATAAGCTATTACAAATTAAAATGGCAATACATCCAAAAATTACAAAGACATACTCACACATACACAAATTCAGTTAATAATGAATATCATCTAATTTCATTTGCACCTATTACAAAAAAAAATTGAGAGTCGAAATAACAATCACTCAATATATTAAAAAAGAAAAAAAATTTATAATTTACAGAGATAGATCAACACCAGAATAATAAACATAAACTACAAGAAATGAAAAAAAGCTTTTCAAGTGGTAGTTAACAGAATTGGCGCCATTGTTGTGCCGTGTGCGTCGGATTAGAGTACTAAGAGATTTGTAACGGACAACCGCCTTCGAGGAGAAGACTCTCCCAATTACTCTCCTTCCACAAATTCCAGAAAGTCGCCAACCACATCTCGCTCCTTTGTTTGTTGTGCATCTTATCGCCTCTGCAAGAATTTCGAAGCCAAAATGTTAGCACATCGGATGGATGCTAGCGAGAGGCTGAATTCGGCATAGAGGTGGTTACAGATTTATTTCGAGAATGGACAGTGGACTAGGTGTTGTACATCTTCTCGAGCTTGCGCGCACACAATACATCCTTCAAGGTGCGGCCATCCCTTTTTCTCGTGGTTCTCTCGGATAATACAGCCGTCTGTTCCAATAATAGAGAACACCCGGATCCCTTAGTGTGCCTTATACGCAGTGACTGTGGAAAAATCACCATTTGCAGCCTATCTTCATGTCCATCCAGATCTTGTCACTTCAACTTATGCAATCATGTTCAGTAATAAGCTTGATATACTCTTCGCCACAAATCAAAACCACAAAAAGTACGAAAATTATGAAAAACCAAAGGTACCAGCCTTAATCTGTTACATGAGCAAATTCAAAATCATTGAAACGTTTGATTCACATCGAGAGAGAAGAGAGGCATTGGAGATGGAGCTCTTTGGAGAAAACAGAGACAACGAGAGAGGGAGAGGAAGGCAGATTGAAATAAATTATAGTGGGGAGAGAGAGAGAGAGAGAGGATTGATGCTGAAGTTTTTCCACTGAAGAGGGTTCTGAAAATGAGGAAATTAATACCTAACGGAAGAAATAAAAACTAACGAGCACGTTAGCATGCAAAATTAATCTATCATGCACATATCTTGATGTGCATCAAACGGTTCAAAAAGTAAAACACCAACCTCTTGGTGCTTTCAAAAGCACCATAACCTATATCTCTCTCTCTCTCTCTCTCTCTCTCTCTCTCTATATATATATATATATATATATATATATATATATATATATATATATATATATATATATATAGATTAACCTATTTTATTAAGTACAAAAAAATTGGTACTTAATATTTTTTATCAATTGAATTTATATTAAGATTTGTGGATTTAATAATATATACAAAATTTCATAATTATCATGAAAAAATACAAATCAAATAATGAAAAATCACTAAATACAAAATCTCGTTAAATGAGATAATAATAATAATAATAATTAAATTAAAAAATTAAAAGATATATTAGAATTATAACAGGATATTGATAACAAAATGATAATGAAAAATAGATCATGATAACGACAATACATACACACTTGTTTAAATGACTTGCATGATATTCTTGAAAAACATGTTTACAAGGTTAATCATGTCATTTAAAATTTTAGGGTGGTGTATATAATTTTTACACTATAAAGGGTGTAAATACGAAATTATAGTACTTTTGGCGCGTGAACAGAGAATGAAGTGGGTCCCACAATGTCCCCTCCAGTTATAATTTTCTGTGTATATTTAATGCAAATGTATTTTTCTTTTCTCAACATTTTGTTGTATTATGAGTTTAGAGTTTAATGTTTAGCCACACCGTGGTAAAATATACTCTTTTGTTAATAAAATATTGGAAAATTTGCACAAACATGTAAATGTTATTTTGGACACTGAATTTTTTTTTTATGAAATTGGGAAAAAAATAACATACTCTGAATTTTCAAAAATATTTTAATACTCAATTCGATCTTTGTTAGTAGTTTCAAACTCCTAGTATGTTATTTTTGTAATTTCAATGTGAACTCAATTCGAATAAAATTAAACATCGTCTATAATAAATATATAGATCTTATAAAAAGTATTTTTATTTCGGCGAGAGTCTCCAAATCAATTGAGCCGTCCCTGACTTCGAGTTTAGTTAGGAGACAGAGACTAGAAAGAGTCGAGAGTCAGAGAGAGAATTTAAGTGAAAAATAAGAAAGAATTAATTCGGTCATTTCATTTTGTATCAATTGAATTAATTATATTTTAAATTATATATTATTGTTAACATTAATTTTACTGTTTTTTATAAAATAATACTGTTCATGTCTTTTTAGATAGATAAGTCGGTATTTGTACAAATAGCTACGTAAGGTAGGCTCACATAGGATCAAAATGATTGGAATTTGGGGTGGCGTTATGTAATGTCTTTTTTCATTAAAATCTGTGCTTCTGGAGAAGGATTATTACCATTAATTTTCTCATTCATATCTCCAGTTTCAAAACAAACTGTACACAACCAATTTAGCGAAATATAATTAATTATTTGATGAAGATATACTCTAAAAATAGGCAACACAGAAATTTAATTTAATACTCAAGATTAAATATTGTTACAGTAATTTAATATTCTCAAAATAAACTGTTTCACAAACTCTACTGAATCAATATTATCAAGGTTAGTTAATTTAATACTACAGATTAAATATTCTAAAAAAAACAGACATACTACATAATACTTTTACAGCGCTAAACAAAACGTTTCACAAACTCTACTGAATCAATATTCTGAAGATGAGGAGATTTTGGTATTAGAGGTTCTTTTCCTTCAATTGCAAGGTATCTTTGTTTTTTCTCAAAATAAAAAAGTATGTTATACGCCATTAATATTTGATCATTAGAGAGATCATTCTGCAAATTAAATTGTATTAAAAAACAAAAAATTGATAATTTAAAGAAGTAAAAATATATATGATTACCTGGGCCCAAACTGGTTTCTCACCAGTAATTATCACAATTAAATATCGTATTACACATAAACGACAATCACTCCCACCAGTTTGCAAGGTTATTTTGGACTTTGGAACCCATTGTACTTTATTAATGGCCTTCCATTTGTTGTCTGAATTACGCCAATTCAAGAATTGATTTAATTTATTGAGATACGTCTTTGTTTCTTTTTCATAGCGATAATTAATTTTCAAAGAGTTGTATACTCAAAGAGTTGTATACTCCAATGATTTTTGTTTGCATGTATCACTGCGAACAGATGGTCGTATTTTTCAATATCATTGTTCAATAGTTGTGGGAGTCCTCTAAAATATTCTGCGATTCTAGGTTTGTTTAATATATTCTGCATAAAAAATATATAAATAAATACATAAATATATTATGAGGTTTGGTAAGGAGAATTCAAAAAAAACAATCCAAAAAGAATCCACTCATCCATAATATACTATTGAAACTAGCAAAATATATTATTCAAATAACCAAAATATACTATTGAAATCAAGAAAATATATTTTGCTAATTTCAATAGTATATTTTGCTTTTTGTATTATTTGTTATGGATTATTTTTATGAATACTTACATAAAAGTCGGGAGATATGTATGTCCACTTTGGATAGTCAGGAAAATTCATATCACGATGTAACTGGTACAAGTAGATACTAATAACCTAAAGAAAAAGATATAAAAATGTAAATTAATTTTATATTGATCATTAAAAAATAAAAGAGAAAATATATGTTTACCGATCCAATTAGAAGACTTTTAGGATCTAACAAATTTTTCATTGTTTCGCAGGTGACTTAGGAAGATTGGCGTTCATATACTACTATTGATTCTGGGATGTTGTGAAGAATTGATTGAACCGAATCAAAGAGAATTGGGTTAATTGGTTTTTCAAATGATAGAATGTGGTTTGGCTCGAAGGGGTCAGAGTAAGTTGGATATGTAGATTTTTCTCGTGGCATCCTCAAAACATAATAGTTGTTAATTTCTTTATTATATTTTGTTGTGAATTCTTGAGATGATAGTCGAGATTCATCTATATCGTCGTTTGTTAATCCAGTAATGGTGACTTCATCTTCAGAGCTCATTTCGTCTTCAGAGGTAGTTTGTTCTGTAAGTAAATGAGATCATCAGAATATACTATTGAAGATAGCAAAAAATATTTTTAGAACCTTTTGGAATATACTAATGAATTAAATGAGAATATATATGTTATATATTTAGATAACAAAATATACTAATGAAGATATTTTGTTTATTTGAATATATATGTTATATCATTAGACTATATTTTGATAACAAATATATATGTTATATCATCAGAGTATATTTTGATAACAAAATATACTAATGAAGATAGAAAAATATATTATTAGAACAATTTGGAATATACTAATGAAGATAACAAAATATACTAATGAGTTAAATATATATTCAACAGTGTATTTTTTTTGCTTATTTGAATAGTTGCTCATTTCAACAATTAGAATATATATGTTATATATTTTGATTAATTGTATATTTTAATGATTATATTTGATAAAAATAAGTGGTATTATTACCTTTATCGATAAAAGGAGCATGCGTTTCGTGTAAAACTTGCACAGAAGGAGGATCTACAGAATTAAGAAAAAAATAAATTAAGTGTTTATTTTAAAAAGATTACGCAAATTACATTCGAAATTTACCTGCTAACTTCATTGGTTGAGGAGGAATATTGACATTCTCGGCAAAGTCAAAAAGCAAAGGAGAAGGAATGACTGCCAGTAGTTGAGAATTTGACACTGTACACAAAAATTATGAATTTTTAATGATTTAAAAATATTAAACAACAAATATAAAAATTACCTATATTTTCAGAAATTGCATCTTGAGGGATATTATTCGCAATATCATCAATAACATCTTTTAGGATCTCCGCAGCGTAATTATCAGAAATTGCATCTTCTTTTAATATTCTTCTGGAAAACTTCTTTGCAATTAATTTTTTTTGGGACTAGAAGAGGAATTTTTCGGGACTCGAAGAGGAATTTTTTGAGGGCCTGTTTTCGAATCATCGGATTTCTTTCTTTTGGAAGGACAGAGAGGAGATTTATAAGGAATTAATGACGGTTTTTTTAGAGTTGTTGGTTTTTTTATGGATTCTGATGAAATAATCAGAACAATAAGAGGTACTTTTCTGTCAGTATCGGTATTGATGCAATTCGATAAGCAATTTCGAAAAATTGTTGAAATTTTATTGCGTCTGATTTTCTGGTTCATATTATAATTGTAGTACGCTGGATATCCACCAGAAAATTGTACTAGATCTCTTGGTATTGATTCGATACGGCAAAAGAAACCAACCTAAAAATTAAAATAATAATTTTAATTAAAAATATATTATTAGATTATATTAAAAAAAATTATCAAATGAAATACTTACAATAAGGGCTAGAGAACATCCTAAAAAATTTGCACGTTTTCCTGATTGAATAGTCCAAGTAGTCTCGAGCAAATCGGTTCTAATATACTGGTGAACTGCTCTAGACCAATTATATTATTTCAAATTGTCGAGTTCGTCGACATAATGGAAGAATTGAATTGGAACATGTTGGATTTTTAGGGGGAAGAGAAAGACAGAAAATAAATGCATGATGAGTAAAGATACAACATCTTTATAATCTTCATCATTTCTATAAACCTTCTGGAAATTTTGATCAATTTTATCACGGATTTTAGTAATTGGAATACATCCTTTTGACCCGAAAATTTTTCCCAAATTAAAGACCTTGGAACTTTTTCATTATTTTTATGCCTAACTATAATGACGTCATGACCAGAATTCGCTAGACCTATTGCTCGGGAAACATCGCCCTGGGTAAATGGTATATTTACTTTATCGTCCCCTAAATTCCAAACTAAGTGACCAGTGGATGGATTGATCCTATCGAGAATTTCAAACAATAAAGTTTGACAAGAATTTATTTCTGGCATGTGATCAAAATAATGCCAGAAAGGGATTTTACGAAGAATTTGAACGATTTGAGGATATATTTGGTTTTTATTTTTAAAATAGGAATATAATTCTTCAATCTTTTTCGGGTAGCATTTAGTTTTAGCCAATTCTTCTATAAAATGAAGAAAATAACAGGTATTATTACGAAGAAAATAACATGTATTATTATGCCAGAAAGGAGTGTTAAAAATTGAAAGTGAAAATAGCAATTTACCTTTTTTACGGGGTTCTTTTTCCTTACTTTTGCCCATTTTCGCCATCGTTTACTTCTTATTCTTTCTAATTTTAGGGGTTTTCTTCTTTTGGTATATTACAGGCTCGGTAGGAAATTCTTCTTCGGGAACGAAATCATCGTCGCTAGAACTGTAAACTTGTTTGTTTTTCCTTTTGTTCATCGAGAGTGTGAGTAGAAATACGAGAGATGGTGAGTTTAGTATGAATCATATTGATTATTTTACAATCATATATAATGGAAAAAATCATATTGATTATTTTACAATGATATACTATTTGATAATTTTATAATATTATTGAACAAAGAAATATTCAATTAACAAAGAAATATCCAATTTCTAAAAATATAGATTTAAGTCTCTATTTAACTTCATTAATCAATAAAACTACAAAAAGACGAAGAAAAATAATCATGGACGTTTCTTTTACCATAATCAATTTTGCATGCTACCAATTTAAAAAAAGAAAAGAAAATTTAAGTTTCTATATAACTTCAATTAATCAATAAAGCTCAAAAGAACCAAGAACAAAAAAATCATGGACCAGAAGAAGAGTAATCCTGGTCTGAGTGTATGTATGTTCCACTTATTTTTTAGTCACATTGACACAGTAACAATGAATTGGACCAAAAAAAATATATAAAATTTTTGAAATCTTACGAATTGGATTCAAAGGGTGGCTATTTGCTCTCAACAATACATCACCTGTTTATATCAAGGGAATCCAAAAATCAAAATCGCACACTTTTTTTTATTGATATGTTAGTATAAATAACATCTTTTAATAAAAAAAATAATAATAAATAACATCTTTAATTGCAATTTTTTACGGTTAATTCTTACTAGATCACAAAACTTCCAGATAAAATTTTACATAAACCTTGCAAAATCATTTGGGAATCAATTCCAAATCTCGAGTCCAAATTACACGTTTATCAAAACCTTTCAATTCATATGGAAAAAAGTCTTCGAATGGATTTTAAAAATGAACTAGATGAAATTTACCTCAATTTTCCAAGTCGTCACATGCCAAATGAATTCTTTTCCAGACATACATGTCAAATGAATTTTTTTCCATGTATGTCCTATACTATACAGCTCCATGCAAAATAAGTGATTATTTCTTTTACTCTACAAAACAATTAAATAAAAAAGGTCAGGGTTATTTTCATAATTGTGCCAATTATGACGTGCATATTTTATAATATTAGTATGAATAATCGAGAGTATACTTTAGCTTGTAAATTCAGATTCAAATCAAATTTAAAACCTAAATCAAATCTGATTTAGGCAAGTTCATCCAGACTCCAGTCATTGGTTTCACTAAAGTTAGCAAGTTGAACATTTACATAAGTAACATTCTAGTCTCAGATTAAACTAATTTTTTTTCTTCTAGTCTAAGTAGCATACTCAAAATTGATATGTTAGTATAAATTGCTGTATTTTCCTGGTCCTGCTTAAGATGTAATACTTACGCATTCATGATTGATTTATAATTTCTCTTATTTTAACTGCTACGATTTATATTAGAAGAGTTTGATGGCATAAAAGTAGAAAAAATAATTGAAGTGTCAATTACAATAACTTTTATAGCAAAAACTACAAATACATATTTATTACATCTTCAAGGATATTTATAGTAAATACAAAAATGAACTAAACATTTCAGGAGAAAACAATTACAAAGAAGAGAAGCAAAACTTACTTGTTTAATTTTATTTTGGAGTTCGAAGTAGAATTGAAAGAGAACAAAAACGAAGATGGTGGGAGAGTTCTGAACTTCTGATGGAGAAATTATAGAGAGAATATTAATATTAATTACTTGCTGTAGAGTGGCTGGGGAAGTAGTAGATGAAATATTAATTACTTGATGTCAAGTTGTTGGGGGGAAAGTAGTTGAGCTAATTAGGGAGCAAATACCGAGTAATTTTTTTTTATGATTTTAATAAAAAAATATATTATGATGCTCCCATAATTGCAACTACACAACATTAATATTGTGTTTAAAAAATATTGCCTTATATTATTATATCAAAACAAATAAATATTTCATTGAAATTATTGTCTTAGGCAATATCATGTTTTATTTTTAAAAAATAAATTTCTATTAAAAAGACATTATACTCAAAAATAATAATATGATTTGTCCAACATGAATCTATCGAAAATAATAGTACATATTATTAATTTGATCTGAATTTTTGAAAATACTAAAAATTAGGTATTTTGTATATTTAAAAAATAAAAAAACATGCCCGTAACAAATAGATGTACACTTATTTCATTAAAATATAGGAACCAATTATATTCATCGTACATGCACAATATAATTTTTTTTAATTATGATTTATGGGATTTTTATCATTGAAATATAATACTTATTGTTGTTCTATAATTTTATAACTTTCTTTATAAACAATACCGGACGTTATTTGTTTTTATCATTGAAAATGAATAGCATATTAACAATTTATTTTTCATATGATTCTCTTTTGGTTTTTTTACTTGTTTTGATCAAATATTTTGGAAAATATTTCTATATTATTTTGCAAATCTTATATATTATTTTTGGATATTATAATCTCTTATACATATTTCATCTAATTTGTATTATCTATGTTCTTTTGTATGGTATAATTTTAATTTCTTTTGGGGTGCATTTATGGAGCTTTATAATGTATGTTTTTCTTAGTATCGTATTAATTTCTAGAATCTTCGTTAAGACTCGACGTAAATTGTACAACTATTTGGATGCACAAGTATTTTATGGTATATGACAGTTGTTTTGGGGAGTGAATAAATAATGACAATAAAAATAGATGGATTTGTCAATAATATGACAATAATAAATGGATTTGTCAGAAGTTTCAAATAAATTCAGATAGAGACCAATTCGAAGACAACAATTTCGAGAGTGATGAAAGTAACCATAATTCGTAATATCGGCCGAGTTAAAAAAAACTCAGTCGAGTATGCCACACTCGGTGATAGTCGAGACGAGTCTCCTCCGATAATATCACACCCAAGCCAACGATATATAACTTTTTTTTTAATAGGAAAGATGATATGTGTGTCGTATTGGCGAAGAAAGAAGAACGAGGAAGAACAATCAACAAAGAAGAGTTGATTCACACGGAGTGTGAGCATGGCCGGGACGAGGTTCTAGTGGACCCGAGGCCAGTGTCTTAAAAAAATACATAACATATTATATTACAAAATATAATTACTAATATTTATTGTATATTTATAATTTTTATTTTGACATGTAACATAGTTTAATGTAAAAGATGTAAAAATTGTTTCATTATTTCAATGTTTAATTTAAATTCAGATATTGGAGGCTGTAAATTGATAGTTTCAAAGAGACGAAGGCTGTAACATTTTTTCTAGTGGACCCGAGGCTTCATGTATTGCTAATTTGGTAAAAAAAATACTATTTAGTAACTATTTTTATTAACAACTATTTAACATTAAAATTAAATGCTATAATAATATTAATTTGTCAAGATATTTTCAGAAATATTTTTTATATCATATTTTTATTTAATTTTAGTTTTCTATGATAAAATATACAATATATACAGGATTAAAATTATGTATATGACATATAGTTTTTTTAAATTAGTATATGTTAAAAAATATTTATGAAGATTTTAAATTAATAAAATAATACAAAAATATGTTTATTAAATTTAAAGATGAAAATCAGAGGGGTATCTTGGTCCAAAAAAAATTCTAATACCATGAAATATCCCTATAGGGGGGTAATTGAAAAGAAAACCTTGTATGTAGGTTTTTTTTTTGGAGTTTCTCAAAAGTTAGGATTTTTTTTGTAAATTCAAGAAAAGTTAGGGGGTTATTTGTAAATTTCCCTATTTATATATTATACTATCATACAATTATTATAATTGTTTATTTCTATTTTCTTATTTATTCAAATTTTTGCTCTAATATAATCTCCTTATGTAGTATCTATATCTTGAAAAAAATCATATTTTTTTAATTTTATTTATATATAAATATAAATAGGCAAAATCCAACTCTCCGATCCGATTCGCCCGATTCAGATCCGACCCGGGCTATTCTCATGCCACGAACAACAAACGACTCTGATCCCTATTCCGACTTCCGAAACTATGATTTTTATGCATTATTTTATCATTAAGTTGGTTATGTAAATAAGTTTGTTCTGATTTTATTTTTGGCAGTAAAAGTTTCGGTTCTATATTTTTATGTTGGTTATGTAATGTTGTATTTTTTGTAACGTAGTAATTTGGGTTTTATTAGTTCAATTTGTTCTTATCATATTTATGAATATTTATCAATTTTTAAATATTCTTTTATATTTTTCCTGATTTTTTATCAAACAATTAGATTTTTTTCTCCGACTCGGCTGAATCTGGTCCGAATCGGCCGAGTTCCGAGTCGACGGGGCCGGCCGAGCCCGAGTCCGATATTCAGAATCATTGACAAACTTTCTTTGAATCAAATGAGAGAGAAGAGAGCGAAAGTAAGACAATTCTTGAATTTCAACGGCGATACTTTTTCTAGGGTTTCCTCTGAATAGTTCGCCTGAGAAGAAGAGAGTGAAATAGATTTTAGTCCGTCGGGATGTAGCCAGTATGTTGGGATTTGGGGTATACTTGGATTATTTCTTGATTGGAGAGTATTTGGAGGATTAGTTTTGGGGATGAATATTAAAGAATTCAACAAGAAGAGAAGACAATCTGACGCAACTATTTGTTAGCGAATGATAATTAACACCAAAGGATACACACAAATAAATATATAAATACAAACATCAAAAGATGCACACTCAATAATATATGGATACAATATTTGAGATAAGGGTGAGATTGTTTTCCACACTCCTCACTCTGTTTTTTTCTCTCTATTTTTCTGAATATTTTTCTCTTTTTTCTCTCTCTCTAAAACATATGAAATGAGTTGCATTTATAGATCACATGCACTCTCTCAAATACAACTTTTTGTTTATTCTACACATTTTTATTCTATTCACACACAAATACATTGAATATTATTCTGCCTTAATAATATTATTAATTAAAAAACATTAATTTTAATACGGTCTAGGTTGAGATACAGGGAAAACGTAGAGCTAGAGTATATTCGAAAGAACAACTCTAATTCTTGAACTCCCTGAGTTTCTTCCTCTCTCTCTCTCTCTCTCTCTCTCTCTCTCTCTCTCTCTCTCTCTCTCTCTCTCTCTCTCTCTCTCTCTCTCTCTCTCTCTCTCCACACACACACACACCTAATCAAGTGCCTAAAAACTCTCTACAGGTCTCGGATCCTCATATAATGGATTCGTATGCGCAACTGCTATCAAGGAACATCACTGGATATGAAACGGAGAACCAAGAAGGTTGGATAGAGGAAAAGAAAATAAGAAACATCAACAAAGAGGGTGTAACCTGCTTCAATTGTCTCGAACATGACCACATACAAATTAATTGCCAAAATTAAGCCAAGTACAAGTTATGCAAGAACACTGGCCACCTGGCCAGAAATTGCGACAAGGAAGGAGGAGAGTCTTGGTCATGCGTGCAATGTCCGGGTTCCGGTCATACGGGCAACAATTGCAATAAGGCAATTAAGTGCGGAGCGTGCAAACGGGAGGGACGTGTGGAGGCATATTGCCCAAACACGAAAAGCACAAACCAAAGTACCAAACCACAACAAACACAATATAAAACAACATGAACAAAATAACACAAGAAACACTCAAATTGAAGACGGGATTTTGGACCCATCCATGAATGTATGGAAGCTCCCTCCATTTCAAATACAACGCAAGGCCATTTTGAGACGGGTCCCCGAGCTACTTTGTGTACCGAAAAAAATAAGAAAAAAAGTGAACAGTACACATGTTTTGAAAGTATATTCAGAAAAAACAAACTTCGAAAAGAAATATGAGTTGTAACATATTCGGAGTGCGAGTCTCCGATTCTTTATGAAATTTCGGACTATGAGAGTCCGAAATTTTTAGCGGGTAATTCACTCCCACCCAACCTTAATCTTTGCATGCAACATAACTAATACCTTATTAATCAGACTCATGAATAATCGGACTCCGAGAGTCCGAATTTTCTTCCACACTGTAATTTTTTTTTTTATATTTCATATTGAATACACCCAAATTGTACACAATAATAGACACAATTAATATATTTTTTTAATTTATTATATATTTAAATATTTTTAATGAATAATAAGAAAATCAAGATATATTTTAATAAATTGTTATTACTTTTTCGAGTCGTTGAATTCTCCGTTCGGTTTTCGTATCGTTCAGTTGATTTTATTCCATTTGATTCGTTCGGTTGGTTATCAGATCGTTGGTCTGAAAACCGAACGATAATTTAATATATCTACTTTCATTAAAAAATATTAAATTATATATATTTAACATAATTTTAATATTATTCCTTAAAAATATTTATTAAACAATTTATTCAATTTAGACCGAACCAAATAAATCAAAAAATTGAACCTTTTAAACCGAATTCGATCGGTTCGGTTTGGTATTCGAATAAATCAAGCCGTTTGAGCACCCCTATGTAAAATAATTAACCCAAATTAATCAATATAATTTATATGTTTATTAGATATCATTATCACATAGTAATTAATTCAATTATATTAAATAATATATAGAGGATGTTTTGGTACAATATGAAGCTCTCATACAAAGCTCGTGGAAAGTGCATTGGAAAAAAAATAATTAGGACTATGAAATTTTGCTTCCTTCACGTGGTTTGTTGGCAACTCCATATTGCACCCAAACATCTTCTATAAACTACTTAATATAATTAATAATATGTGATACAAGATTAACACATAAATTATATTGATTTACTTGTTAATTATTTTACATGTTAATTGTATGACAAATATTAATTATTTATTTGTAATATGTGTATTAAAATATTAATTGTAATATAAGGGATGTTTTGTCCATTTTCAATACAAAGTAAAATTGCCTAATACATTATTGCAATTAATGTAAACAAAATATTATTTGAAAACAAAATCACTAATTGTTATTAGTGTACTTATTAAAAAATATTTAATTATTACAAACATATCACGTGCAGTATATACAAATATATGTTAATTTTGTATCTAATTTTATTAATTATATTAAGTCGTTTATAGAAGATGTTTGAGTGCAATATGGAACAGCCAACAAAATTTCAGATAGAGTCAACATGAAAGAAAAAAAATTCGGACTCTCATATTCCGAATATGTCAATGAAAGTTTTTAATATGCTTAATACAAACTTCAGTGGACTGGTAAGAATTAAAAATTTGGGACTCCCAGAGTCTGAAAATTCATCGAATTTCGGAGACTCACACTCCGATAATGTTAGAAGTCCCACTTTTTTCATAAGTTGATTTTTTCTGAATATACTCTAAAAAAGTATGTACTGTTCACTTTTTTCCAAAAAAATAAATGAATTCATTAGTGAATTTGGTACAGTTAGTAAAATCAACATTGTAAAGGGAAGATCAAAATTCAAAGATTTGTACCTGTACATGAGGATTCGAGAAAAAAGTGAAGTTAGCAAGTGCCATAATTTTACAAGACTCAACCCACAGTCCACTCACTCAAAATGTACCTCACTCTGTTACCACAGAGAGAAATCCAAAGACCTTTTTTACCGTGCCCCATATTTCACCACCAAAATCGTGATGCTATCATCATGACATCACAATTTTATTTTGGGAGAAATGAGTTTCCAATTTGCACCCGAACTCTTCTTTCAATTAATAATGACTCTAATTAATTATTTTCTAATTGAACTAATCAATGGTGTAATGAATTAAAATTCAATTTCAATTATCAAATTTAATTTTGGATACAAGATTAATTGGAGAGAAGTTGGGGTACAAATTGAGGACACATTTTCACCCAACTTTAATTGATGATGTCATCAAGAAAAATTGGGTAAATTTGAAGGACATACCATAATTTTTCAAACCCAAATATAAAGAGAAGGGAAATTATATTATGCCCCTCAAATGTCCACCAAAATTCCTCCACAATAGTAATCCATGGTTAATCCATGAATTAGTATTTTGGATTAACGATTAATTCATAATTATCTATTTTTAATTATTTCGAATTAATCATCAATTGATATGGACCTTAATTATATATTAAAATTTTAATAATCATGAATTAATCGTTAATCCAAAATACTAATTCATAGATTAACCATGAATTACTATTGTGGAGAAATTTTGGTGGACATTTGAGGGGCACAGTAAATAGCCTCTAAAGAGAAGTACCAAAGAATATACCTAATAACAAATGCACATATAAAGTGTTTTCTAATCATTGTTCTTTTCCGGTGAATTCTTGCTTTCCAAAGGAAGAGAAGAAAAATTTGGATTTTGCAACACCAAAGAGCTAGGATTTGTACCAAACAAGAACAAGCACCAACGAAATCCTCCCATTATAACACAATAAACACAAAAATACTTTAGAAAGAAGTAAAATAGCAACTAATGTGAGCTAGGGTGTAAAAAAAGGTAAATCTAGCATACCTAGGACAAGAAGAAGAGCAAAAAAGCTTGAAACAAGAAGGAAGAAGGGGAAAATGAGGAGAAAAATAAGAGGGAAGGGTTTACAGTGCGGCGGAAAAATTCGCGGACTCTCATACTTCGTCATGGCAGATTCTACAACTCCGCCACTCTTTTAAGTTTTGACCAGTCTTTAAGCAAATTCAATTTTTATTTCATTCCTATTTAAGCTTGATTAGTATCTGGCGGAGTCCCCAATTCCGTCAATATTCAATTTGGCGGAATCCACAAGTCTGTCCTTAATTAGTTCTGGAATTATGCTCAACAATTTGTTATTTTTGAGATAAACTTTCAAAACTAAGATACAAAGAAAAATGCACCTACTTTTATTTATGATCATTTTTTGTGTGATCTGTTCATATGAACATTTTATTTGTGGTCTCTTCATTTACAACACATGAGATATGTTATATTTATAGTTTATTGTGTATTTTCAATTTGTTCATTTATTATCATCCATTTTGTTCAATTTGTTCATTTACAAAAAATCTTTTCCCTCATCTTGGAATTCTAACTTTTTTTGGAAGTTCAATTTGAGGGTAAAGGAGGCAAATAGGAAATTCTTGAATCTTCTAATTCCATTTTGATGACATGCCAAACAAAGAATTTTGATAGTGGGAGGTTTTATAATCCAAATTCCAACTCAAATTCTAGTTGCCAAACACCCCCTAAATTAAAAATAAATGTCAATGGGCCCATATCATATTCGGTTGAGTGTGAGGCACAAAAAATCATATGTTGTGAGAAATTGTGAATTCGATCTCTGTTGACATCAATGAATATATGACATATAAAAAAATTAAAAATAAGTAAATAAAAACATTATTTAAAAAAAAAAACTCCCGATTCGATAATCATTTAAAAGAAAATTATAGTAACTGCACTTTTACATGTTTCCTTAATGACTAATTTGCTTCTAATCTACAAGATGTGATGTGAGTTATGTGAAACTGCAATTACTCTTAACATAGTGTTAAACAAACGAACGAAGAATGGTCGTCTGTTAAGTGTGTTGGCAGATAAGAGCTGTAATTAGTGGTCTTGGATGTTGAAGCACTGTTCAAGTTTCTTCTGATTTACAAACCCACCATTTCAAAGTCGTCTTTCTTTTCTTTTTTGTTCGCTGAATCCCTATTTTCGCACTGTTAAGTGTGTTGAAGCACTGTTCAAGAAAATTAAGATCGTACTTTTGTGCTAGCGGCTAGCCTATCATGAGGGGAAACAATAGCAGCTCATGCTCATCTACCATCATCGACATGGAAATGTTAGAGAATTACTTGAATACACAATATTGCTGGTCGTTTGGCGAAACAATGGATAATAGGAAAAAAGGCGCAACTGCAATATGCAAAGTCAAGAATCGTACTGGTGAGAATGTTTTTGATCCTGTTGTTGTGTCGATCGGGCCATATCACCATGATAAAAAAACCCTAAAAGCCATGACACAAATAAAATGGAATTGGATGGAATATATATTGAAAATTAACAGAAAAAGAACACTTCGAGATTATGTAAAAGCGTTAAAAGAAGTTGAGCACATCGCCCGGAGCTATTACGGCGAAGAAATTACAATGGGAAGCAACGAGTTCATAAATATGCTTTTGCTGGATGGATTTTTTATTCTCGTTTTCGTTTGTGCAATCGAGTTAAATCAGAATTCTGGCGGATTTTCTATGGAAGAAGGCAACTCCGACAATGAAATAATAAAATCACTACAATTCAACTTTTTATGCTAGACTCGACCTTCTTCTCTTCGAAAATCAAATTCCTTTTTTTGTCCTGGAAATCATTTTTTTAGCGGTGAAGGAAACGCTGCTCCTGCTCCATCGCTCTCGGAAAAAGTTTCCTGCTACATGGAAGAAATATTAAGTCATTATCCTATATCCACCAAAGAACACAAAAAGACCAAGCAACTTTCATCATCTATTGCACCTATGTCATATATACTTAAAACCTAGTCCAAATGTCGACTTCCACGTTGTGCATTTCGACCCGTTAAAGGGCCAAAGCCAAACAGTGAATTCCTGGCGCAGAGCATCGGAATATCATATTGCAGGGATTGAAATTAAAAGAAGAGAATTCGATGAGAACAACCCTCATTCGCTCTTGGATGTGAAACTTACTGACAATATCTTGGAAATTCCATATTTTACGATATATGAAAACACGCTGTCTTTTTTTTAAGAATCTGATTGCAGAGGAAAAAGCAAACCCTAACTTTGGAAATGATATTACTGCGTATATCATTTTCATGTCCCAGCTTGTTATGGACGTAAAAGATGTGTCGCTATTAGTTAGTAAAGATATCATTGACCATGATTTAGGAGACGAAAAGAAGGTCCTCGATATCTTTATGAGACTTAGAGAAGACATTAACTTTGATTTTATGGGAAATTTTTATTTGAGGACAATTTGTCATAATTTAGAAGCGTTTTATCGAAATCCGAATCTGTGGAGAGTGTGGTTTCTGCGAAGCGCTTCGGCTATTGTTCCTAGGTTGGCATAGTGAATTAACAATTAAAGTTAGGGTAATTTGACTCGGAGATTTATGAAATACGCCACCTCGACCCCATTAATTAAGTAAAATTAATTTTATAGTGTGAAAACAATATCCAACGGATCAATATTTTGCAGCGAAAATATATTACGCGAGCATGTTGTGTATAATTACTTTTTGAATAGTGTTTGGATAGTGTGGAAAGATTAAATATTGGTAATTTTGTTGGCCTTTGTGTATTGATTCGAAAACATATTAATTGTGTTATTGGTATTGTAATTAACTGTTCAATGTATTATTAATTGGAGAATTATATATTGTGTTAGTTATTATCTCTAAAATTTGTTGCGAATGAACAGTTAATTCGATTTAATTTTGTATCGTATTAATTACCATAATAATTCATTCAATCAATTAACTTAGTCGAATGAATTAACCAAAAAAAGGACATTTCAATTAACAAGGTTTTAATTCATACTCCATGAGCACGTTTTTGTGCTTAATGTAAGAATCAGTGCAATGTATATTTTTAATATAAATAAATAACTCCATGAACACGTTTCGTGCTCTAGGTCCCTTTCAAAAAAAAAAAATTAATTCATACTCCAACCAGATATTTGAAAAAATAATACCATTCAAACAACCTGAAAAGAATACAAGGAAAAATATGGTAGATTCCAATTAATATCATCTCAATCAGTTAATTGTTAACCTACTAATTGATATGCTTCTCGGTTTATGGAAATTAACAGAAAATATTACAAAAAAATTTGAAAAGAAAAAACAACCATTACTTTTGTAACCTGAATAAAAGGAAGTAAGTTATTTAATACCTAATATTACTACAGAATTATACGACACAAAAAACAACAGTCAACAAATTATACGAACACAACAACAATTACATCTCCATTATCAACAAATTTATAGAAAATAATTTACATATAAATTACATCAAAATTACTATGGTTCCGAATGTCGGACTCGGGCGGCCCAGTCGCATAGAGAATCGGCCGAGTCAGAGAAAAAAAAATCAGATTATTGGTAAACAAATTCAAAAAAAAATATACTTGTTAATATTTTTTTTTGACGAACATGTCTCTAATACGTGCACAAATAAAAGGTAAACGATTAATTTTGAAATATAAAACAACTATACATAATATATCTTGTATTTCTAGACAGGACGGTTTTTTTTATTTCCGAACTCAAACATGTGGATATTATCCTTCTTATTTTTATGTAACAGAAAGATTATAAAAACCTCCAATAAAATAAGTACATGAAATTTAAGTTATATTATGTTTTAATATTTATTACGTAAAAAATCATCACTTATAATAACTCAATATAAAACTGTTGTTTAATCTAGATCTAGAGGGGATAAATATGTAATCATAAGGTCTGATTTTCGCAATAATAGTGTGTAAGTTTTTTTTCGGAAGATTAAAGTAATTTAAAATAAATAAGAGAAATACGACAATCGCAAACACAATGAGTTTTACAGAGTTCGGTAGGTGGTTGATTTGTAGTTTTAACTCACCGTCTACTTACTCAATTGACCAACTCGATTGTTCACAAGTACCTACGTATTCGAGGATGCCTTGTGCATTTTCGACATTCTATTGAATTTTCCAAATCAAAAATTTACAAGATTTGTCTAGATCGATTTACACGTCTCTATCGATCTGCGGCGGGGGCTTTACATTTTATACTAGTCTATTACAATCTACGAATCGAACTCTACGTAATCGGTCATGCGAGTTGAGAATCGTTTATAGGAATAATTTGAAAGATCGAATCTCGATCAAGGATTTGATATGGATTGATTAAGCTCAAGATCCCAAGGCTTTTGTTTTTCTCTTTTATATTGTGTAAATATTGTGAGTAAAAGTTAGAGATAGAAACAGATAGAAAGGGTCTATTTATGGAACACATGATCCCTTCAAATGTACAATTTTATGTACATTATGTTCGGAATAACTCTTCCGTTCAGACGGAACGTAAGTCAAACTAGTCGAAGAAAACATGTCTTTTTTCTTGAGCTTGCAACTCATTCTTCTGTTCGAACCTTGAATTTTTCGTTCAAATGAATTATGGGGTTCCGTTCTAACATATTGATTGATTTGTTCGAACGGAATGTCTTGTTGATTTGCTATTGAAAACTCAAGCTGAGAGACAAATTGACTTTCGTTTCAACTAAGGTAGCAAATTGATTAGTTGTATCGGTATTGTTTTGAAATAATCAAATAGAAAACTTGAATCAATGAAAACAAAATTACTTTGACAACTAAAAAAAATTCCAATTGAATTATGATCCATTATTTTTTTTATTTTTTTTTAACATTATGGTTTGACAGTAACATCCTAATTTTTATTTAAAGACACGCTTTACATGAAAGAAATATTATTTTTTAGAATTCAAATGTCATTTCCGATGTTTTAGTTTCTACAACTGTTTACAAATTTATAATTATTGTGTTATCTGTTCAATAATAAAATGTTACATCTTCTTAGTATAAATACTACGTATAATAAATTGTGAATTAATATGTAATAAAACAAACATTGTTCTATATTTCTTAAATCTAACGTGACAAATTTATTGTATATATATCAGTGTTTTAAATTGTGGCGCAATTGCGGAAATTGCGGTATGAAATTTAGAATCGCAATTTCGCAATAACATATCGAGAGATATTGCGTTTTCAAAAAATTACGGGCATTGCGGCGCAATTGCGGGCAAATTGCGCTTAAATTGCGCAAATTGCGGGTAGAAATTGCGAGATAATATTCAAATCATTGTAATTTTCAAATTCTTCCACCAAATTACATGAAATTTATATCGAAATCGCTTGTCTCGACGACAGAAACGCAGTGATATGCTTGAATTTGTAAAATTTTGTATTTTACCCTGAATTAAACACAAAAACACGTTAAATTAATTTCGTCGAGAATTATTTAATACAAACATTATAACATAATTTTTGTGATTATTTAATACTTAATTTCCATGTTTTATTATCAAAATATTTGATAAAATATGCTCATAACATATATAAGTTCTAAAATGCGTCATTTTCATCTATAAATGTATGAATTTCATAATTTTCATTGTATTTCATTGATGTTTCGATTTAAAATTTGAGTTATAGTGTTTTGATATTTTTAATGGAAATTTTATGATCAATTTTTATTTATACTAAAAATGTTCCTGGATAATCAAAAAAATTATTCTTTTTAGAAGAAAATATTGTGTAAAATATATTTAAACAAACTATTATTATTACATAATTTAATATCGCAACGACTGTCCACAATAAGCTCATTGCGCAGCAATTGCGCCCGCAAACTTATAAGAGGAAAATAAAGCACTTTTTTTATATCTAATTTGGAGATTTTAGCCCTTTTTGAATCACAACTTTATATATACAACTGTTCATATTTGAGATAACAAAAATATTTCTTCACTAAGTGTGTTTTATTGCTTAATTACAGGTTTTAGGGGAAAATTCTCGGCAATCCAAGAGTGTAGTTGCCTTCGTCTCCTCGCGCCGTTAAAATCGATATATCATACCGACCAATTCGGTACACGTGTGAAGGAGAAAGCAAATAATCATCAACATAAGAGATTGCACCAAACTCTACTCGAAAATCACTCACACAATTGCCACTCTACAGCCCCACCTACCTCACCTACCACCCCCAACTACCCTCAATCCTCTCACCCATCTCTCGGCCAATGGGAAAGTACCAATGACACTATAAATAAGACCCCAAGGCCTATGGGAAGACCCCCCCCTCCCTCTCCCGTTCGTCGGAGCACTTTCACGCCCTCTCTCTCTCTCTCTCTCTCTCTCTCTCTCTCTCTCTCTCTCTCTCTCTCTCTCTCTCTCTCTCTCTCTCTTGCACTCTTTCTCTCTCTCTCTCTCTCTTAGCAAGTCCAAGAAACTTTCAAGAACACGCAAGAATTGCAAAATCGAACGATAATTCTCTAAGATCGATCACCGAATAGAAGCTCACTTCATTCGATGAATTGGTCTACACTTCGACGAAGATCGAGTTGTGGGGTTTTGGTTGGAGCTTTCTTCATCCGAATCCGCGCAAGCAAGGAGTCAAGCTTACTCTAATTTGATTGGAAGCTTCCTTTCAATTGATCCCTTGCAAATCTCGAGTCCACTCAACCGGTACGGAGCTCACTTCGATTGGCGAGTGGATTGGTACGAAAGGAACGGGTTGTGCGAGGTGTCTAGCTCACTAAGCATCTCAAAGAAACGAGGAAGGCATCCAAGACGAGACTCGAAGCTCACTTCATCTCTCTAGGTGTTTTTTTTCCTTTCTTGTAATTCTTGTAGTTTTAATTGAATTGGATTTGTGTAAAGAATTCGTGGTTTAATGGATCTTTTTCTTTGCTCTAAATCTTTGTTTCTTGACTCGATCTTTTGCTCCCTTTTTGTTCTTTGGTTGCTCTCTTTTTAATTGCACTTTGGTCCTTAATTAAGACATTAAACAATCTCTGATCAAATCTTAATTCAAACCCCAAATAAAATACTCAAACTCAATTCCAGAAACTATTCCGTTATAACGGACACAAATTGCGTTACAACGGACTAGACGGTTGGTCCTTTAATATTAAGTTGGTTATACTTCCGTTGTAACGCACATACAAGTCCGTTGTAACGTACTAGTGAGGATTTCCACTCAAGAGGCTCAATACAAGTGCGTTATAACGGACATAATGGTCCGTTGTAACGGATTAACCAATCCGTTGCAACGCTACCCAAGTCCGTTGTGACGGACCTTCTATTCCGTTGTAACGGACACTCTTCCGTTGCAACGGACTTCAACTTCACTCTATCCATTCGAATTTACATTCAAGTCCGTTGTAACTGACTTAAACTCCGTTGTAACGGACAACTTTCTGGGAAAGTTCCTGCCTTTTTCTTACTTGTTTTGGTTCATTATTTTACGCATATACTCCTCGTGGAACGAACTTGAATATTTTCCACTATACAAATATATTTTCCAACTTGTTGATTGAATCGGGTTTTCGAATGTAACGATAATTTTACACACCAAAAACCCGTCCATCAAATGGCGCCGCTGCCGGGGAGTAGTGTTTAAGTCAAATTTTGAATCAAACTTGCAATATCAAGTGATATTTCTAATAGAGTTCATACATTTGAACTTGATATCACTAATTTCGAAAATTTTCTATTCTTGCAAGGTACACGGAGTTGAGCAAGATGAATCATCAAGAAAGACCAAGAACGATGGAGGAAATGATGGCAATGATGAAATCCTTTAAACAAGAACAAATAACCCTATCTCAACAACTCGAAAATATTCAATCCTCTTTTAACAATCTAGATCAAATAATGACTTGTCTCGAGTTAGAATGTTCAAACAACGAGATTGTGGAGATTGAAAACGACAAGAGTTCAAGTATGGGGGGATTCGATGAAAGCATTGGAACGATCATTGAAGAAGAGAAGGTGTCATTGGGTTCGACTCTCCAAAAGACGGTTCAACTCACTCCAATCGATGAAAACGCGCAATTATCAAACGAGCAAGAAGAGAAATCTAGAATTCTCCATGGTGAATTCTTTCCATATATCATCAATTTTAATTCATTTAAGAACTATGATGCTTCTCATGATATAGAAATTCACCTTGTGTAGATATATCAAGGAAGTCAAATACATTCGAAATACTCACGCCTCTCACAACTCCTCTTCATCAAACTCCAAGTGATGAAGCAATTCGAAAAATCCAAAGCGAAGTGACGATTATCTTTACGCCACTTTTGACGTATGCAAAACGAGTGATACACACACCGATTTCTCTCATCTCCAACATCTCAAAGGGAGTATTTCGAGGCGGTCGAAAAGTAGCGATCCATGTTAGTGCTTCATTTAATTTTGAAGGAGGATAACATCAGCATGGTCAAGCTCGAGACCATAAACGAGAGCGCTAGCGAGGGAGGCAAACCCTCGTACCAACGGTGCAAGGACTACATGCTCAAGCTCAATTGGTACATTCCAAGATAAACCAAGAATTCCAATTCTCCATGACATCCAAAGGTTTATTCTTTCCATTCTCTCTCATTACAAGCTAACCTTGTTTCGAATTTTTGAAAATGCCACTCTTTAGTGAGCAATGAAATAATATTAGGTCATTTAATCTCAAGTAAGGGGATAAAGGTCGATGAGGCGAAAATCAACGTGATCAAGACGCTTTCATCTCCAACAAAGGCAAAAGATCGTTTCCTCCGAATCTCCTCGATCAACTTCCACGAATTCCCGATCAAATAATCGCAAGGGTGTGACCAAGACACAAAATACGCGACAAGATGGTTGGAGACAACACCGGCAAAGGATGCGAATTCGAAATTGGTGATCGATACGTTCAACTCCAAAAGGAAGCAAATGTCGCGTTGGATCGACCCATTTGTGGTGACCAATATCACACCATTTGGAGTTGTGGAGATTCGAAGCGATGAAACGAATGAAGCGTTCGAGATGAATGGAAACGCATCAAGCATCACGCAAAATTCGAAACAAGATGGATGGAGGAGCAACAAGTCGAAGACGATCAAGCACCACGCATCAAAGGTTGTGTCTCTCCTTAACTACTTTTATTTTTTCTCTATATTATCGCTTGAGGACAAGCGAAAGAATAAGTATGGGGGGATATACACACAATCTTTGATTTAAAAAAATAAAAAAATAAATATATATTTTTTTTTTTTGCAACTCGGTTGTAACGGACCTAAAGTCAGTTACAACGGAACTGCTTCTGGCAAAATTTGTTTTTTGCCTAAAAAAATGAAAAAAAAACGAGCTTTTCATGGAATTTTTCGACATTGTAAAATTTATTTGAGCATCAAGGGTATACAAACAAATGGTTTTATGCAAGTTAAAGGTTTTTCTCCACCTCATTGAATAAATCATCGATTTTTAAACAAATTTTCACCAAACTACCATAATTTTACTCTCAAATTTGAAATTTTCACAAATATATTTGAAGGAGTTGATTGAGATCTTGAAGAGATTCTTTTGGGAATTCAAACCCTAATCAATGAATTCACTAAATTCATAAGTTTTTGACAAATTGATCAATCCTTGATTTACATGACACACCATTTTCAATAAATAAACCCATTTTAAACTTGGAATTTCTAAAAAAGTTTTGTTTGAACCAATTTAGTAAGTTTTGCTTGAATCTAAAATTTGACCATTTGCACTTAAAGAGCTCGACCGTTCATGGAAATTTGAAATTACACTAACGGGAACCAATTTGTGCTCAAAGCTTGATTCGATGAGCTCATGCACCTTGATTAAGTAATGAGTGGTGTGAGTCATGACCACTTGTTGGCTAAAGGGGTGCATGAGTCGTAGTAAACCAAAGTAGCCGGTTCTTGGTGTGAGTCATGATCAAGAGTCGATGCGAAAAAGTTTTCTACAATCACGGATTAAAGCGCTTTCGATTGTCGAGTCCGCGCGATTGATTATGTAATGAGTGGTGTGAGTCATGACCACTTGTTGGCTAAAGATTGCGCGGATCCATGGAGTTTTACTAAGTAATGAGTGGTGTGAGTCATGACCACTTGTTATCCCAAAGGACACACATGGGGACCATCGAAATCAACAATGAACAAAAGAAAAGAAATAAAAAGAATAAAAGAAAAGAAGAAAATAAATAAAAAGAATAAAAAGGAAAGAAAAGGAGTTCAAAAATCGAGCGCAAGTTGGGAAAATTTAGTAGAAATTGAAGATGAACCAAGTACTAACGTACCGAACGGTTTAAAAGTGACAAATTACATTTAAGAAATGATTTTTACAAAACGGAAAAATTGGTTTTCATTAATGCTTTTTCATGATAATCCTTGTGAATTGTGGAGTGAAAAGAATTGAATGATGGTGTTTAATCATCTTTTTCGGTTGAGATCATTTGCTCTAGTAAACTCTTCGAATTTGTGCAATTCATTGAAAATAGATTCTAATTTAACTCAAACTTATCTCTTTCAAAATTAG
The DNA here is from genome assembly GCA_946800325.1 of Luzula sylvatica. Taxonomy (NCBI): domain Eukaryota; kingdom Viridiplantae; phylum Streptophyta; class Magnoliopsida; order Poales; family Juncaceae; genus Luzula; species Luzula sylvatica. Next base: position 21,422,183 of record OX326960.1, on the reverse strand, counting down.
TGATTATGATAAGAGTAAACAATTATCTTGTGAGAATTGAGTTTTGAAATCGATGAATACACTTTCAATAAAATCTTATACATGCATCTCTCTCTTTGTGCTTGATTTTATGCTCATCATGATCGAGGACGATCAAGGGTTTAAGTATGGGGGTATGTGATAAGAGGAAAATAAAGCACCTTTTTGATATCTAATTTGGGGATATTAGCCCTTTTTGAATCACAACTTTATATATACAATTGTTCATATTTGAGATAACAAGAATATTTCTTCACTAAGTGTGTTTTATTGCTTAATTACAGGTTTTAGGGGGAAATTCTCGACAATCCAAGAGTGTAGTTGCCTTCTTCTCCTCGCGCCGTTAAAATCGATATATCATACCGACCAATTCGGTACACGTGTGAAGGAGAAAGCAAATAATCATCAACATAAGAGATTGCAGCAAACTCTACTCGAAAATCACTCACACAATTGCCACTCTACAGCCCCACCTACCACCCCCAACTACCCTCAATCCTCTCACCCATCTCTCGGTCAATGGGAAAGCCCCAATGACACTATAAATAAGACCCCAAGGCCTATGGGAAGACCCCCCCTCTCCCGATCTTCGAAGCACTTTCACGCCCTCTCTCTCTCTCTCTCTCTCTCTCTCTCTCTCTCTCTCTCTCTCTCTCTCTCTCTCTCTCTCTCTCTCTCTCTCTCTCTCTCTCTCTCTCTCTCTCTCTCTCTCTCTCTCTCTCTTAGCAAGTCCAAGAAACTTTCAAGAACACGCAAGAATTGCAAAATCGAACGATAATTCTCTAAGATCGATCACCGAATGGAAGCTCACTTCATTCGGTGAATTGGTCTACACTTCGACGAAGATCGAGTTGTGGGGTTTTGGTTGGAGCTTTCTTCATCCGAATCCGCGCAAGCAAGGAGTCGAGCTAACTCTAATTTGATTGGAAGCTTCCTTCCAATTGATCCCTTGCAAATCTCGAGTCCACTCAACCGGTACGGAGCTCACTTCGATTGGCGAGTGGATTGGTACGAAAGGAACGGGTTGTGAGAGGTGTCTAGATCACTAAGCATCTCAAAGAAACGAGGAAGGCATCCAAGACGAGACTCGAAGCTCACTTCATCTCTCTAGGTGTTTTCTTTCCTTTCTTGCAATTCTTGTAGTTTTAATTGAATTGGATTTGTGTAAAGAATTCGTGGTTTAATGAATCTTTTTCTTTGCTCTAAATCTTTGTTTCTTGACTCGATCTTTTGCTCTCTTTTTGTTCTTTGGTTTCTCTCTTTTTAATTGCACTTTGGTCATTAATTAAGACATTAAACAATCTCTGATCAAATCTTAATTCAAACCCCAAATAAAATACTCAAACTCAATTCCAAAAACTATTCCGTTATAACGGACACAAATTGCGTTACAACGGACTAGACGGTTGGTCCTTTAATATTCAGTTGGTTATACTTCCGTTGTAACGCACATACAAGTCCGTTGTAACGTACTAGTGAGGATTTCCATGCAAGAGGCTCAATACAAGTGCGTTATAACGGACATAATGGTCCGTTGTAACGGATTAACCAATCCGTTGCAACGCTACCCAAGTCTGTTGTGACGGACCTTCTATTCCGTTGTAACGGACACTCTTCCGTTGCAACGGACTTCTACTTCACTCTATCCATTCAAATTTACATTCAAGTCCGTTGTAACTGACTTAAACTCCGTTGTAACGGACAACTTTCTGGGAAAGTTCCTGCCTTTTTCTTGCTTGTTTTGATTCATTATTTGACGCATATACTCCTCGTGGAACGAACTTGCATATTTTCCACTATACAAATATATTTTCCAACTTGTTGATTGAATCGGGTTTTCGAATGCAACGATAATTTTACACACCAAAAACCCGTCCATCACAAACGCAATCCGCTGCAAAAAAGACCCGACCGCAATGGACCGCAATATCGTAATTTAAAACATTGATATATATATATATATATATATATATGTATATATATATATATATATATATATATATATATATATATATATATATATATATATATATATATATATATATATATATATATATATATATATAAGCTTCTATCATACACCTGTAGGATTACGCACACGTTTATCAAAGTGTGCAGCGGAATTTATTTCGAATGCATAACCTAATTCTACCGAGATCACGCTCGAAAACCCTCCAAAAAGGAAGAGTTGGAGAAAATTACCTCGTACAAGTTAATACGTGTCGACTTCTTCTCCAAATCCGTGAACCTTCTCCAAGGAGTGCTCGTATAATCCCTCTACTCGTGTCCACCTTGATTTCGACCGATCGGAAACCGTCAACGTCGTTCTAGTCGACGTCACGATTAACTCTCTCAAGTTCTTTGCTCAAATCTCCTTCTCAATCTCTCTAAATCAAATCTAAAATTCTGTGGAAGAAGAGAGAGAAATCGGCGGCTCAAAACCCTAGGTTCTGAAAAGAGACTTAGGTTAAAACGAAATCAGAATTCTATATATATAGGGAACCCAATTCGGACTGCAGATTTGCCTATTTATATAAATTCTTCCAAGTTAATTCTTAAGCCATATTTTCTTTCAACACCATTTTTCTTATCATACACCCATTTTCAAGAGTATTTGGAGTAATTATCCATTTGTAAATATTTAAGGTAAGATCTCAAATACTTCATTTGAATGCAAAATATATTGAAAGGTGGCTCGCCGTCATTCGAATTGAACGTGATAGCCATCATTGAATCTGGTTCTAAATTGAAGCAAAAATTACCAAAAATTGAACTTGATTTGAGTGCAAAAATTGAAGCAAAAATTACTGAAAGGAGGATCGCCGTCATTCGAATACTTCATTCAAAGATTTTTGCTTCATTCACTACAACAGATCTGCACATCAGCGACGGTAAAAACCGTCGCTGATACTCTCAAAAACCGTCGCTGAAAGTTTTACCGACGGCAACCCGTCGCTGATCTCCCGTCGCTGAAAGGGGCGTCGCTAATGTCACTATTTCCGACGGGCCGTCGCTGATGTCACTATTTCCGACGGTTGTTCTTCTCCGGCGGGCCGTCGCAGAAGACTTCTCCGGCGGGCCGTCGCAGAAGACTTCTCCGGCGGGCCGTCGCAGAAGACTTCTCCGGCGGGCCGTCGCAGAAGACTTCTCCGGCGGGCCGTCGCAGAACCCTTCTCCGGCGGGCCGTCGCAGAACCCTTCTCCGGCGGGCCGTCGCAGAACCTTCATATTAAATTTATATTAATAATATATAATTAAATAATTAAATAATAATAAATTTATTTTAATAAATAATTAAATTATATTAAATTTATATTAATAATATATAAATAAATAATTAAATAACAATAAATTTATTTTAATAAATAATTAAATTATATTAAATTTATATTAATAATATATAAATAAATAATTAAATAATAATAAATTTATTTTAATAAATAATTAAATTATATTAAATTTATATTAATAAATAATTAAATAATATTAAATTTATTTTAATAATATAAATAAATTATTAAATTTATATTAATAATATAAAAATAAATAATTAAATAATAATATATTTATTTTAATAAATAATTAAATTAAATTAATAATATAAATAAATAATGAAATAATAATAAATTTATTTTAATAATTATAATATTAATAAATAATTAAATAATATTAAATTTATATTAATAATATTTTAATAATTATAATAAAGCCACGACAATTAAACAAATACAAACAATCCAAATAAGCAACGACAAACCACAAATACAACAATCCAGAAAATAAAACCACGACAATTCAAATACAACAGTCCGAATACGACAATCCAACCACAATCCACAAATACAACAATCCGATACGACAATCCACAAATACAACAGTCAAATAAACTCTCTCTAATTCTCATTCAAATTATCACCATCGAAACCTCCAAGAAAATCATTTGCCGGACCAAAATTCGACGGTCGGGTCGATGTCTCCTGAATTTAATGAATTGTTATATGAAACTATACTACTATAATAATTATATATTTTTTATTTAACATATACATACATTCGATGGTCCTGATTCTGCTACGACATATTCGCCATGACCATCTGTGGGAAAGGAGACCGCAGTACATTCTGAAAATCCGAACCTGAATTCTGGAGGGGAGGAGACGAGAACATGCCGAGATTCTGAAAACCATCGTAACCTCCTTGACCTCCTGATCCCATGCCGAACCCCGAGCCCTTTTCCAAACGTTTGTACATAAAAAGTAAGATACATGAAAATAAATTATATTTTTTCTTATTGTACATATAATTTTTTACCTGTGGCCAAAATTGACGAGGAAAGAACATATTCTGCTGAGATCCGTCCAAACCTCCTAATCCTCCCTATCCCGTCGATCCGGATCCCGAACCCTGTCCCTTGTGAATAAAATAAATATATATCATTTTCTTCCGAAATTTAAAAAACATTATTAATTGAAATACCTACTTACCTGCTGGAGAAAAGGACGCTGACAAAACATGTTCTGCTGCTGTGTGAACTACGAAAACGTGGAATACATGGTCTCCATCATCGCACGTTTAGTCTCTTCTGTTTTGCGTTTGACCTCCTCCTCCATCTTTTTATTCATTTCCTCTTCTCGCCTGCGACTTTCCTCCTCCATTTGCCGCCTAAACATCTCGAATCTATCATTTTCTCCCGAATCGCGACATGCTGAAGTCGCGTTCTGACACGAGGGAGAAGACCATGTCGATGAGACAGGAGTAGACGCCAAAGCCGGATCAATCACAGAATCTATCGTATAGAAACGTCCATGCGATCTCCCTCCTGACACCTGAACATACGTAGCAGGATCATCGCCGTGAGACTCCGCCCAATCTTCACCGTACTTCTCCTTCATCACGGCTTCGTAATTCTCCTTCGTGACATAAATACAACACGTTCGATTATAACAAATATGATTGCAAATTGAAAATTTAAATATACCTTTACTGCGACGGACTTCTGATCGATATAAGCAGTGCCACCCTTACGAACCTTCGACACCTTTAACAAATCCAAGAATCGGACGGGAACATCTGGATGGCTCTCCTCCTTCAAAATTTAGAACAACAATTTGTAATATCGTATATTAATTAATAATTAATAATATAAATAAATAATTAAATAATAATAAATTTATTTTAATAATTAAGTAATATTAATATTTTAATAATTAAATAATAAATAATATTAACAAATAATTAAATAATTAAATAATATTTTAATAATTATAATATTAATAAATAATATAAATTTATATTAATAATATTTCAATAATTATAATATAAATAAATAATTAAATTATATTAAATTTATATTAATAATATTTTAATAATTATAATATTAATAAATAATTAAATAATAATAAATTTATTTTAATAATTATAATATTATTAATAAATAATTATATAATATTAATAAATAATTAATTAATATTAAATAGTAATGTACCATTTTTTTTTGTGGGCTGCGAGTGAAATCGATCCAGAAGTGCTATGACCGCGCACGTCTCCGGCATTGCGGTTAGCCTTGTTTCGAGCAGATGCCTCCATCCAATCTGGATTATTCATCCATTTCCGCACCATGTTTGTCCAAGCAGCAGTAGAGAAATCTGGTGGAGTAGTTAGGACAGCATTTGACGGAGGCTCGATCCAAGTTCGCATGTCATCCCCGAATTTTAGTGTTGCCGCCTCGTAATATCCCTCCAAAGCTTGCCACACCATGATTTCAAGCGTTTTTCACAATCTGCTATGTTCTGACCCTCGGCAAAGTGATAACGTTTCTGTCATAAAAAAATATTAAGAATTCCGCATAAAATAATTATAAATATATATTAAATAGCATGAAATTCACAAAAATACCAAGAAATCTGCATAAACCGCCTTTTTCAATTTCTCATTCAAATCCGCCCCAAAGTTACCTAAAACATGCATTAAATAAATTAAATTCATTGAATTAATTAAATTTTATTAAATACAAATATACAAATAAATACCTGGCAGGTCAATCATGAATGTCGTACCGGACTGTATAATAGGTAAGGTGGAGCCGGTAATCCTCGTCATGGCGTTAGGGCCACGACCTTTCTTACGAGGCGGTACATCACCCACCACACCCTCCACATCACCCTCGGCCCCATCCACATCACCATCGAGCTCATCCTCAGCTTCCATGACCTCCGGCGGTACAACCTCATCCGCAGCTTCCTCGACCTCATTCTCATCGACCTCATCCTCCTCGGACCGAAGTGCATGATGAGCACGTCCTCGAGTGAAAACCATGACCTATCAAATTTATTAAAATAAACAAAATAATGAAATAATATATAACATAACCATACTAGATCTTCCAAAATCAACAAGATCAAATTCCAAAATCTGCAGCTAAACTCAATAACGACAACATACAAAACAACACTAATCGAAAAAACTAAACTTCACGACAAACATAACACTAATCGAAAAAACTAAACTTGAACACAAACATAACACTAATCAAAATAATCCTAATCCAACCATAAATCGTCCTCGTGGAGTGCAATATCATCGTCGTCTTCTTCTTTTTCTTCTTCGACAAGATTAATTTCATTGACGTCTACAAGATCAACAACGTCCGGTACATGTAACGGTCCATTCCCATCTACAATCGAATAATCTGGCTCGATTCTCACTTGTTCTACTTCTTGGAAATACTCGGTTGATGGAATTTCTAATTCAGATACGACCAATCGAGGCTTCGTGGTTGTAACAACCGACCAATCACGACGGTCATGTGTCTTGGACGGATAATTCATGTAATACACTTGTTTGGCTCGGTGCGCGAATATGAACGGTTCGTAATACTTGATGGTTGAATTATGATTTACTTCCACGAAACCATGTTTTTTATCAACCTTTACCCCCTTCACGGGATCGAATCAATGACAGTGAAATAATACAACTGAATTGTGCATGACAAAAGGAAATGTCAGCTCAATAATTTCATTGATTTCACCATAAAAAGCGGTTACATCGGTACCCGGACAATCTGCATTGACAAACACTCCACTATTTGTCGTACGTAAGAATTGACCGTGAGATCGTGTATGAAATCGATACCCGTTACAATCATATCCCTTGTACGTAGTTACCCGTCTGTTTGGTCCAGCAACGATATTACACACTATTTCAGGAAACTCGACATCATTGGCAAAAACCTTGGTTTTCAACCAATGGGGCATTTCTTGTTCTCGTTTTCTAAACCGATTTCTTTCCGGTACATTTCGACGAACAAGACTCTCATCAAACTCTCTACATATTAGAAAATAATTACTCGACAAAATAATGAAAAGAAAATGAATTGAATGAAATTGTGAATCAAAACTTACACGACAAGATCTTTTAATTCTGGACAATTCAAGATGACATACATGTGCGCCGCAATTTTATCCTTCTCGTCTAAATCCGCAAATCCAGAATTCCAAGAACGGCCCGGATAATCGAATATCGTGTATTCATCGTTATTCGATCCATCGGCAACATCAAAATGCCGATCTACTCGTCTTGCACGCGTTGGAATCTTTTGATCGAAATACAACGCACAAAAATTAGAAACCTCTTCTATGAGATAAGTTTCCACAATAGAACCTTCGACCCGCGCTCTGTTTCTAACTTTTCTTTTCAAATTGCGCAAACATCTCTCAAATGGATACATCCAGCGGTACGAAACAGGCCCACCCATTCTAGCCTCGTACGCCAAATGAATAACAAGATGTTCCATAGAGTCGAAAAAACTAGGTGGAAATATTTTTTCCAACTTACATAGAGTAACTACTATACTCTTCTCCTTTTCTTGCAAGTGCGATGAGTCCAACTCAGTGGCACAAATATCACGAAAAAAATTACTAAGCTCAATCAACGGTTCCCAAATACTATCAGGTAACATATCCCTTAACGCAATCGGAAGAAGTCGTTGCATAAAAATATGACAATCATGACTTTTCAAACCGGAAACTTTCATGGTATGCATATTCACGGATCGTGTCCAGTTAGCCGCATAACCATCAGGAAACCACAATTCTTTCAACCATTCGTAAATCAATGTTTTCTTATTTTTATCAACGGAATACAATGATTTCGGTTTACCCAAACGACCATTTGCCAATGTTACAAGTTCCAATTCCGGTCGACTACACAACAAAGAAAGATTGAGTCGGGATTTAGCATTATCTTTGGTCTTACTTTCCACGTCAAAAACCGTGTTAAAAACATTACCAAATACATTCGCCTCTATATGCATTACATCTAAATTATGACGAATTTTGTTGGTCGACCAATAAGGCAAGTCCCAAAAAACACTTCTCTTCGTCCAATTATGGGTAACTCCAAATCCAGGAATTTGTAACTTATCAACACCATTCCTACGAACTCTAACTCTTGGTATTTTGTTCAACCGATCCACGATATTTCGAATCTGATCACCTGATCGACGAGGAGGAGGTGGATTACGATCCGTTCTATTTTTAAGAAATGAGTTTCTCTGACTACGAAACGGATGGTTGTGCGGTAAAAATTGACGATGGCAATCAAACCAGGTTTGTTTTCTACCATTTGTCAAAGAGAATGATTTGGTATTCTCCATACAAATTGGGCACGATAATCTACCGTGCGTTGACCAGCCTGACACCATACCGTATGCTGGAAAATCATTAATCGTCCATAAAAGAGACGCTTTCATTGTAAAATTATTACGACGATATGCATCGTACGTAACAACACCATTTTCCCACAGCATTTTTAACTCATCAACTAGGGGCTTCAATAAAACATCAATTTTATCGCCCGGATGATCGGGTCCTGGAATGACGAGAGATAAGAATATATTTTGATCTTTAAGACTCATTCCCGGCGGTAGATTATACGGCACAATGAAAACAGGCCAACACGAATAAGGTTTCCCGCTCGAGAGAGTATAAGGACAAAAACCGTCAGTGGACAACCCTAGACGAACGTTTCGAGGTTCGATTGCAAACTGGGAATAGGTGGAATCAAAATCTTTCCACATTTGTCCATCCGATGGATGAATCATAACATTGGGATTTTCTCGAGGGCCTTGATGCCAGGTCATGTGTTGAGAAGTTTGTTTGGCCATGAATAATCTCTGTGACCGAGGAGTTATTGGAAGATATCGTAACACTTTACAAGGAATATGTTTTCCTTTCTTACCTTCTTCCATAGGTAAGAAACGAGATTTATTACATTTATCACATTTATTTTTGAGACTATCATTCCCATAAAAAGCATGCAGTTATCCGGACATACATCAATTTTCTCATACTGCATACCCAATCCTTTGATAAATTTCTTAGATTCATTGAAATTTCAGGAAAATTATTTTTATTTTTCCGAGGGATAATGAAGTTTTTGATTACATACAAGAACCTATCGAAAGCTATTTTTGTAACTTCACAATCGGATTTGACATTCAACAACATGGTTACAACAGACATTAAAGAATGTTCTGAAAATTCTGGTCCTTCCCATAAAGTCTCATCAGATGCTCGAAGCATCTCAAAGAAACGAGCAGCTTCAGAATTTGGTTCCTCATCCTCCTCTACTTCTTCTTGCCAATCAAACGAAGGTCCGACAACATCACGAACCATTTGTTCCATCCGATTCGGACTGAACGACGACGACCCACCAATTTCGAAATTTGAATCTCCCTCTCCGTGTTTTGACCAAATTAGATAGTCCGGCATAAAACCGACACTACTTAAATGGGTTGCTATCTCATCATGGATACGAAGAAAAGAATTTTGGCAATTCTTACATGGGCACCAAGTACATTTTTTTCCTTGGCTATTTATTGGCAATTTCTCGGGATGTGCGAATGCGAAATTAAGAAAATCAACCATTCCATTCCAAACCTCAATCGTGAGAGAATGATTATACATCCAGGAACGATCAGTCTCCATTGAGAGATATTCTAACAATGAAAATAATTGGTATTAAGAAAATGAATTGGGGAAAAGAATTTAGAATAACAACACTGCCAAAGATTTCTTTAGAAAGTTTGAAATACTATAGAAATGTCGAAATAACAATGTCTCGAAGAATTCGTTAGAAATTAGTTAATCCGACATAAAACCATTCCATTCCAAAACTCAACCGTAACGGAAAGATTGGTATTAAGTGAAAGAATTGGAGAACAAATTGGAACAACACTACCGAGAATTTCTTTAGAATACAATATAAAATACTATTGAGAAGTTGAAATAATGAGGTCTCCGAAGATTAATTGTATGAAATACTATTAACTAAAGATTTGTTTGGATGGAATACAAATTTGTAATACAAAATAATAACATAATATATTTCAAAAAACTGTCTTAATTCTGTTTATATAGCATCCAATAATACATATTTTTGTTTTAATATCATACGTGACAAAATTTGTTAATTTACTCAGATATAAGTTCTTATTATATTATTTTTTAATTCATAATATTAAATTAAGTATATTTTTTTGTTACATAAAATTAATTAAATTTTGAAATAACCATATTAGAAATATTTTTAAACATATGTTGGAAAATTCATAAACATATTAGAGATATATTTAATATAATTTAATACCTATTATTTTTATTATTTTTATATTTTTTGGTAATCAAAAATATATTAAAAATTTCATAACTCAACAATATATAACCATAAATTATACTCGTAACAAATAAAGTACAACATCCAAACAACAATTAAAACCTAATCTAAACCTAATATTTTTCTACTACATCCAAATAACTCTAAAATCCTAAATCCAAACTTAGATATAAACTACGCATTTTTCACACATACAATATCATACAATAAATTATAAAAATTGAACTATTATTAACCTTGGTCCGGAGTTGATTAATTAATTCGCCAAAAAGTCCAAAATCCAAATTTCCTAAAATAATAAGAACTAATTAATTAAACAAATTTCAAAAAACATAACTAACAAATTTAAAAATAATAGATGTAAAAATTGATTTAAAACAGATTTTAATAAAATCAGATTTAAAAAAAAACAGATATAAAATATACTTAAAACAAATTAAAATTCCATATTTAATAAGCCTACAAACTCTAAAAATTCATATTTAAAATACCTAAAACAAAATCAGAACAGATTCAAAAATCCTAAATAAAATAATTATTTAATCCTACAAAACCAGATTTAAAATGCTTATGAATCCAGATTCAAAATTTTTTACACCTAATTAAACCTAAATTTAAATCTAACCTAACCAAACCGAGAAAGATAAATATACCTTCAAACAAATAGAGAGCAGGAGACTTTCCACTACACCAGACCCGAGTGTCGAGAGAGCAGCCGAGATTTATGACTTTCACCTAAAAAAACAAATTTAAACAAAAATTAAAAAAACAAGTTTAAAAAAACAAATTTAGAACAAATTCAAAATTCCTAAAAAAAATAGTTATTTAAGCCTAAAAATCCAGATTTAAAATCCATATGTAAAATCCAGATTCATAATTTTTTAAACCCAATTAAACCTTTATTTAAAACAGATTTAAGCCTACAAACCCTAAAAATCCATATTTAATATACCTAAAACAAATTCAACACAGATTCAAAATTCCTAAAAAAAATAGTTATTTAAGCCTAAAAATCCAGATTTGAAATCCATATGTAAAATCCAAATTCAAAATTTTTTAAACCTAATTAGACCTAAATTTAAATCTAAATCTAAACCTAACTAAACCGAGAGAAATAAGCATACCTTCAACCAAAATAGAGCAGGAGGGTTCGTCGGCTTTCCACCACACCAGACCAAACAGACGAGACAGCAGCCAAGATTTAGGCCTTCCACCTAAAAAATTAAATTTAATCCTAAATTTAAAAAACAAGTTCAAAAAAACGTCTAAACCAGATTTATGCCTTTAAAACAGATTTAAACCTAAAAATATTTCAAAAACAAATTAAAAACTGATTTAAATAAAAAAAATCAGACCTAAATCAATGCAGATACAAAAATAATTTAAAAACAGATTTAAAAAAAAATCAGACAAATTAATCAGATTTAAAACTGATTTAATACAGATTTACAAAAACATCCAAAAAATAGACCTACAAAAACAGATTTAAACAAATCATTTCAAAAATAAATGAGGACCAAATTTGTTCAAAAACAAGATAGTTTAAAAAAACCGAGCTAATTAAGCCTAAAAATAAAAACGAAAGATTCAAAAAAAAAAAAATTCAACGGATTCTAAACCTAATTAAGCCTAAAAATTCAAAAATAAACCTAATTAAACCTAAATCTAAAGATATAGAAATACCTTCAACCAAAGAGACGAGCAACTACCAGAAAAACGATCAAGCCTTCCATCCAACAGAAACGAGAAAGCCGGACCACCAGAAACGACCAACTAGCCGAGGAGGGGGGCTGTGAGGGCGACTGAGAGGGAGGGGGGGCTGTGAGGGCGACTAAGAGGGAGGGGGGTTGTGAGGGCGACTGAGAGGGAGGGGGGCTGTGAGACGGAGAGGGAGCGGGCTGTGAGGGCAAAGGGGGAAGGGGAGAAGGAAGGGGGAGGGGGGGGGGGGGGGGGGCTATGAGAATGGATGAGCGAAAGAGAGAGAGACACAAGCTGGCCGGGGTTAATATATGGGTACTAAATCCTATCACCGACGGGCCGTCGGTACATATTAGTGACGGGTCTTGTTATCTGCGACGGGCCGTCGGTACATATTAGCGAGGGTTTTGTTATCTGCGACGGGCCGCGAGAAGTATTTGCGACGGGTAGAGACGGGCCGACGGGCCATCGGAGATTATTTTGAATTCTGACGGATTTTTAAATACATCTGTGACGGGTAATTTGTTATCGACGGGCCGACGGTGAGCTTCACCGACGGGCCTAGAATCACCGATGGACCAACGTATATCATTTGCGACGGGCCAAGATTTACCGACGGGCCGACGGCGGGCTTCACCGACGGGCCTGAGAACACCGACGGGCCGACGTAATATATTTACGACGGGCTTTTGATTACCGACGGACCGACGGCGACCTTTCCCGACGGTTTTTTTGTTCTTCGACGGGCCGACGGAAAAAATTGTGTATCAGCGACGGGCCGTGCCTAATTATACCGTCGGTGATAGTTTTCTGTGACGGGCCAACGCAAAAGATCCTACTTATTAGCGACGGGCAGTCGTTGATGGAAGACCCCCGTCGCTGATAAGCCCATCTGTTGTAGTGATTGTTCGTATCCGTTGTCTGGTCTGTTCATTTCGCCATCATTATCTGCTTCTTAGTCGACCCCAGAGGCAGCGTCGTCTGCTTTTGCCATCTCTTTCGTTTTGGTAGCCGTTCTCTTCATCGTCGTCTGCTTTCCCCATCTATTTCGCCAGAGTTCATCGCTAATCGCTAGAGTTCATCGCTAATCGCCAGAGGGACTAATTTGCAAATAATCCATTTCGCGTAGCGTGGATTCGGTTTGCGGATTCGATTTGTGGATTCTCCATAGCATGCCTGTATATATATATATATATATATATATATATATATATATATATATATATATATATATATATATATATATATATATATATATAACCTACTTAATTAAGTACCAAAGATTTGGTACTTAATGTTTTTTAACCATTGGATTGGCATTGAGATTTGTGTTTTTTCATGATGATCATGAAATTTTGTGCACATCATTATTAAATGCACAAATCTCAATGTAAATCCAATGGTTAAAAATCATTAAGTACCAAATTTTTATATATATATATATATATATTAACCTACTTTATTAAGTACAAAAAAATTGGTACTTAATATTTTTTATCAATTGAATTTATATTAAGATTTGTGCATTTAATAATGTGTACAAAATTTCATAATTATCATGAAAAAATACATATCTAAATACAAATCAAATAATGAAAAATCACTAAATACAAAATCTCGTTAAATGAGATAATAATAATAATTATTAAATTAAAAAATTAAAAGATATATTAGAATTATAACAGGATATTGATAACAAAATGATAATGAAAAATAGATCATGATAACGACAATACATACACACTTGTTTAAATGACTTGCATGATATTCTTGAAAAACATGTTTACAAGGTTAATCGTGTCATTTAAAATTTTAGGGTGGTGTATATAATTTTTACACTATAAAGGGTGTAAATACGAAATTATAATACTTTTGGCGCGTGAACAGAGAATGAAGTGGGTCCCACAATGTCCCCTCCAGTTATAATTTTCTGTGTATATTTAATGCAAATGTATTTTTCTTTTCTCAACATTTTGTTGTATTATGAGTTTAGAGTTTAATGTTTAGCCACACCGTGGTAAAATATACACTCTTTTGTTAATAAAATATTGGAAAATTTGCACAAACATGTAAATGTTATTTTGGACACTGAAATTTTTTTTTATGAAATTGGGAAAAAAATAACATACTCTGAATTTTCAAAAATATTTTAATACTCAATTCGATCTTTGTTAGTAGTTTCAAACTCCTAGTATGTTATTTTTGTAATTTCAATGTGAACTCAATTCGAATAAAATTGAACATCGTCTATAATAAATATATAGATCTTATAAAAAGTATTTTTAGTATTTTTATTTCGGCGAGAGTCTCCAAATCAATTGAGCCGTCCCTGACTTCGAGTTTAGTTAGGAGACAGAGACTAGAAAGAGTCGAGAGTCAGAGAGAGAATTTAAGTGAAAAATAAGAAAGAATTAATTCGCTCATTTCATTTTGTATCAATTGAATTAATTATATTTTAAATTATATATTATTGTTAACATTAATTTTACTGTTTTTTATAAAATAATACTGTTCATGTCTTTTTAGATAGATAAGTCGGTATTTGTACAAATAGCTACGTAAGGTAGGCTCACATAGGATCAAAATGATTGGAATTTGGGGTGGCGTTATGTAATGTCTTTATTCATTAAAATCTGTGCTTCTGGAGAAGGATTATTACCATTAATTTTCTCATTCTTATCTCCAGTTTCAAAACAAACTGTACACAACCAATTTAGGGAAATATAATTAATTATTTGATGAAGATATACTCTAAAAATAAGCAACACAAAAATTTAATTTAATACTCAAGATTAAATATTTAATTTAATATTCTCAAAATAAACTGTTTCACAAACTCTACTGAATCAATATTATCAAGGTTAGTTAATTTAATACTACAGATTAAATATTCTAAAAAAAACAGACATACTACATAATACTTTTACAGCGCTAAACAAAACGTTTAACAAACTCTACTGAATCAATATTCTGAAGATGAGGAGATTTTGGTATTAGAGGTTCTTTTCCTTCAATTGCAAGGTATCTTTGTTTGTTCTCAAAATAAAAAAGTATGTTATACGCCATTAATATTTGATCATTAGAGAGATCATTCTGCAAATTAAATTGTATTAAAAAACAAAAAATTGATAATTTAAAGAAGTAAAAATATATATGATTACATGGGCCCAAACTGGTTTCTGACCAGTAATTATCACAATTAAATATCGTATTACACATAAACCACAATCACTCCCACCAGTTTGCAAGGTTATTTCGGACTTTGGAACCCATTGTACTTTATTAATGGCCTTCCATTTGTTGTCTGAATTACGCCAATTCAAGAATTGATTTAATTTATTGAGATACGTCTTTGTTTCTTTTTCATAGCGATAATTAATTTTCAAAGAGTTGTATACTCCAATGATTTTTGTTTGCATGTATCACTGCGAACAGATGGTCGTATTTTTCAATATCATTGTTCAATAGTTGTGGGAGTCCTCTAAAATATTCTGCGATTCTAGGTTTGTTTAATATATTCTGCATAAAAAATATATAAATAAATACATAAATATATTATGAGGTTTGGTAAGGAGAATTCAAAAAAACAATCCAAAAAGAATCCACTCATCCATAATATACTATTGAAACTAGCAAAATATATTATTCAAATAACCAAAATATACTATTGAAATCAAGAAAATATATTTTGCTAATTTCAATAGTATATTTTGCTTTTTGTATTATTTGTTATGGATTATTTTTGTGAATACTTATATAAAAGTCGGGAGATATGTATGTCCACTTTGGATAGTCAGGAAAATTCATATCACGATGTAACTGGTACAAGTAGATACTAATAACCTAAAGAAAAAGATATAAAAATGTAAATTAATTTTATATTGATCATTAAAAAATAAAAGAGAAAATATATGTTTACCGATCCAATTAGAAGACTT
Source organism: Luzula sylvatica (assembly GCA_946800325.1). Lineage (NCBI taxonomy): Eukaryota > Viridiplantae > Streptophyta > Magnoliopsida > Poales > Juncaceae > Luzula > Luzula sylvatica. The sequence goes on along the minus strand of OX326960.1, from coordinate 21,405,856 downwards.
TTAGGATCTAACAAACTTTTCATTGTTTCGCAGGTGACTTAGGAAGATTGGCGTTCATATACTACTATTGATTCTGGGATGTTGTGAAGAATTGATTGAACCGAATCAAAGAGAATTGGGTTAATTGGTTTTTCAAATGATAGAATGTGGTTTGGCTCGAAGGGGTCAGAGTAAGTTGGATATGTAGATTTTTCTCGTGGCATCCTCAAAACATAATAGTTGTTAATTTCTTTATTATATTTTGTTGTGAATTCTTGAAATGATAGTCGAGATTCATCTATATCGTCGTTTGTTGATCCAGTAATGGTGACTTCATCTTCAGAGCTCATTTCGTCTTCAGAGGTAGTTTGTTCTGTAAGTAAATGAGATCATCAGAATATACTATTGAAGATAGCAAAAAATATTTTTAGAACCTTTTGGAATATACTAATGAATTAAATGAGAATATATATGTTATATATTTAGATAACAAAATATACTAATGAAGATATTTTGTTTATTTGAATATATATGTTATATCATTAGAGTATATTTTGATAACAAAATATATATGTTATATCATCAGAGTATATTTTGATAACAAAATATAATAATGAAGATAGAAAAATATATTATTAGAACAATTTGGAATATACTAATGAAGATAACAAAATATACTAATGAGTTCAATATATATTCAACAGTGTATTTTTTTGCTTATTTGAATAGTTGCTCATTTCAACAGTTAGAATATATATGTTATATATTTTGATTAATTGTATATTTTAATGATTATATTTGATAAAAATAAGTGGTATTATTACCTTTATCGATAAAAGGAGCATGCGTTTCGTGTAAAACTTGCACAGAAGGAGGATCTACAGAATTAAGAAAAAAATAAATTAAGTGTTTATTTTAAAAAGATTACGCAAATTACATTCGAAATTTACCTGCTAACTTCATTGGTTGAGGAGGAATATTGACATTCTCGGCAAAGTCAAAAAGCAAAGGAGAAGGAATGACTGCCAGTAGTTGAGAATTTGACACTGTACACAAAAATTATGAATTTTTAATGATTTAAAAATATTAAACAACAAATATAAAAATTACCTATATTTTCAGAAATTGCATCTTGAGGGATATTATTCGCAATATCATCAATAACATCTTTTAGGATCTCCGCAGCATAATTATCAGAAATTGCATCTTCTTTTAATATTCTTCTGGAAAACTTCTTTGCAATTACTTTTTTTTGGGACTAGAACAGGAATTTTTTGGGACTCGAAGAGGAATTTTTTGAGGGCCTGTTTTGGAATCATCGGGTTTCTTTCTTTTGGAAGGACAGAGAGGAGATTTATAAGGAATTAATGACGGTTTTTTCAGAGTTGTTGGTTTTTTTATGGATTCTGATGAAATAATCAGATCAATAAGAGGTACTTTTCTGTCAGTATCGGTATTGATGCAATTCGATAAGCAATTTCGAAAAATTGTTGAAATTTTATTGCGTCTGATTTTCTGGTTCATATTATAATTGTAGTACGCTGGATATCCACCAGAAAATTGTACTAGATCTCTTGGTATTGATTCGATACGGCAAAAGAAACCAACCTAAAAATTAAAATAATAATTTTAATTAAAAATATATTATTAGATTATATTAAAAAAAATTATGAAATGAAATACTTACAATAAGGGCTAGAGAACATCCTAAAAAATCTGCATGTTTTCCTGATTGAATAGTCCAAGTAGTCTCGAGAAAATCGGTTCTAATATACTGGTGAACTGCTCTAGACCAATTATATTATTTCAAATTGTCGAGTTCGTCGACATAATGGAAGAATTGAATTGGAACATGTTGGATTTTTAGGGGGAAGAGAAAGACAGAAAATAAATGCATGATGAGTAAAGATACAACATCTTTATCATCTTCATCATTTCTAGAAACCTTCTGGAAATTTTGATCAATTTTATCACGGATTTCAGTAATTTGAATACATCCTTTTGACCCGAAATTTTTTCCCAAATTAAAGACCTTGGAACTTTTTCATTATTTTTATGCCTAACTATAATGACGTCATGACCAGAATTCGCTAGACCTATAGCTTGGGAAACATCGCCCTGGGTAAATGGTATATTTACTTTATCGTCCCCTAAATTCCAAACTAAGTGACCAGTGGATGGATTGATCCTATCGAGAATTTCAAACAATAAAGTTTGACAAGAATTTATTTCTGGCATGTGATCAAAATAATGCCAGAAAGGGGTTTTACAAAGAATTTGAACGATTTGAGGATATATTTGGTTTTTATTTTTAAATTAGGAATATAATTCTTCAATCTTTTTCGGGTAGCATTTAGTTTTAGCCAATTCTTCTATAAAATGAAGAAAATAACAGGTATTATTACGAAGAAAATAACATGTATTATTATGCCAGAAAGGAGTGTTAAAAATTGAAAGTGAAAATAGCAATTTACCATTTTTACGGGGTTCTTTTTCCTTACTTTTGCCCATTTTCGCCATCGTTTTCTTCTTATTCTTTCTAATTTTAGGGGTTTGCTTCTTTTGGTATATTACAAGCTCGGTAGGAAATTCTTCTTCGGGAACGAAATCATCGTCGCTAGAACTGTAAACTTGTTTGTTTTTCATTTTGTTCATCGAGAGTGTGAGTAGAAGTACGAGAGATTGTGAGTTTAGTATGAATCATATTGATTATTTTACAATCATATATAATGGAAAAAATCATATTGATTATTTTACAATGATATACTATTTGATAATTTTATAATATTATTGAACAAAGAAATATTCAATTAACAAAGAAATATCCAATTTCTAAAAATATAGATTTAAGTCTCTATTTAACTTCATTAATCAATAAAACTACAAAAAGACGAAGAAAAATAATCATGGACGTTTCTTTTACCATAATCAATTTTGCATGCTACCAATTTAAAAAAAGAAAAGAAAATTTAAGTTTCTATATAACTTCAATTAATCAATAAAGCTCAAAAGAACCAAGAACAAAAAAATCATGGACCAGAAGAAGAGTAATCCTGGTCTGAGTGTATGTATGTTCCACTTATTTTTTAGTCACATTGACACAGTAACAATGAATTGGACCAAAAAAAATATATAAAAGTTTTGAAATCTTACGAATTGGATTCAAAGGGTGGCTATTTGCTCTCGACAATACATCACCTGTTTATATCAAGGGAATCCAAAAATCAAAATCGCACACTTTTTTTTATTGATATGTTAGTATAAATAACATCTTTTAATAAAAAAAATAATAATAAATAACATCTTTAATTGCAATTTTTTACGGTTAATTCTTACTGGATCACAAAACTTCCAGATAAAATTTTACATAAACCTTGCAAAATCATTTGGGAATCAATTCCAAATCTCGAGTCCAAATTACACGTTTATCAAAACCTTTCAATTCATATGGAAAAAAGTCTTCGAATGGATTTTAAAAATGAACTAGATGAAATTTACCTCAATTTTCCAAGTCGTCACATGCCAAATGAATTCTTTTCCAGACATACATGTCAAATGAATTTTTTTCCATGTATGTCCTATACTATACAGCTCCATGCAAAATAAGTGATTATTTCTTTTACTCTACAAAACAATTAAATAAAAAAGGTCAGGGTTATTTTCATAATTGTGCCAATTATGACGTGCATATTTTATAATATTAGTATGAATAATCGAGAGTATACTTTAGCTTGTAAATTCAGATTCAAATCAAATTTAAAACCTAAATCAAATCTGATTTAGGCAAGTTCATCCTGACTCCAGTCATTGGTTTCACTAAAGTTAGCAAGTTGAACATTTACATAAGTAACATTCTAGTCTCAGATTAAACTAATTTTTTTTCTTCTAGTCTAAGTAGCATACTCAAAATTGATATGTTAGTATAAATTGCTGTATTTTCCTGGTCCTGCTTAAGATGTAATACTTACGCATTCATGATTGATTTATAATTTCTCTTATTTTAACTGCTACGATTTATATTATAAGAGTTTGATGGCATAAAAGTAGAAAAAATAATTGAAGTGTCAATTACAATAACTTTTATAGCAAAAACTACAAATACATATTTATTACATCTTCAAGGATATTTATAGTAAATACAAAAATGAACTAAACATTTCAGGAGAAAACAATTACAAAGAAGAGAAGCAAAACTTACTTGTTTAATTTTACTTACGCATTCTTCGACTTTTGTATGGTATAATTTTAATTTCTTTTCGGGTGCATTTATGGAGCTTTATAATGTATGTTTTTCTTAGTATCGTATTAATTTCTAGAATCTTCGTTAAGACTCGACGTAAATTGTACAACTATTTGAATGCCCAAGTATTTTATGGTATATGATAGTTGTGTTGGGGAGTGAATAAATAATGACAATAAAAATAGATGGATTTGTCAATAATATGACAATAATAAATGGATTTGTCAGAAGTTTCAAATAAATTCAGATAGAGACCAATTCGAAGACAACAATTTCGAGAGTGACGAAAGTAACCATAATTCGTAATATCGGCCGAGTTAAAAAAAACTCAGTCGAGTATGTCACACTCGGTGATAGTCGAGACGAGTCTCCTCCGATAATTTCACACCCAAGCCAACGATATATAACTTTTTTTTTAATAGGAAAGATGATATGTGTGTCGTATTGGCGAAGAAAGAATAACGAGGAAGAACAATCAACAAAGAAGAGTTGATTCACACGGAGTGTGAGCATGGCCGGGCCGAGGTTCTAGTGGACCCGAGGCCAGTGTCTTAAAAAAATACATAACATATTATATTACAAAATATAATTACTAATATTTATTGTATATTTATAATTTTTATTTTGACATGTAACATAGTTTAATGTAAAAGATGTAAAAATTGTTTCATTATTTCAATGTTTAATTTAAATTCAGATATTGGAGGCTGTAAATTGATAGCTTCAAAAAGATGAAGGCTGTAACATTTTTTCTAGTGGACCCGAGGCTTCATGTATTGCTAATTTAGTAAAAAAAATACTATTTAGTAACTATTTTTATTAGCAACTATTTAACATTAAAATTAAATGCTATAATAATATTAATTTGTCAAGATATTTTCAGAAATATTTTTTATATCATATTTTTATTTAATTTTAGTTTTCTATGATAAAATATACAATATATACAGGATTAAAATTATGTATGTGACATATAGTTTTTTTAAATTAGTATATGTTAAAAAATATTTATAAAGATTTTAAATTAATAAAATAATACAAAAATATGTTTATTAAATTTAAAGATGAAAATCAGAGGGGTATCTTGGTCCAAAAAAAATTCTAATACCATGAAATATCCCTATAGGGGGGTAATTGAAAAGAAAACCTTGTATGTAGGTTTTTTTTTTGGAGTTTCTCAAAAGTTAGGATTTTTTTTGTAAATTCAAGAAAAGTTAGGGGGTTATTTGTAAATTTCCCTATTTATATATTATACTATCATACAATTATTATAATTGTTTATTTCTATTTTCTTATTTATTCAAATTTTTGCTCTAATATAATCTCCTTATGTAGTATCTATATCTTGAAAAAAATCATATTTTTTTAATTTTATTTATATATAAATATAAATAGGAAAAATCCAACTCTCCGATCCGATTCGCCCGATTCAGATCCGACCCGGGCTATTCTCATGCCACGAACAACAAACGACTCTGATCCCTATTCCGACTTCCGAAACTATGATTTGTATGCATTATTTTATCATTAAGTTGGTTATGTAAATAAGTTTGTTCTGATTTTATTTTTGGCAGTAAAAGTTTCGGTTCTATATTTTTATGTTGGTTATGTAATGTTGTATTTTTTGTAACGTAGTAATTTGGGTTTTATTAGTTCAATTTGTTCTTATCATATTTATGAATATTTATTAATTTTTAAATATTCTTTTATATTTTTTCTGATTTTTTATCAAACAATTAGATTTTTTTCTCCGACTCGGCTGAATCTGGTCCGAATCGGCCGAGTTCCGAGTTGACGGGGCCGGCCGAGCCCGAGTCCGATATTCAGAATCATTGACAAACTTTCTTTGAATCAAATGAGAGAGAAGAGAGCGAAAGTAAGACAATTCTTGAATTTCAACGGCGATACTTTTTCTAGGGTTTCCTCTGAATAGTTCGCCTGAGAAGAAGAGAGTGAAATAGATTTTAGTCCGTCGGGATGTAGCCAGTATGTTGGGATTTGGGGTATACTTGGATTATTTCTTGATTGGAGAGTATTTGGAGGATTAGTTTTGGGGATGAATATTAAAGAATTCAACAAGAAGAGAAGACAATCTGACGCAACTATTTGTTAGCGAATGATAATTAACACCAAAGGATACACACAAATAAATATATAAATACAAACATCAAAAGATGCACACTCAATAATATATGGATACAATATTTGAGATAAGGGTGAGATTGTTTTCCACACTCCTCACATGCACTCTAAAACATATGAAATGAGTTGCATTTATAGATCACATGCACTCTCTCAAATACAACTTTTTGTTTATTCTACACATTTTTATTCTATTCACACACAAATACATTGAATATTATTCTGCCTTAATAATATTATTAATTAAAAAACATTAATTTTAATACGGTCTAGGTTGAGATACAGGGAAAACGTAGAGCTAGAGTATATTCGAAAGAACAACTCTAATTCTTGAACTCCCTGAGTTTCTTCCACTCTCTCTCTCTCTCTCTCTCTCTCTCTCTCTCTCTCTCTCTCTCTCTCTCTCTCTCCACACACACACACACCTAATCAAGTGCCTAAAAACTCTCTACAGGTCTCGGATCCTCATATAATGGATTCGTATGCGCAACTGCTATCAAGGAACATCACTGGATATGAAACGGAGAACCAAGAAGGTTGGATAGAGGAAAAGAAAAGAAGAAACATCAACAAAGAGGGTGTAACCTGCTTCAATTGTCTCGAACATGACCACATACAAATTAATTGCCAAAATTAAGCCAAGTACAAGTTATGCAAGAACACTGGCCACCTGGCCAGAAATTGCGACAAGGAAGGAGGAGAGTCTTGGTCATGCGTGCAATGTCCGGGTTCAGGTCATACGGGCAACAATTGCAATAAGGCAATTAAGTGCAGAGCGTGCAAACGGGAGGGACGTGTGGAGGCATATTGCCCAAACACGAAAAGCACAAACCAAAGTACCAAACCACAACAAACACAATACAAAACAACATGAATGTATGGAAGCTCCCTCCATTTCAAATACAACGCAAGGCCATTTTGAGACGGGTCCCCGAGCTACTTTGTGTACCGAAAAAAATAAGAAAAAAAGTGAACAGTACACATGTTTTGAAAGTATATTCAGAAAAAACCAACTTCGAAAAGAAATATGAGTTGTAACATATTCGGAGTGCGAGTCTCCGATTCTTTATGAAATTTCGGACTATGAGAGTCCGAAATTTTTAGCGGGTAATTCACTCCCACCCAACCTAAATCTTTGCATGCAACATAACTAATACCTTATTAATCATACTCATGAATAATCGGACTCCGAGAGTCCGAATTTTCTTCCACACTACAATTTTTTTTTTTATATTTCATATTGAATACACCCAAATTGTACACAATAATAGACACAATTAATATATTTTTTTAATTTATTATATATTTAAATATTTTTAATGAATAATAAGAAAATCAAGATATATTTTAATAAATTGTTATTACTTTTTCGAGTCGTTGAATTCTCCGTTCGGTTTTCGTATCGTTCAGTTGATTTTATTCCATTTGATTCGTTCGGTTGGTTATCAGATCGTTGGTCTGAAAACCGAACGATAATTTAATATATCTACTTTCATTAAAAAATATTAAATTATATATATTTAACATAATTTTAATATTATTCCTTAAAAATATTTATTAAACAGTTTATTCAATTTAGACCGAACCAAATAAATCAAAAAATTGAACCTTTTAAACCGAATTCGATCGGTTCGGTTTGGTATTCGAATAAATCAAGCCGTTTGAGCACCCCTATGTAAAATAATTAACCCAAATTAATCAATATAATTTATATGTTTATTAGATATCATTATCACATAGTAATTAATTCAATTATATTAAATAATATATAGAGGATGTTTTGGTACAATATGAAGCTCTCATACAAAGCTCGTGGAAAGTGCATTGGAAAAAAAATAATTAGGACTATGAAATTTTTCTTCCTTCACGTGGTTTGTTGGCAACTCCATATTGCACCCAAATATCTTCTATAAACTACTTAATATAATTAATAATATGTGATACAAGATTAACACATAAATTATATTGATTTACTTGTTAATTATTTTACATGTTAATTGTATGACAAATATTAATTATTTATTTGTAATATGTGTATTAAAATATTAATTGTAATATAAGGGATGTATTGTCCATTTTCAATACAAAGTAAAATTTCCTAATACATTATTGCAATTAATGTAAACAAAATATTATTTGAAAACAAAAGCACTAATTGTTATTAGTGTACTTATTAAAAAATATTTAATTATTACAAACATATCACGTGCAGTATATACAAATATATGTTAATTTTGTATCTAATTTTATTAATTATATTAAGTCGTTTATAGAAGATGTTTGAGTGCAATATGGAACAGCCAACAAAATTTCAGATAGAGTCAACATGAAAGAAAAAAAATTCGGACTCTCATAGTCCGAATATGTCAATGAAAGTTTTTAATATGCTTAATACAAACTTCAGTGGACTGGTAAGAATTAAAAATTTGGGACTCCCAGAGTCCGAAAATTCATCGAATTTCGGAGACTCACACTCCGATAATGTTAGAAGTCCCACTTTTTTCATAAGTTGATTTTTTCTGAATATACTCTAAAAAAGTATGTACTGTTCACTTTTTTCCAAAAAAATAAATGAATTCATTAGTGAATTTGGTACAGTTAGTAAAATCAACATTGTAAAGGGAAGATCAAAATTCAAAGATTTGTACCTGTACATGAGGATTCGAGAAAAAAGTGAAGTTAGCAAGTGCCATAATTTTACAAGACTCAACCCACAGTCCACTCACTCAAAATGTACCTCACTCTGTTACCACAGAGAGAAATCCAAAGACCTTTTTTACCGTGCCCCATATTTCACCACCAAAATCGTGATGCTATCATCATGACATCACAATTTTATTTTGGGAGAAATGAGTTTCCAATTTGCACCCGAACTCTTCTTTCAATTAATAATGACTCTAATTAATTATTTTCTAATTGAACTAATCAATGGTGTAATGAATTAAATTTCAATTTCAATTATCAAATTTAATTTTGGATACAAGATTAATTGGAGAGAAGTTGGGGTGCAAATTGAGGACACATTTTCACCCAACTTTAATTGATGATGTCATCAAGAAAAATTGGGTAAATTTGAAGGACATACCATAATTTTTCAAACCCAAATATAAAGAGAAGGGAAATTATACTATGCCCCTCAAATGTCCACCAAAATTCCTCCACAATAGTAATCCATGGTTAATCCATGAATTAGTATTTTGGATTAACGATTAATTCATAATTATCTATTTTTAATTATTTCGAATTAATCATCAATTGATATGGACCTTAATTATATATTAAAATTTTAATAATCATGAATTAATCGTTAATCCAAAATACTAATTCATAGATTAACCATGAATTACTATTGTGGAGAAATTTTGGTGGACATTTGAGGGGCACAGTAAATAGCCTCTAAAGAGAAGTACCAAAGAATATACCTCATAACAAATGCACATATAAAGTGTTTTCTAATCATTGTTCTTTTCCGGTGAATTCTTGCTTTCCAAAGGAAGAGAAGAAAAATTTGGATTTTGCAACACCAAAGAGCTAGGATTTGTACCAAACAAGAACAAGCACCAACGAAATCCTCCCATTATAACACAATAAACACAAAAATACTTTAGAAAAGAAGTAAAATAGCAACTAATGTGAGCTAGGGTGTAAAAAAAGGTAAATCTAGCATACCTAGGACAAGAAGAAGAGCAAAAAAGCTTGAAGCAAGAAGGCAGAAGGGGAAAATGAGGAGAAAAATAAGAGGGAAGGGTTTACAGTGCGGCGGAAAAATTCGCGGACTCTCATACTTCGCCATGGCAGATTCTACAACTCCGCCACTCTTTTAAGTTTTGATCAGTCTTTAAGCAAATTCAATTTTTATTTCATTCCTATTTAAACTTGATTAGTATCTGGCGGAGTCCCCAATTCCGTCAATATTCAATTTGGCGGAATCCACAAGTCTGTCCTTAATTAGTTCTGGAATTATACTCAACAATTTGTTATTTTTGAGATAAACTTTCAAAACTAAGATACAAAGAAAAATGCACCTACTTTTATTTATGATCATTTTTTGTGTGATCTGTTCATATGAACATTTTATTTGTGGTCTCTTCATTTACAACACATGAGATATGTTATATTTATAGTTTATTGTGTATTTTCAATTTGTTCATTTATTATCATCCATTTTGTTCAATTTGTTCATTTACAAAAAATCTTTTCCCTCATCTTGGAATTCTAACTTTTTTTTGGAAGTTCAATTTGAGGGTAAATGAGGCAAATAGGAAATTCTTGAATCTTCTAATTCCATTTTGATGACATGCCAAACAAAGAATTTTGATAGTGGAGGGTTTTATAATCCAAATTCCAACTCAAATTCTAGTTGCCAAACACCCCCTAAATTAAAAATAAATGTCAATGGGCCCATATCATATTCGGTTGAGTGTGAGGCACAAAAAATCATATGTTGTGAGAAATTGTGAATTCGATCTCTGTTGACATCAATTAATGGAGAACATATAAAAAAATTAAAAATAAGTAAATAAAAACATTATTTAAAAAAAAAAACTTCCGATTCGATAATCATTTAAAAGAAAATTATAATAACTGCACTTTTACATGTTTCCTTAATGACTAATTTGCTTCTAATCTACAAGATGTGATGTGAGTTATGTGAAACTGCAATTACTCTTAACATAGTGTTAAACAAACGAACGAAGAATGGTCGTCTGTTAAGTGTGTTGGCAGATAAGAGCTGTAATTAGTGGTCTTGGATGTTGAAGCACTGTTCAAGTTTCTTCTGATTTACAAACCCACCATTTCAAAGTCGTCTTTCTTTTCTTTTTTGGACATGAGGAGTTCGTGCATGAAGAGACACTAAGTCAGAGGGGGGAAATCATCAAAGGCCCAGTTCAAGACAAAGAAACTATGGAAGATGAATTTATCAGACTTGGTTCTATGCTACAGGAGGAAGTTCTCAGTCCAAGGAAGATCCTCGATCAACTGACTCCACAAAACAACTTGCAAGAAAAAGATGGTCGTAGAAGGAGTGAGCGACTCAGACTTAAGGAATCGGGCGAGTATCAGTCATGTGTGGCCAAGGCGCAAAAGAACCAATATGGGACTCATCAAATCAAGACAAGAGAGAAAGCACTGAAACTAAGCAAGAACAACCCAATTGCCAGCAATGCCATTAAGCAACTCACTGTGCAAGAAGTGAAAGAGATACTGTGCTTAGGAGGAATTGAAGTAAATGAGGACTTGGTGACCGGTATCAATGAGATCGCCGAGAAACAACAAGATGTCTAGTAGTTACGTGTGTCAAAGCTTTTCTGGACAAGCTGTAATGTCCAGTGGTAATGTTTTAGGTTATATTACGAGTTATGGTCATAGTTTGGGTAGAACTTGGGGATTGAACTGTGAGGGAGTGTTTGTTTTGTTTAAAAGCTGTTCATTTGAACAAGCTAGTAGGAGTTTAGGTTATGTCGATTATGTTTGTGGGAGTTTATGTTCAGTCAGTTGTGTCTTTATTGAAGTCTTTTGTAGTCTGTTCAAGACAAGAAGTCAGTATTTGTTCAAGCTAGGATATGTGAAAGCATGCTCGGTACGATGTGATCTCTACATCAAAACAGCTGAATTTATAAACATCATAATAGAGATTACAAATGAAGAGAGCACACAAGAAATACAGCCAAATTCAGAAAGACGAAATCATACAAGAAGATGGAGGAAAATGAGGACTATAGAAATACATTATGAGTAAACCTAGAGAGATCAAGATACTTTCGTGGAATGTTCGAGGCTTAAATCACAAAGACAAGAGACTGGCGGTAAGAAAGAATATAACTCTAGAAAAGCCCCACATTATATGTCTACAAGAAACGAAAATGAGAGAAATCCAACCAAATATCCAAAAGGAAATCTGTGGAGGGCAATTCAATGCTTTTGACTACCTACAAGCGAATGGGGCATCAGGTGGTATTTTGTTAGCTTGGAAAGAAGGAATGTTTGATAAAATAGAAACTATCTCAAGGCAATATACCATAACGGTAAAGCTTCAGTGTAAGTGGGACTTGACGGAAAGATGGATCACAGGAATATATGGACCAAATGAACAAGGAAGAAGAGCAGAATTTTTTGAAGAATTAAGAGACTTAAAACCAGCAAATGATGTACCTTGGATGCTGTTAGGAGACTTTAATGTCATATTAAATCAGGAGGAACGAAGAGGCACAACATATGATGCAAGAGCGGCTGCTAAGTTTAGAGAATGCATCAATGACTTACAAGTTATAGATCTAAATCTAGTTGGAAACATATACACATGGAAGAGAGCTCAAACCATGTCCAAATTGGATAGGATTTTAATATCAAATCAATGGTCCATAATGCATCCCAATTCTGAAATAGTAGCTGGAGCAAACACATCTTCAGATCATATCCCTCTTATATATACAGCTATCACGACATTTCCAAAACCCAACTTCTTCAGACTAGAAAATTACTGGCTCAAATATCGAGAGTTGGACATCATAGTAGCCGAGCAATGGAATCAGCAGCAAGTAACATGTGTTAAAGACTTGGATCGCAAGATAATAAGCGTGGTAAAAAAGATTAAGCAATGGAGCAAAGAGAAAATAGGTGATATACATCAACAATTGAACATTACTAAACAAGTTATACAGTGGTTAGATTTAAATCAAGAATCCAGACAATTAAGTCAAATGGAACTATGGCTCCAAGCAAGAATGAAAGGAAGGTTTGTTGAATTAAGCAAAAGAGAAGAACAAATATGGAAGCAAAGAGCCAAAAAAAGCTGGATACAAGAAGGGGACATGAACACGGCATATTTCCATCAAGTAGCTACGAATCAGAAAAGAAATAACAAGATAGCGATACTAAAAGAAGGACAACAAACTTTCTCTGATCATACAAGTAAGGCAAGAATTATGTTTGAATATTACAAAAACATTCTAGGTACCAAAGATGAAAACATAAGAACGGATTATATTCAACCACAAAACATATACGAAAAGAGGGAAGAGCTAATGGAACTCGAACAGCCAATAACATCACAGGAAATAAGAGAGGCAATATGGTCATGGGGAAAGAACAAAACTCCGGGTCCGGATGGCTTGACCGGGGAGTTTTATAAGAAATACTGGTCAATAATTCAACAAGATTTGGTATGCATATTTAATTCAGCTGAGGTCAGGACAAAAGGGCTGCAAAATTTAAGCACGTCCTACATAACATTAGTGCCAAAAATTCACTCACCCGAAAAACCGGCAGATTTTAGACCTATAAGCCTAATTCATGGAGTCCAAAGAATCTTCTCTAAAGTACTAGCGACTAGATTACAGCATCACATTGGAGCAATGATAGATAACACACAATCGGGTTTCATAAAGAAAAGGAATATCGCGGATGGATTTGCAGTGGCACAACAAATGATAGATATGGCAAGTGAATATAAAACCAGAATGATAGTCTTCAAAGCAGATATAGCTAAGGCATTTGATAGTGTATCATGGGATTGCATCGTAAAAATCCTTAAGGCAAGAGGTTTTGGGGAAATTATGTGTCAATGGATTGAGAAAGCGATTTTAAAAGGATATGCCAAAATCATCGTAAATAACACAATTGGTAAATCCATTAGGCTGGAAAAAGGAGTACGGCAAGGAGACGCGATGTCACCGTTGATATTTATACTTGTCATGGATGTATTAGCTAAAATATTGGAAAAAATGAATACGACAAACTTCATTAACCCGGTTTTTCGAGGGGCAAAAACGGGTTTATACTATGCAGACGATTCAATTTTCTTCATACAAAACGAGAACTCCCAATTGCAAAGATTTAAACTCATTATTGATATATTCGGTAAGGCCACTGGCTTAAAGGTAAATTATGATAAATCCGAGCTGGTAATTATGCCTAATAACGATACAAATGACACGAACCCCCAAAGTATTCTAGCATGTCAAGTTACAAATTTCCCCATTAAGTACCTAGGACTTCCTCTACAACCGGGGAAACCTCAAAAACAAGAGTATCAAAATCTGATCGATAAATAGCAACAAGATTAGCGGGATGGAAGCAAACATTATTGTCAATGGCAGGACGAACTATACTTTTACAATCGGTATTATCTGCTTTACCTATATATTTCATGTCGGTTTTTAAATTACCAAAATGGGTAACGAAGAAAATACAAGCCATCATGCGAAATTTCTTTTGGAAAGGACTAGATCAAAATAAGGGTAAAATTACAATGGTTCCATGGAAAATGATATGCAGACCAAAGAAAGAAGGTGGTCTAGGTATAAAAGACATAGAAAAATTCAATGATGCGTTACTAACAAAATGGTTATGGAAAGTTTATGATCAACAGGATAATATATGGAAGGATTTCATGACCAATATATATGGAGATAACATATACAAGGGATTGGGAGCAAGCAATGGAAGTAAATCAAGACTTTGGAAAATATGCTCAAATCTACAAAATTTTTTTAATACATCAACCGAATATGAGTTCAAGGATGGAAAGAGAATACAGTTTTGGGAAAATAATTGGCTTCAGACACCGCTAAAATACCAATATCCGGACTTATACTCACATCAGGAGGATCATAATTCTCTGATATGCGAAACATGGGAAAATGGTCAAATAAAAGGGCTAAAAAATCCTTTATCATATCGAGCAAATCTGCAATATACGCAACTCTTGCAAAGATTAAACAATTCCATTATAAATATAGACGACCATCAAAAAGATTTAATAAAATGGAGATGGACTTCTAATGATCAATTCTCGGTTAAAAGCGCGTATGACTTTTTGATAAGAGGGGTCAACACGAAAAATGAGAACGCAAATATATGGAAGATACCAACACTACCGAGAATAAAATTCTTCATTTGGCAATGTTCAATTAACAAGGTATTGACTATCGATAACCTAATCAAGAGGGGATGGCAAATTCCGAATAGATGTATATTATGCGCAAGAAATGAAGAAAGCCTCAAGCACATCATGGGGGGGTGCCCTTATACGGTGGCGGTGTGGACGATGATAGACAGGATGTTTGACATCAATATACTACAATATCCAAACATCGTCCAAGCAATATTAAGACCGGATATTGCAAAGGAAAAGAAGACAGTCATGGCGCAAACTTGCTTTGAAATATGGAAGGAGCGATGCAATAGAATATTCCAAGAAAAGTTTTTGAATTATAAGCAACTTGTCAGCAAAATAAAGGGAGAAATAATCTCCAATGGAACATACATGAGGACGACGACAAACCGCGCGGAAAATCAATCTTAAGTTTATCTAAATGTGTTGTTTGTAAAGTTGTAAATATACATACCGATGTACTATATTATTCCATTTAATATAGTCTGGGTACGGGGCTTTGAACCCGTCTCAGTTAATCAAAAAAAAATAAAAAATAAGAGTCAAATTCACAAAATTAGTCGCTAACCAAAAAATTCAGAAATTAGAATCGAAGTCAAGTCCAATTGAGTCCAATTGCGCACAAATAGTAAATTGAGGAGAAATTGAAATCAAATTGGAGGGAATGAGTATAATTGGAGAGAAACTAGAGTCGAAGACCCAGAATTCGGGAGAAATTAGAGTCCAATTGAGCATCATCAGTCGAAAACACCAAATCCGAGAAGAAATCGGCACGCACCAGAGAAAAAACCCACGCCGTCTTCACCATCAGAAAACCGCGCCTTTAGCACGCCAGTCGACGCCAAAATCCGCGCCAATCCGCGCCAGTCGCAACAGTCTTAAGCACGCCGTAGTCGCTCCTTCCTGGCAGTGGCTAATGGGTCCTGCACACACGGGATGAATGAATCCCTCTTTTTACATCTTTCACGGGATGAAGGAATCCCATTTTTACTTCTTTCCTTTCAATAAAGAATTGCTTGGGCCGAAATATTGTATTGGGCTTATAAATATTATATATTAAAAAACAATGTGGCCCTTTCAAAATTGGTGGCCTTTGACATTGGCCTCTTGGGCCAACATAGAGGGCCGGGCCTGCCTATGCGATTGTTGTCAATGTCCATGTCTTTCTTCTTCCAAAATTGAGAATTTTGATTTTTTAACTAGCAAAACTTAAATATAAATGGTTACCCTCCCCTTAACTATTTTCCTTAGCCGCGGGGCAGTATTTGCATGGACCACTTTCAAGACAAAAAAAATAATAAAAAATCGGACACTCGACCGGCGATATACTCGACTGAAACTTGGCTCAAAACCGGTCGAGTCCGAGTTTACTCGGCCGAATTTTTTTGATCGGCCGATATTTAGAACCAATGAAAACTACATCAATTAAGGAAACATTAGGGTTTAGGGTTTTTGAGTGAGAAATTCAAACAACCCAACGTAGACCTAGAGCGGCTTTCTCATCTCTGAAAAAAAATTGAAAAATTAATTGAGTACCTCATATTTCTATTTGATTCATACTCATTGGTGTTATCTCTAGAGGAAATAATGTCCTAGACTATACAGTTATGTTTATATGTAAACGAATATCAGTTATTATTTATGTTTTTTAATCTAATATTATCATATTTGATTAAGTACTGGTTATTTAACATATTTATGAATATGTGAATAAATCATAAATTGTATCACTAGTATGTACATCATCCTAATATGTGATTGTGATAATAAAACTATAAAATGAACATAATACGATTATAAATGTCACTTGTCATATATATGATGTATATTGAAATATATATGTAAAATAGAATATATATGTACACCAGTATATTTACATATGATGTGATAGTGTTTTACTGATCATGAATATATAGATATCAAATATTAAATATATATATTCATGTGATAGTGTTGTACCATACTCTTATTTGTATTAGATTGCATCACAATTACATCCCATTTCCCCCTTTCCCTTCTTTTAATATTATCAAGATTTACAAGAATAAAATTGGGCTCGATCACATGAATCAAAATGTATGTTTTTATATCTTTTTGTTTGTACAATTTCAAAATGTCATGAATCAAATGTACTTATTTTACTTCTGATTTCATTATAGGCTCCATTCACATCATTTGCACGGTCTTACGAGTAAAGATTGGGCTCGATAGCATGAGAGGAAAAGCGGCTCGATTGCTTGAGGAGGGCTTGAACTTGATGCAAAGAGAAGAGGTCTGACTTCGAGTTTTATGACATTTTTAGTGTTTCGTGGTTTTTAAAAAATATTATGGTTGTGGACTTATTTTCGTAATTTTAGGGTTTTGCGGACTTCATTTTTATTGTCAAGTTATTAAGGACCTCTTTGTACAATCTATAAGGAAGTGTTGGATTTATTTTGAAAATGTGATTTTTGTTGAAATTTATTTTAAAAGCTCCTTCACAAGGATTTATATTTTTAAGACCCCTGTACTGTAAAAAGACCATGATACATTTGTTGCGGGTAATTTTTTATTCATGCTTCATTTGTTGTTTTTTGCATTTATTCATATAACTGCCCCGGAATCTATTCTTGTTAATTCATTTCATGAAAACAATATATCATTGCATTAAAAATATCTATTTTATTATTTCTACTATTTTTTCAAAATGCCGATTCCACTATTTTTTCAAAATGCCTGCACTAGTTGTGTATAATTGCTTAAAATTACAACCTAGCCTTACATATAATATACAATTTACGACTCTTATATGCATCCAATAGTGTATACATTCAAATCCTTACATTAAACACACAAATCTTGCATCTACATCCTATCGCTAAATATAAATTCCAATAGTAATTAAGCATTCGATCCTTAAATGCACATTTCACCAAAAAAAAATGCTATGAGGGTGTGCCAATTCTGTCTTTCATATTACAAAAACCCGGTATCCATATTCCATATCACGAAGCAATACACCTTATTCTTATGCCTATTTCATTGCAAAAGTGTCCTGTAAATCTGTTTACATATTTTTGCAAAAAAAAAAAAAAAAAAAAAAAAAAAAACTTAAATCAATTTCATGGAACAATGGCTTAACCTTATCCACTACTCATGCATAAAGTCACACGCAAAACTATGAAGCTTTCCGCAACTGCACAATGAAGATCCATCAACCTCTTGCATTATGCCGTAATCGCAAAGAACCCATGAGGGTGGGCAAATTGCTCCGCCTATAGCATACTTTTGCAAAATCCCATTTGTCCATGTTTCATGAAGCAATTCCTTCACTTTATTTAATTCCTCTCTCGAGCATAATATCCCATCAGTATCAAACCACACAAAGCTTTCTGCCCACTTAGGCATTTGATCGAGCACCATGGTTACAGCCTCTAAATTAGATTTCTCCTTTTCTTCTGTTGATTGAAACTCAATCTCGCTTAATAGTTCAGTAGAACATGCATGCCAAAAACTTACAATACAAAAATCACAAAATTGTCCCAATTGCTCAAACAATAAAATTGAAATAAATAGTTCAAATTTAAAATCACAAAATCCATGGAGTTTTATTAAAATAGTTCAAATTTAGTAACATTGAGGTTAGAATAAGGAATCATTATGCTTATTGAAGCTGAACAAACAATTATTGCACAGATAAAGACTAATTAAAGGTTAATTTCAACTAAACTGAGACGTTTGCAAATATCAAAATCCATGGAGTTTTATTAACTTATATATTACCACATGGAATCCATGGAGCTTCGTTGAAGTATCAAAATCAGAGATTTAGCAACATCGTATGGGTTTCAGATTTGTACCGTACCTTGGACTGTTTGAAAGCAAGATCAGTGGTGATGTACCTACTTCAAGAGAATCAGCACCATACCGAAATGCGCATGATTGGATGTTTGTGGAGTGATAAAAAAAGGCAATTGCCTCCATGACCGATCTCCTCTTCAGAGAGAGAGAGAGAGTGAGCGAGCTCTGCCTTGAGTGTTAGGGCTTGGACAGAGAGGTAAGGGTGTGGGCAGCGTTAATTTTCTCTTATTAAATCTGATCCATTGATCAAATATAAGAACGGTATAGATTGGGACTCAATATAAGGACTCCAAATAAGGACTCCATGGACCACTCCCTATATATATATATTGTATTATAGACTACATATTGAATAACCAATTTTTGAGAATATATATAGTTATTGTCATTATATATATTCTCAAAACAAATAGACCTTATATGTACACAGTATATTCGTATATGAGATGATCAAGTTTTACTGATCATGGACATGAAGAAGTCAAATATGAAATATAAATATATATTCGAGAATACAAATTAGATTGACCAACTTATTACAATATACATAGAGCTGGCAATCGGACGGGTCGGGTTGGGTCGGGTCGGGTCATTTCGGAGTCGGATCGTTTTGGTCTGCATGTCATACGGGTCATCGGGTCGTTCGGGTTTTGGGGCGTTCGGGTTCGGGTCGTTTCGGTTTTCGGATCATTCGGTTTCGGGTCGTTTCTGGTTCGGATAGTTTCGGTTTTCGGGTTATTCGGTTTCGGGTCGTTTCGGATTTCGGGTCATTCGGTTTCGGGTCGTTTTGGTTTTCGGATCATTCGGGTCTTGACTATTCTTATTTTTGGGTAATTCGGATTTCGCAAAATTTGATTTTGAATCATTCGATTTTCCAAAAATTTAGTTTTCGGGTAATTTCGGATTTATTTTATCGATTCCAAGATATTTCAGCAGTATTACATTGATTTTAAGAATAATATTTTAATTTTTGGGTCATTAGGATCGTGAATTTTGGGTCATTCGGGTCATGAATTTCGAGTCATTCGGGTTCGGGTTAGTTCTGGTTTCGGGTCGGTCGCATTTCGGGTAATTCGGTTTCGGGTCAATTTCGGATTCGGGTCATTCGGTTTCGGATCGATTTCGGGTTCGGGTCATTCAGTTTTGGGTCTATTTCGGGTTCGGGTCATCCGGTTTCGGTTTCGGGTTCGGGTCGTTGACTTGTCAACATTTTCGGGTAGGATCGGGTTCGGGTTCGGACGGGTCGGGTCATTTTTTTCGGGTCGGGTCAGATTTTGCCAGCTCTAAATATACATAGTTTTGTCATTATATATATTTCCATAAGAAATAGAGTTTTGGTTCTTGTGTTGGGAATTCTCCCGACTCCGGGCCCACGCAGCGGATATAAAGGCCCGGTCCGGTTCTCATAACCCGAGATCACGCCTCAACTTCGAGAGTACTATGCAAACTAGGATAGACGATTACCAGCATGAAATTGATCACGCACGACGGGTTGACCACTCGCATCCTTTCCTTCTCCGTTGTCACGTTGGTGACTAGCCCGTGCGTCCCATACTACACGTCTCCCACCGTATTAACATGTCTCATGTTGTCTTCGTGCGTCCCATGCCCACACGCTTTCACAGCCTTTTGCTCCATTACTGCTCCTGTTTGATAACAAATGAAGAGTCACAAAGTGCGAACTCCTCTACCCGTATCCACCGTCAATTGTAGCACCTCGGTCGTGGATGCACCTGGCTAGACGATGCACCGGCGAACTTGCATGATTGCTTTCGATTCTCTAGACGGAGAAAATTCTTTTCTCCTCTTTTGTCTTTCTCTCTTTCTTCGCACTCTTTAACTCCTTGATAGAATGATTAACTGGATTGGACTTCAATTCATTACCTAGATCAGAGAGAAACATCATACATATACTACATAGGATAAGGATGGGCCAAAAGGTATGTATATGTACTATACACCTTTTCAAACAGAAACTGCATATACCCTTTCAGTATTATGTTGAAACGAAATTGTTAAATCATTCCAACCGACTTAAACCCTTAAGATAGTTCTAGATAATCTTATTATCTTTCCAACCCAATTTGGCCCAGCCCAATTGGAGTTCCGATGCGAAAATTATGACGTTTTACTAACTGTATGTCAAACTGTCGTACCCTTTCGTTGTTCCATTAAAACGATACTGATACTTCGCTCAAACTGTTAGGATTTCGGGCAACCATATTGTACAGCGAAACTTACCCGAACCCTTTATGCCATGGATCTATGTATTGCTAATTATATACGAAGGAAGAGTTTCAAAATTATACCTCAGATTTAGTTCAAATCTGGTTGAAGGAAGCAAGGACGATCACTTCGAGCGATGCTCCAAATCGGCACCACACTCTAGAGGTATCCACACGCGACTCGTTCGACTTGGATGTGAAGACTTCCGATGCTAGTCGGTCTCTTCCTCCCTTCAGAAAATCTGCTTGCTTCTCTTTTCTTTCTCATAGAAATTCAGCCAAGCTTCACTCTTTTCTTTTTCACTAAGAAAACTATTTTCTCTACCTTTTACTTTCTAAATTCAAAATTTTATGAGTGTACAATTTTTCCCAAGAGATTGAGTGAATCTCCTTCTTTATGAAGAAGTTTGGTGTGTATTTATAATCAAGTGGAAAACTCTTAGAATTCCAACCACTTTTGTGGCATCCAATGCTCATAAAATATCTTCATCAAATGAATGATATCCTGAATATTAATACCATGCATCCATACATGCATGTAGCATTCAATTAATGCTTTACACCTCTTCATCTTTATATTTGATTTTCTGTTTCCAATCCAAACTTGTCTTTGTGTGTGACCCTATAGGTTTGTTTAATATTGGCAGCATATTAAATCTCTATCTAAATATGCAAATCATAATTGGCCTCTAGCAAGGCATTATTGTTGGTTCAAATTTCCTGATAGTTTGCTTATTTCAAAACACTGTCATTACTAATGTATACATCCAGAAAAGTGCAGGATAACATAGGTACGATACGAAGATGAAGGAGAACTTGTGAAGGAGGACTTCATTGGATTACATCAAGAATCAGGACATGAAGTCTCAACATAAACAAGAAAAGAAGAACACAAGGAAGGCCATTGGAATACATCAAGACTCAAGATGTTGAAGCCTTCCGTGAGTGGGATACGCCACAAATAAACCATAGGTACAAACCTAGTAGAACTCAAGTAAAATCATGTTCAAAATAACAAAGAGTTCAGTCAAGCAGGAAGTGCGTTCTGAACGAACTCAAAGTCCGTTCAGAACGGACTTGCTAAATATCAAAGCTTTAAAGCTTGATTAGAACCAAACGTGTCACAGGGATGTGTACGTTCGAACGAACAATCATGTCCGTTCGAACGAATAATTATAATCCGTTCAACCACCTTCTGAGTGCGTTGAACGGACAATCCTTCCTGTGAACGGAAAACGTCACAGGGATGTGTACGTTCGAACGAACACACATGTGCGTTCGAACGGACAACCTGGAATCCGTTCACCCACTTTTCAGTGCGTTGAACGGACTCTTGTTCCTGTGAACGCAAAATGCTATGTATAATTGAGTCCGTTACGAACGGACATTGTCCGTTCGAACGGACCCAAGATGTACTTGCACGTTATTTTGAAACGGCTAGTGCAAACTTCAAGTGCGTTCTGAACGGACTGTATGCGTTCGAACGCACTGCAAGTTTTCTGAAGGATTTCTATAGAGAGTATAAATAGAATCCTTCATGGGTCTCTCTCTCTCACTTCCTCAATTTCAAACTTTCAAACCTAAAAGAGAGAAACCCTAAGCTGTGATTTTCTATATCCATGGATAGCTTGAGAAACCTCTTTAGATCGTTGATCTACTTTCGATATTCTCCACTAATCGTATCCCACTCACGTGACCGATCACGTTGTAGCTCGATTAGTGAAAAAGTGTAATAGGCTAGTGCAACAAAGTGTAAAGAGCCTAAGCTATAGATCGATAGAAGCGTGTAAATCGATCTAGGCAAATCCTTGTAATCGAGTTGAGTTGGAATTCAATCGAAAGCCAAAAAGAGGCACAAGGCATTCCCGGAGACGTAGGTACTCGCAAATAATTGAGTCGGTCAATTAAGCGAGTAAAGGGTGAGTTAAAGCTACAAAGCAACCACCTACCGAACTTCGTAAACAAACATCTTGTGTCAAAGTGTTTGTACGGTATCATCTTTATCATCTAAATTATTATTTATTCCGCACCGTAAATTAGGTTTAAATCTAAACTAAGTGTAAGTTAGATTGCCGAATTTACCCCCCTCTAGGTTAGAATTAACCAACAATTGGTATCAGAGCAAGGTACTAACCATCTCTTTGAGTAGTAGGGATAACTTGTACTTAACGATCAAATGGCCGAAATTAATCCTATTGTACAAAACTCATCGATAAATCCGATAAATACCGTACCCAAATCAAATATATCAAACTCACGTGAATTAGATGGAACCAATTGGAGTTCTTGGAAGAAATCCATGCTAAATACATTCGCTCTCCAAGGACTTGACAAGGTAGTGTTACGAGGCTTTGTCTTGGACCAAGAGGTTGACACGGACGGAAATGTAACCTACCCTGATCAAACTAGGGAAGATAGAACTAATGACATTTACGCTCAAAACTTAATACTGAACAACGTAATTAGTTCTATCGGATCGCTAGTTGATCATTGTGAAAACTCATATGAAATGTGGCGTATGCTCAATGAGAGATACGAGGGTACATCTCAAATGAGAAGAACTAATATCATCGGACTTGAACAAGAATTCAACAATCTTCGAATGATTGAGGGAGAGTCCGTTGATAAAATCTGGGCAAAAATCAATGTACTAAAAACCCGATATGCCACCCAAAATGCACCTCTTACTGATGATAGAATTATTGCTAGATTGCTTCAATCTATGCCCCGTAGTTGGGAATCTTTACGTGTAGCTTTAGGTACTGCGGTAGCTTCACAAGACCTCACGCCTGAAGAATTGGTAAGTCAATTCCGAAATTTCGAAATTCGACTCAAGCAACTCGATGAAGAACAAGGAATCTACATACCCTCTCCTCACTCCAAAACCGTAGCTTTGCCCGCCTTGAATGCAAGCAATGACGACAACGAAATGGATGATCTCACGTTGCGACTCCTAGAGTGGCAAAGGGACGAGAAGCGATTCAACGAGAATCGGAAACAAAAGGGGCTAAAGCTCCATTGCTTTTGGTGCAAGAAAATTGGACACATGATGGAGTCATGTTGGACTCTCCATCCGGAAAATTCGAGGTGGATCAAAAAGGATGAGGACCACAAGGATCGGGAAAGGCGAGAGCCCCGATACGAAAGAAGATACGAGGACAAGGGGCGAGAAAATCGTCAAAACTACAAAGGTAAAGAAATCAATAAGAAAAAGGCATATAAAGCTAACGTCGATTGTAGGTGGGGAGAAACGGACGGATCAAGCTCATCATCCGACACGGATGGTCCGTCAAGTCGACACACCGCAAACCTTGCACTCATGGTAAGGATAGATCCTCCACTAATGAGCGCAGTGGAAGCGGCCATCAAATCTCTTCGTATTGAACGAGGTCTAACTACTACACATCACACGCCCATGGTTGTGGACTCGGAACCATCTACTCCCAATACCAGCTCAACACATGACCAATGTCATGAGGTACGTACATACTCTCTGCTTGACATAGAATCGATACATAAATCTAAATTTTCTCCCGCATTCGAACTAGAACTCGAATCTTGTGACGAGTTTCTTAGAGATGAAGGGAACTCTCAACTAAATGAGGGTAAACTTGAGAGCCAAACACAAGCTCTCGAGGATAAGGTAGCCTCTCTTGAGCTATCCATTTTGGCATATAAAACTCAAATAAATGAATTTAAAGGTTTTTCAAAGTGTGAGTGTCAAACCATTAAAGGTGAGATTTCTCATCTAAAAGTCGAAATTCAAACTCTTAAAGTTGAAAATGAATCCCTGAAGAAGGCTTGTGCAAATATTGCATTGAGTCCTCCCTCATTGGATGATGTTTTAAGATCGTCATTGATAGGACAAAAGCCAAATGACAAATCCGGTTTAGGATATAAGAAAAATACCGGTAATAAACCCAATTTTTCAATATCTCAAAATCAAAAATCTAAATGGGAAAATAATAAAGTAAGTAGTCATGGAAATGCTTTCATGTACCATGACTACAACAAAGGTAAATATGCTAAAAATGAACAACCTAAACGTGTCAATAATAATTATAGGAAAAATCACTTTACACAAAATTCACAACCTAGACATACTAATTTGGGAAGAACCGATTGTTTGTTCAAAAGGGGACCAAATGGGTATTTGTATGAAGTGACAAACTACACCGAAGCTTCATATCAACAAGGGCCTCCCAAACATTTCACCAACACACGTAAACAATTTAAACAAAATAATTTTAAGCAAAATAAATTTAAATCAAATAACCTTTATCAAATGCCAAAATCGATAACTTTTAAGAGAAGTAATCCGAATCAACTCTCAGACTATTTTGTGAAGAGTACCACACCCACAAATAAGCCCACCGTAGCCTTGTGCAACTATTGTTGTAAAATTGGTCATGTCTCAACTAGTTGTGATCTTCGCAATCCAAAATTAACGTCAAACTCAATATGGATGCGTAAAGATCGTCACTCGATGGGTCCCTCTACGTCTTTCGGTATAGGACCTCCTAGGGATTAAGCCCTAACATGAAGAACTATACTCCTTAGTATTCCACACCTTAAGCCAAATATGTAAGGAGAGTATAGGAAATGGGCTAAATTAAATTCTAGTCAAATTGGTCGAGTCTCATGTAGCTACCTCACAAGTGTTAATAGAGGACTACATTAGAACACTTGTCTCGGTAAATAAATCACAAATTCAGTCCAGTGATCACATCTCAGGAACCAGTCCGTTCGAACGAAAAACATGTGCGTTCGGAACGGACAAATGAAGTCACCAAATACCTTATTAACTGTCTCAAGTCCGGTAGAACGGACTAAAATGCGTTCGAAACGGACAACTGAACTATAAGATCCAAAGTCACAGTTAAATTATGGCACCATCAAATTTCCTTACCAGGATTAAGTGCGTTCGAACATACATTTAAATGCGTTCCGAACGGAAAAATGAAATATAGGATTATGGCACCGGATCATCCTTTGGCGCCGATTCTTAGTGTCAACAGTATTCAGTGCGCTCGAACGAACAAATAATGCGTTCGAACGCACATGCCTCATTCAGCGAACCTACTTCAAACCCTTACACTCGCGCCGTTTCATATTCTGGCGCCTCTTCTCAGTTGTGTGTGCGTTCTAACGCACATAGGAGTCCGTTCGAACGGACTTAACAACTTCCCAGATACAACTTAAAAACCCGAAATAGCGCCTTTCTCAGACATGAATGCGTTCCAACGCACTTGAGAAGTGCGTTCGAACGGACACGTCGTAATAACTCTTCGTCTACATGCAACCGACTGCATTCAATGGATGTGATGGCCTCTTTTTCCCTTACGGCGTGACTTGAAGGGACACGATTTCATCAGTTACTTAGCCCCCCTTCATTCTCTCTCCTTGTTTCTTTTCAAAAACTCTCTCTCTCCTTGTTTCTCTTCCAAAACTCTCTCTCTCTCTCTCAGAAAGACTAAAACCTTCAACAACAGCCATGGACGCCTCAAACTCGAGATCGAAAGCCAAGGCAAAGGGGAAGAAGATAGTAGGCGAGAGTTCGAACGCTCAAAGAAGAATGAAGCAAGCGGCCAAGAAGCCTACTCTTGAAGAACGCATTCAAAGTGACTATGACTTCTCTGACCCAAACAACGAGCATCTGTTTCGAACTCCGGAGGCTGGTATCCTCTTCCATGAATGGGTATCCAAGAGACCAATTGCTCCATGCTACTACTACGAGTTTCCGCCAAACATACATCACCTCCTCGACAAAGTCGAGGAAATCGAACGTCAATGGGGATTCGCGAATTTAGCATGCCTAAACGTCAAATCGTATGATGTAATCACGCGACTATTTTACGCAAACGCTGAATTCCACCGTGACGAAGAAAAGGTAACGTCATACATCCTCGGTGAAGATGTCGAAATCTCTATCAAAAACTTGAATGTTTTGCTCGGACTAAGGGACGACGGAGAGAAAATCTACGACACTCGCAAGGCGAGAATCGAAGCTGCCATCACGGGTATCAGACCTGGGCAAGGGGCATCTCACTTGGCCGCCCATGAACAGTTTATATGGGCCATCGGTAATAACATTCTCACTCCCTCAGAAAAATTTAAGATGAATCTCGAACAGAGGGATATTATACTCTTGCATCGCATGTGGTACAAGGATCAACTACCCATCCACGTGCCCTTTCTCATCACAAGCCACATGGAAAGTGTAATGAGTCACAAGAACGCGTCCTTGCAATACGGAACATTGATTGCCCGTATGTTGGAACTCCAAGGTATTGAGATACCACTGAGCGACTGGGATTTTCGACCGAAATCACCAATCAACCTTGCATCCGATGCAAACCTCCGACGGTTTGGATATCGGTATTCGCCTAGCATCCTAGGATGGATTATTGACTCCGCAAAGGATGCAGTGGCGTATCACCTTCCCCGCGATCCTACCCGGTGGACGAAGGGCAACACCTTGGACGAGGAAGAGGACAACGTCGACCCAACCAATACCGATGAAAGCGGTGAAGAACCAGCTCCCAAACGAAAGAGGAATGTGGGAAAGGGGGAATCCTCAAATGCCCAAACGGAACGGGATGATAAGAGGTTTGCCTATGTGAAGGAGATGCTCGACGAAATGGATGAGCGCATGGAGCAGCACGGAAGAGCAATGCATGATGCATTTCGTGTATCTGAAGCACGGATGCTTGAGAACGTGGATCGTCAATTTGCCGATCTTTATGTTCATCTTGAGAACAGGTTCGGACCGCACCATTAATTCCTAACCCGAGCCAGATGAAGTGTGATCAACCTTGGTTGTGGTGTGTGTTGCGTCGTAGTATATTATGTTATGTTATGTCTAAAGTATTGAGTATACATGAGAGTATGTGAGAACTTATAAAAACTTTGATGTGTGTCGGTATGATTGAACAATTAGGTCTATTGAGTAATTGTGTTTGACGAATAATTATGGTATTATGTCAGTAAACTTGTGCATTCATTTTATTATCCTATTTTGATTTAGTGCTCGTACACTCATCAGTATAAATTCTGTGAAATTTTTGTCAGTCCAGAAGCAAGTGCGTTCGAACGCATTACGTTTTCCGTTCGGAACGCACACACAAAAACTGTTATATATTTTCTTAAAAATCTGCTAAATTTTGAAAAGATTGTCATCATTCAAACCAAAAGAAATTGATCATATTTACGAGCTCATACATTCATCAATTCATTCTTTGAGGGGGAGCTCGCATTTAGGGGGAGCCTTCCGTTGTTGAAGTCTCCTTGGCCCTTTTGATCTCTTTCAAAATGGGGGAGAAACGATCGTACGGAAAGTTCTCAACTAAATGGTGAAACTCTCCAAACCGACAGTGTTTTGAAAGTAATCAAAAGGGGGAGTTTGTTGGTTCAAATTTCTTGATAGTTTGATTATTTCAAAACACTGTCATTACTAATGTATACATCCAGAAAAGTGCAGGATAACATAGGTACGATACGAAGATGAAGGAGAACTTGTGAAGGAGGACTTCATTGGATTACATCAAGAATCAGGACATGAAGTCTCAACATAAACAAGAAAAGAAGAACACAAGGAAGGCCATTGGAATACATCAAGACTCAAGATGTTGAAGCCTTCCGTGAGTGGGATACGCCACAAATAAACCATAGGTACAAACCTAGTAGAACTCAAGTAAAATCATGTTCAAAATAACAAAGAGTTCAGTCAAGCAGGAAGTGCGTTCTGAACGAACTCAAAGTCCGTTCAGAACGGACTTGCTAAATATCAAAGCTTTAAAGCTTGATTAGAACCAAACGTGTCACAGGGATGTGTACGTTCGAACGAACAATCATGTCCGTTCGAACGGATAATTATAATCCGTTCAACCACCTTCTGAGTGCGTTGAACGGACAATCCTTCCTGTGAACGGAAAACGTCACAGGGATGTGTACGTTCGAACGAACACACATGTGCGTTCGAACGGACAACCTGGAATCCGTTCACCCACTTTTCAGTGCGTTGAACGGACTCTTGTTCCTGTGAACGCAAAATGCTATGTATAATTGAGTCCGTTACGAACGGACATTGTCCGTTCGAACGGACCCAAGATGTACTTGCACGTTATTTTGAAACGGCTAGTGCAAACTTCAAGTGCGTTCTGAACGGACTGTATGCGTTCGAACGCACTGCAAGTTTTCTGAAGGATTTCTATAGAGAGTATAAATAGAATCCTTCATGGGTCTCTCTCTCTCACTTCCTCAATTTCAAACTTTCAAACCTAAAAGAGAGAAACCCTAAGCTGTGATTTTCTATATCCATTGATAGCTTGAGAAACCTCTTTAGATCGTTGATCTACTTTCGATATTCTCCACTAATCGTATCCCACTCACGTGACCGATCACGTTGTAGCTCGATTAGTGAAAAAGTGTAATAGGCTAGTGCAACAAAGTGTAAAGAGCCTAAGCTATAGATCGATAGAAGCGTGTAAATCGATCTAGGCAAATCCTTGTAATCGAGTTGAGTTGGAATTCAATCGAAAGCCAAAAAGAGGCACAAGGCATTCCCGGAGACGTAGGTACTCGCAAATAATTGAGTCGGTCAATTAAGCGAGTAAAGGGTGAGTTAAAGCTACAAAGCAACCACCTACCGAACTTCGTAAACAAACATCTTGTGTCAAAGTGTTTGTACGGTATCATCTTTATCATCTAAATTATTATTTATTCCGCACCGTAAATTAGGTTTAAATCTAAACTAAGTGTAAGTTAGATTGCCGAATTTACCCCCCTCTAGGTTAGAATTAACCAACAATTATGACTACCCAAATTAAATAAATGATTTGTGATCATAACCTATTTATCAAATAGATAAATTTCTAGCTCTTTTGTTCATACGATATATGTTGATCAAAGACATGGTCAAATGTCATCCTTTCTAAATCAACTTAACTCTTTCTCGATATAGAATTAGATTGAATATTCAATTAACATTAACAACACATGTTAATCTTATTGAGCGTGGCCACGCATTTCCTTCAATCCTAATTCATCAGGCGGCCCTGAGAGATATCTCTTTCAATCATGAAAGGAACAACTTCCATCTTGGTTATTCACATCCTCCAACATGCTTCATGTAATACCCAATGATGATCTTGATTACCCGGTTAAAGAAAACAAAGAAACATATCTAAGTGTCACAATTCACAAGCGAAAAATCTAATGATAACCTCAGGTCAAAGAACTAAAATTCTATTTGTTTATGAGAATATATATAATGACAATAACCATGTATATTCTCATAAGTTGGTCAGTCCAATATGTAGTCTCTAATACATATCAATATTCCATATTTGACATCACTACATCTCTATGTATTCCATGTCCATGATCAGTAAAACATAATCATCTCATATGCGAATATACTGGTGTACATATATATTCTATTTCCTTAGACATGTATATCTCTATATACATCATATACATGACCAGGGACATTTAGAATCGTATTACGTTCATTGTTACAGTTTTACAATCATAATCACATATTATGACGATGTACAAACTAGTGATATAATTCAAGGCTTATTCACATATTCCTAAATATGTTAAATAACTAGTACACTTATTAAACGAAACTTTAATCAAATATTAAAATATTAGATCAACAAACATAAATAATTATTATCATTCGTTTACATACAAACTGAACGGTTCAGCCTAGGGCATTATTTGGTTCAGCCTAGGGCATTATTTGGTTCAGCCTGTTGATCCAAATATCCTAAGGTTTGATTATATCAAAACACTGTCAATACTAACGGTTTCAGTTAAGATGAACTTGTAGGAGAAACAGGTACAACGAATTAAGGATGATCAAAAGAAACATGAGTGGAGGATCGCGAAGATCACTCATAAAAGGAAAGGCATCAAGATGATTGAAGAATTCAAGACGTCGAAACTTTCCGTGAGTTGGGATCATCAAAATAAACCCTAGGTACTCCAAAGAACATCTCATACTTATCAAGATCAAAAGATAAATTTGAAACACGATGAAATGGAAAATGGAAAATCACCATACCAGATTATGGTTCGTTCGAACGAACAACACAGTTCGTTCGAACGAACCTGTTCATTCTGATGAACACCACCCGTTCGAACGAACCAAGATCTGGTATTGTGTGAAAATAGACAATACTAGACACAATTAATATTCGTTCGAACGAACTAATATGTTCGTTCGAACGAACATTCATGGTTCGTTCAAGACTCATAGAACGAACTGTGAATCACTCCAAGTTCGTTCGAACGAATAATACTATTCGTTCGAACGAACCAAGATCTGGTATTGTGAGAAAATAGACAAAACTAGACACAATTAATATTCGTTCGAACGAACTAATGTGTTCGTTCGAACGAACCTTCATGGTTCGTTCAAGATTCATAGAACAAACTATGAACTAATCCATGTCCGTTCGAATGAACCACTGAGTCCGTTCGAACGAGCCCATCGTGTTTACGAACAATTCCTTTGAAACGGCTAGTTCAAATTGCAGTTAGTTCGAACGAACCTAACAGTGCGTTCGAACGAACTATGTAATTTTTACACTGTTTGAGTGGGTTCTATGAGTAATATAAATAGAACCACTCATACCTTTCTCTCGCTAGTTTTTACAAAAAATCATTCCACATTCAAAAGAGAGAAACTCCTAGACTTGATTCCACACATCTCTTGATAGTTTGAGACAAACCTTCTAGATCAAATATCGTCTTTCGAAATCCCTCTTCTATACGATTCCCAACTCACGTGACCGATCACGTTGTAGTTCGTATTAGAAACGTGTAATAGGCTAGTACTAAGATTGAAAATCCCGCCATAGATCGATAGAAAACGTGTAAATCGATCTAGGAAAACCATGTACGAGTGAGTTGGAATTCAATCGAAAGCCTAACAGGCGCAAGGCATTCTCGGAGACGTAGGTACTTGCTACTAATCGAATCGGTCGATTAAGCAAGTAAAGGGTGAGTTAAAGCTACATAGCAACCACCTACCGAACTCCGTTATAAACATCGTGTGTTCAAGTGTTCGGTATTTTCCACTTCATTTAAATTACATTGATTAGCTTCCGCATTTAGAATTTGTATACCTAGTCGAAAATTGCCCACTAGGTTACCTATTCACCCCCCTCTAGGTTAGAATTAACCAACAATTGATATCAGAGCGAAATACTAACCGTCCCTTTGTGTAATTGACAACTTGTATACGATCATGGCCAACTCTACCATTCCAAAGATGCATATTACCTATCCAGACAAACTAGATGGTAAGAATTGGAACATTTGGAAAAGGTTCATGCTAAATGTATTCACCATCCAAGGGCTAAAGTCGGTCGTTGAAGAGGGTTTTATACTCGCATCAACTACCGATGTGGCCGGTAAGGTCGTATTAACATCCGAGTCTTCCTCAAACGAAAACCATCCAAAAAGTGTGCAACGGAATTAGTTTCGCATGCATAACCTAATTCTACCGGGATCACGCTCGAAAACCATCCAAAAAGGAAGAGTTGGAGAAAATTACCTCGTACAAGTTAGTACGTGTCGACTTCTCCTCCAAATCCGTGAACCTTCTCCAAGGAGTGCTCGTGCAATCCCTCTACTCGTGTCCACCTTGATTTCGACCGATCGGAATCGTCGACGTCGTTCTAGTCGCCGTCACGATCAATTCTCTCGAGAACTTGCTCGAATCTCCCTCTAAATCACTCTAGATCTAATCTATTTTTCTCATACAAGTTAGTACGTGTCGACTTCTTCTCCAAATCCGTGAACCTTCTCCAAGGAGTGCTCGTACAATCCCTCTACTCGTGTCCATCGAGCTTGGCCAAGCAAACTCCAAGGACTTCTTCTCCAAATATGTGTAAGACTTCAAGTCATCCCTTTTCTTTTTGATCAGATATACTCTTTCTCGATAAGAATTAGATTGATAATAACAATGCGAACTCTACTGAGTTCCATCGAGCTTGTCCAAGCATTTCATCAATCTCAATTCAATCGAGGGTCCCGAGAGATATCTCCCTCTATCCTTTTTGAAGGTTAGAAAGGAACAATTCCTATCTTGCAACCTCACATCCTTTGCCTATGCTAAAACAATACCCAATATTAATCTCTGCTACACAGTTACGCATAGGGTTAATTATATCAAAGCATTGTCTTTTCACATACTAGGTATCCGTGAGATCACTCAAGTATGAAGAACTAAAACGCACTATCTGGATATGAGTTCGTCTCCAATGACTCTGACCATGTCACAAACTCATATAGTGGTCAGTCCAATATACGACGCCGCGTATATCCATATTCTAGAATCGACGCTACCGTCCCAGATCAGTAAAACCTGATCATCTCATCTACGAATATGCCAGTGTATGTAAAAGTCTCCATTCAGTGAATGGACTACATGGTTCAAACCTATGAACAACTTTATACATGAGGGACGTTTTAGAATTATATTCATTCCGTTTAGTGGTTTTACTATCATTCAATTGAAGAATCAATATTCCAGACTATGGCCGTGCAACATATTATTCTCAACTGACTCGATGCACTAAACTAGAATAAAATTCAAGGTCTATCCGATTATTATAATCGAATAACCTTTCACACACTTTCTTGTTATTTAAATTTTTTGAAATATGAAGGTTTAGGTCATGTGATGAATAATAATATAAATATCTGTCTCATAAACAAATACAATCTCAATAATACGCCTAGGGCATAATAAATGTTCTCCCACTTGCACTAGGCAATAAGAAACATAAATAAAACACCCAATCTAACACTGCGATAGATATCCCAATCCTATCGCCCTAGCATGTTGCTCATGCTTGGCACGTGATAGTGGCTTCGTAAATGGATCGGCCACGTTATCATCAGTAGGTATCTTCATTATTTTCACGTCACCTCTCTTCGTAATCTCACGAATCGGTAACGCCGGAGTACATGCTTACCCCTGTGATGCGCTCGAGGTTCCTTGGATTGTGCTATTGCTCCGTTATAATCACAATAGACATCCATGGGACCCGAGATGCTTGGCATAACGCCAAGTTCCATCACGAACTGTCGTAGCCAGACAGCCTCCTTTGCGGCTTCCGAAGCCGCGATGTATTCCGCTTCAGTTGTAGAATCAGCCACCGTCTTCTGTTTGGAGCTTTTCCAAACAACAGCTCCGCCATTGAGCGTGAAGACGTAACCACTTTGAGATTGGAAATCGTCCGGGCAAGTTTGGAAACTAGCATCTGTATATCCTTGGATAATCAGATCTCCTTCCGAACCTCCATAGACAAGAAACATATCTTTAGTATTCCCGAGATACTTAAGAATGCTCTTGACTGCGGACCAGTGAACTTCCCCGAGATCAGACTGATAGCGGGAAGTCACACTCAACGCATATGCGACATCTGGTCTAGTACATATCATGGCATACATGATCGATCCTATAGCCGAGGCGTATGGGATCCGACTCATTCTCTCACATTCAGCGTCTGTTGAAGGACACTGATCCTTTGTGAGAGAAATGCCATGTGACATTGGCATTGCTCCATGTGAAACCTAGTTATCACTTTGTCAATATATGTATTTTGACTTAGTTCGAGAAGTCTCCTCGATCTATCTTATAGATCTTCACGCCTAAAATATAGGCGGCTTCTCCTAAGTACTTCATTGCGAATTGACTACCCAAATATGCCTTAACATGGTTAAGCATTGGGATGTCATTTCCAATGAGTAAGATGTCGTCCACGTACAAGATGAGGAATACGACCGAACTCCCACTGAATTTCTTGTATACACAAGGTTCCTCGATATTTTGAATGAAACCATACTTTGCGATGACCACATCGAATCGTATTTCCACGCACGAGATGCTTGTTTTAATCCATAAATGGATCTCACAAGCTTGCACACTTTATTCGTATTCTTTGGATCGACAAAACCCTCGGATTGTGTCATATACACATCCTCGGTAAGGTTCCCGTTAAGGAAAGCGGTTTTGACATCCATCTGCCATATCTCTTAATCGTGATATGCAGCTATTGCTAGAAGAATGCGAATACTTTTAAACATGGCTACTGGAGAAAACGTTTCATCATAGTCTACACCATGAATTCGGTTGAAACCTTTCGCCACTAGCCTTGCTTTAAAAGTGTGTACATTACCATCCATGTCGATTTTCTTCTTGAAGACCCATTTTCACCCAACGGTCTTAGCACCATTAGGTAGATCAATAAGATTCCAAACCTTATTATCATACATGGACTGGATCTCGGTTTTCATGGCTTCGTGCCATTTCGAGGAATCCAGGCTAGACATAGCACCTTTGTAGGAGGTTGGCTCATCATCTAGAGTCAACTCATCATCGTCATTACTAATGAGAAATCCATATCTCTCAGGTTCTTGACGATTCCTACCAGATCTACGTATAGCTTGTGTACTAGATTCTGGTTCACCATCCAATGGTAACTCAGAATCTTGTTCCAGATCAACTTGTTCACTTTGTGGTTCTCGAATTTCTTCGAGATCAATTTTACTCCCACTGGCTTGACGATATAGGAATTCCTTATCTAAGAAGTGTCCTCGTCGAGCCACGAAAACCTTGTTTTCGCTAGGCAAGTAAAAGTAGTATCCTCTAGTTTCTTGAGGATACCCCACAAATAAACACTTGTCTGATCTTGGCTCTAGTTTTTCCGTCAATAGCCTTTTGACGTATACCTCGCAGCCCCAAATCTTAAAATAAGACAATAGTGGCACCTTGCCATGCCATAATTCATATGGTGTCTTTTCAACCGATTTGGCCGGAACTCTATTCAGTATATGAGCGGCCGTTTGAAGCGCGAAACCCCAAAATGACTTTGGCAAATCCGTTCGACTCATCATCGAGCGTACCATGTCTAACAAGGTCCGATTCCTCATCTCGGACACTCCATTCCATTGGGGTGTACCAGGTGGAGTCCATTGTGATACTATATCACAATCTCGAAGATAGTCCTCAAACTCATAGCTCAAGTATTCACCACCACGATCCGATCGAATGGCTTTTACTTTCTTACCCAGTTGAAGTTCTACTTCGTGTTGAAACTCTTTGAATTTCTCAAAAGTTTCACTTTTGTGACGCATTAAGTATAGATATCCATATCTACTATAATCGTCAGTAAAAGTCACGAGGTAGCGATACCCATTTCTAGCCTCGACACTCATCGGTCCACATACATCGGAATGTATGAGGGCCAACACATCTTTCGATCTTTCTCCTTTCTTGGAGAAAGGTGTCTTTGTCATCTTACCCATCAAACAAGATTCGCAATTTTCTATTGACTCTAAGTCAAAAGAATCTAGCACTCCATCCTTTTGGAGTCAAGCAATGTGTTTCTCGTTTATGTGTCCGAGACGACAATGCCATGAGTATGTTTCATTAGTTGGAGTAGTATTTATGTTATAAATGGACTGATTATTGTTGTTATTTTCTAAATCCAAGACATATAGACCATTTTCAACTAGAACATTACTAAAGAAAATGTCATTTTTGCGAATAAAACAATCATTAGTACCAATAACTAATTCATATCCATCCGCAATAAGTCTCGAAACAGAAATAATACTCCTACTCAAAGTAGGTACATAACAACAATTATCCAAAACTAAAATAAATCCATTTGGCAAAGTTAAATCATACGTCCCTTTGGCTAATGCTGCTACTCGAGTTCCATTCCCGACGCGTAAATCAACTTCGCCACGAATCAACGATCTTCTACTTCTTAGGCCATGCATATTATTACAAATATGAGTCCCACATCCAGTGTCCAACACCCATGATGATGAAGTAAAGAAATAAGATTCGATAATGGAAATACCTGATGCCAGTGTTTCCAAGGAAGCGGTCTTTTGCTTGCTCTCCCTCAGGAAGATCTCGCAATCACGCTTCCAATGCCCCTCCTTAAGGCAGTGGAAACATTTCTTGTCATCCTTGGCTTTCTTGCCAACAGGCTTAGGCGCAACCTTGTTGCCCTTTGCCTTCCTCTTCTGGTTTTTGTTCCCATTGCTTGGACTCTTCCCTTCAACCACCAATACTTCCGAAGTCCTAGACTTCATGTACCGCGGTTTCATGTCACTTTCGAATGTTCTGAGCATTCCGAAAAGCCGGGGAATGGTCCTTTGCATGTCTGACATGTGGAAATGCGAAATGAACGAATCGAAACTCGGTGGCAGTGACAACATGATCAAATCAGTTTGTAACTCCACCTCGAATTTCATGCCAAGCCTCTCAAGGTGATCGAAATATCCTTTCATCTTGAGAAGGTGCGAGCTAACGGGTGTACCATCTGCATCTTGCATTTCGTCGCATTGCCAAATGCTTGATACTTTTCCACCCTTGCTTGAACCTGAAGCATCTCCCTGAGTTGTTTCATAATCTCGTATGCATCCTGTTTCTCAAACTGGATTTGATATTCAGGAGTCATAGTAGCCAACATGGGGCATGTGACAACATTCGAATCGTCCAAGATGGTCATATGTTCGAATACATCATCCTCAGTTGCTTTATCCCCTGGCACATGAGGGATAGGTGTCTCCAAGACATGTGCCTTTCCTTCCTGTTTCAGAACGAATCCCAGATTCCTCTGCCAGTCGAGAAAGTTCTTTCCGTTCATTCGTTCCCTTTCCAAAATGGAACGCAAACTAAAGCGGTTGTTGCTTGGTAAAGCCATGAATTCTACAATTTTTGAAAAACAATGTAATTAATAACGTGTTCTTTCATATATTAAAATTTATTTTAAAGAACTTGAAATACCTATTATTTTATCATTTCAAATAGCCCCCGCTATTGAAACGGAGATTTGATACCTTAAATCTCATAATGGACAAGATCCCTATTTAGCGTATCTCTAAGGTGACGAAGGCCAACCACATAGAAAATACGTTACGTTGGGTAGGACAATGTCCAATCATCTCCAAGACGATTCTTGTTTTGTTCGTGAGGACTGGTATTGAGTCCAACTCAAAACCAGTGTGTGTGTACCTCACTCCTTGCCCCAAATCCTAGCCTAGCTAGCGAATTGGTCAAGTCCAAACCACAAGTGCAGTATCATTCAATTAGCGAATTGACATGCCAGACTATGGCCATGCAACACGTCGACTCCTAATCAATGCATGCCTTCCTTTCTACGTACGTGTAAATCTGTGCCAGACTATGGCCATGCAACACAAATAAACAAATACTAGTCTCGAAGGTTCCACTTTGGGAGGCAAATAACTTGATAATTACGTGGGAGGATTTTCTTTTAATAAAATCATTTATTTTATTCATTCACAAAAACAAATAAAATATTACGGTATAGCATATTGGCATTTTAGTTTTATGAGCAATCATAAAACCCTAAATTCCCAACCCTAAAATCCAAGATGATTCCTTTATTTGAAGATCCAATCTCCGTGTCATGTCGTCTTGCCTTGAAAGTCGCGCTTCAAAACTAAACCTATTTTTATTACAACTTTGGAAGACTCACCGGTCCCCACAATAAAATAGATTACAATTTGGAAAGCTCACCGGCCCCCACATAACACAAATTACAAGCATTCACAGACAATCATCCCCGTTTTAGGCTATATGCTATACTGAATCGAATTTATAAATTGGAAATTTTAAATTATTGGGAATTTTTGACAGAAAAAAAATTGGTTGCCCAGAATACGCACGACAGAAAAAAAAAATTTCACCTTTTTTTTTTTTTAAAAACCCGATCAGTCCGTTCGGAACGAACTCTAATCTGCCAGTTTTCTCAAAAACTGATTTCTTTGTCGTTTCGTTCCGAAAATCCAATTTTCAACAGATCCAATCTGTTTAACACTTTAATAACATACAAATATCCAATAATTGATTTATTAAAGGTTTTCCTATCATGTATTTTTTCTAAATTTTGTGTAATTTTGCAATTTAGCCCAAAAATTCTAAAATTTCCTAAATTCGAATTAAAACATCGATTTTCGATGGTTTTAGCGAGCGACTGCTCTGATACCACTGTAGGATTACGCACACGTTTATCAAAGTGTGCAGCGGAATTAGTTTCGAGTGCATAACCTAATTCTACCGGGATCACGCTCGAAAACCATCCAAAAAGGAAGAGTTGGAGAAAATTACCTCGTACAAGTTAGTACGTGTCGACTTCTTCTCTAAATCCGTGAACCTTCTCCAAGGAGTGCTTGTGCAATCCCTTTACTCGTGTCCACCTTGATTTTGACCGATCGGAATCGTCGACGTCGTTCTAGTCGCCGTCACGATCAATTCTCTCGAGTGTTGGGAATTCTTTCCGTCCCCGGGCCCGCGCAGCGGATATGTAGGCCCGGTCCGGTTCCCTTAATCCAAGATCACTCCATGACTTCGAAGGGTACGATGCAAATAAGAAGATTAGGCTCATACCAGTGCAAAATTGATTGCACACGACGGGTTGATTGCTAGTCTTCTTTCTCTTGTCACGTTGGTGACAATCCGCGCGTCCCACACCACGCGTCTTTCACCGTTCGTTGACCGTCCTCTCACTCCTCGGGTTGATCACAATCCAAGAGCCACAAGTGTCGCACCTCTACTTGTATCCACCGTGAGTCGGAGTTCGTCGGTCGCGGATGCAACTGCCTAGCCGATGCACCGGCGAACTTGCTTGATCGTTTGATTCTCTACACTGAGAAACTTCTTTTCTCGGTTCTCCCTCTTTACACCCTTTCACTCAATAGAAAGATGTCTCTTTGTTTATCTGGAATATTCTGTATATTATGAATGATTGGACTGAATGGTCTGGTCTTGAGATAGAGAGAGAAACATCCTATTTATATCATATAGGA
Organism: Luzula sylvatica; assembly: GCA_946800325.1. NCBI lineage: Eukaryota > Viridiplantae > Streptophyta > Magnoliopsida > Poales > Juncaceae > Luzula > Luzula sylvatica. The sequence goes on along the minus strand of OX326960.1, from coordinate 21,365,661 downwards.
TTAGGATTGGCCAAAAGACATGTATATCCAATATACACTCTTTCACACAGAAAACTGCATGAACCTGTTCAATATTTTGTCCATACGAAATTGGTAAATTCCTCTGACAGAAAATCAACCATCACGAAAGTTGTATATAATCTTATTATCTACACAACCCAATTTTCCTGGACCAATTTGATTTTGTATGCAAAAGTTATGACTTTTTTACTAACTGTATGTCATACTGTTGCACCCTTTCGGTATTTCACAGAAACGACACTGATACTTCGTTCATATGAAATATATTTCTATATGAAGGTTGTAGATAATCTTATTTTCTATCTAACCCAATTTGAACCATTCAAATTGGATTTTCCTTCTGAAAGATATGGCCACGAAAGGGTTGATCCTGAAACTGTATTTCCTTCAGTCTCCCACTCAATTTCAGATCTACCTAAAAGGTACTCATGCATATCCAATATGCACGACTTTAGAGAATATAGCTCGCGTATTAAATACCAAGCTATGCACATCCTATGTGCCAATTTTATAATCAAGCCCGATTTAGTACGACTCGTTGTGTGACCATGTAAGTTCGGTTAACGATGGCAGTAGGCTGTTTCCAAAGCACTACAAGCCCATGAGCGGGATCTAGTCACTCCATCATGGCTACCCATGTTAACATGAAGAATGATTGTGATCATTGTGCCTATCTCGAATAGCGGTCATTAGTTCTCTTGTTAGCGATATCCGTTAATCAAAAGACATGGTGGTAGTCATCCTTATATTTTGATTAACTATGCTTTTCCTCGTTTCCGAACTGATTTAACAAATTCAATCGATATTAACCGTTAATATCATTGACCAAGGCCTTGGTTTTCGTTAATCAATTCATCGAGTGGCCTAAGAGATATCTCTTCCTTTCGGAATAAACAATTCCTATCTTGGAGACTCACATTGAATTCCGTGTTTCGGACAATACCCAATGATGACCGTTTTAACTCCCTGTTACGGTGAGCGTAAGATCATATCAAAGCATTGTGTTACGCACGTAACGCAATCAATGATCCCCTCAAGTATGATGAACCTAATACCTTACTCATCGCAAGTCCATCTATAATGACTAAACAATGTCATGGTCTCGCGGCTTCGGTCATATCCAATATATGTCACCTAGCATATATCTACGTTCCCGATTCGACAAACACCTTTGTCCTATGATTAGCAAAACATAATCATCTCCTCGGCTAACGTACTAGTGTACATGTTCAGTCAATTATCTGATAATGTAAATGCTTCACTCTTAAGCAAACTGAATCATGACTACGGATGTTTAGAAATGAAACTTTAAGTGTGACGGTTTCGCTGCACAAAGTCCTCAACTAAGTCGACGTCTACACAAGCTCAAATCATGGTTCATGTAATCAAATTACACAACCCGCACACAGTTTTCATATAAGATAAATGCAAATGAAAAATTTTAAAATCTCGAAATTGCATTACTATAAGATAAGTTTGGGGTGATACAACGTTTACTAATCTATTAGACTAATCTCGTCCTACGAAACTATCGTTTTAGATAACTAACTACTCTCTTCTTCCTCTAGGTATCTCAAACCTATAGCTTTCGCATGGTATTCGTGCTTAGCTTGCGAGAGTGGCTTAGTAAACGAGTCCGCAACATAACTGTCTGTATCAATCTATTCAATGATCACATCCTTTCGTTTTAAAATCTCACGGATCAAGTGAAATTTTCTGAGTATGTGTTTGGAGCGATGATGTGCCCTCGGTTCCTAAGACTGTGTTATCGCTCCCGTATTGTCGCAATACACAACCACAAGTTATGATATACTTGGGACTACTCCAAGTTCCGACACAAATTTCTTGATCCATACCGCCTCCTTTGCTGTTTCCGAAGCCGCAATATACTCCGATTCAGTTGTAGAGTCTGCTATCGTGAGTTGTTTGGAACTCTTCCAAACTACCGCTCCACCATTTAGACAAAACACGTATCCACTTTGTGATCGAAAGTCGTCGACACATGTTTGGAAACTGGCGTCGGTATATCCATTAATAACCGACCCGGATGTCTTTCCACCATAAATTAGAAATTGATCCTTATTTCTTCGTAAGTACTTAAGGATGTTCTTAACCGCGATCCAATGCATATCCCCTGTATTAGATTGGTAACACGAAACGACGCTCAATGCATACGACACATCGTTGCGCGTACAAATCATGGCATACATAATTGATCCAACTGCCGAAGCGTATGGTACTCATCGCATTCTTATCTTTACTCGATGTCGGACATTGAGATTTAGAATACGATATGCCACTCGACATTGGAAGAAGTCCTTCGAATCTTGCATTGAAAATCGTTTCAACACTTTGTCGATGTACGTGTTTTGACTCAAACCGAGTAACTTCTTGGATCTATCTCTATAAATCCTCACGCCTAATATATAAGCGGCCTCGCCCAAATCTTTCATAGCGAAACGAGTATTTAAATACTTCTTAACATCCGTAAGCATCGGAATGTCGTTTCCTTTGATCAAGATGTCGTCTACATATAGTACAAGAAATATTACGCGGCTCCCACTAACCTTCTTGTATACACATGGTTCCTCTACGTTTTTCATGAAGTTATATTCGCTTATAACTTCATCGAAACGTATGTTCCAACTCCGAGAAGCTTGCTTCAATCCATAAATGGATCGTTGCAACTTGCACACTTTATTCGGACTCTTTGAATCGACAAAACCCTCGGGTTGTGTCATGTACACATCCTCTTCTAAGTTCCCGTTAAGTAATGCGGTTTTGACATCCATTTGCCAAATCTCGTAGTCATAATACGCAGAGATAGCAAGTAAGATCCGTATGGATTTAAGCATTGCTACGGGAGAAAATATTTCTTCATAGTCTACACCATGAATTTGTTTGAAACCTTTCGCCACAAGCCGTGCCTTATAAGTGTTTACATTCCCATCCATGTCGGTCTTCTTCTTAAAGACCCACTTACATCCCACTCGTTTAACCCCGGGAGATGGATCAATCAAATTCCAAACTTGATTATCGTACATGGATTGAATCTCGGATTTCACGGCAGTTTGCCACTTTTTGGAATCCTCGCTTTCCATAGCCTTGAGATAAGATGTCGGTTCATCTTCTATGAATTCGACTTCATCGTCATTTGCCACGATAAAACCATATCGTATAGGCTCTTGACGAATCCTACCCGATCTACGGACTGCGCCTTGTGCACTTGACTCCGGATCATCAACATTTGACGGAATTCTTTCGAACGAACCTAAATGTTCTTTTGGGAACCCAGTTCGTTCTTCTTCTATGAATTCTTTTTGGAACCCAGTTCGTCTTCTATGAATGTCGGTTCATCTTCTATGAATTCTATGAATTCTTTTTGGAACCCAGTTCGTTCGAACGCACCTAAATGTTCGTTCGAACGAACCCACTTCTGTTTATCACGAATAAGTCCGTTCGAACGCACTGATATAGTTAGTTCGAACGAATCTTATTCTGACTGCAGAATTGCCTATTTATATAAATTCTTCCAAGTTAATTCTTAAGCCATATTTTCTTTCATTGATCACAATCCAAGAGCTACAAGTGTCGCTCCTCTACTTGTATCCACCGTGAGTCGGAGTTCGTCGGTCGCGGATGCAACTGCCTAGACGATGCACCGGCGAACTTGCTTGATCGTTTGATTCTCTACACTGAGAAAATTCTTTTCTCGGTTCTCTCTCTTTACACCCTTTCACTCAATTGAAAGATGTCTCTTTGTTTATCTGGAATATTCTGAAAGAAATACAGTTTCGGATCAACCGTAAAAGTGTACACAAGGATAAACGAATATAAGCGTACATTTGTAGCCATAACTTTCAGTGAGAAAATCCGATTTGAATGGTTAAAATTGGGTTAGATAGATAATAAGATTATCTACAACCTTCATGAAGAAATATGTTTCATATGAACGAAGTATCAGTGTCGTTTCTGTGAAATACCTAAAGGGTGCAACAGTATGACAAACAGTTAGTAAAACAGTCATAACTTTTGCATACGAACTCCAATTGGGCTGGGACAAATTGGGTTGTGTAGATAATAAGATTATATACAACTTTCATGTTGGTTCATTTTCTGTCTGAGAAATTTACCAATTTAGAAATGACAGAATACTGACCAGATTCATGCAGTTTTCTGTGTGAAAGGGTGTATATTGGATATACATGCCTTTTGGCTAATCCTGATCCTATTAGAGATAAATAGGATTTTCTCTCTCATCTTGACTAAGTAATTATTCTGCCAAAGACACAAAAGAGAGATTGTAGATTTGATCTTTCTCAAAGTGAAAAGGTGCGAAGAGAGAGAAATCGAGAAAAGAGTTTCTCGAGAGACAGAGAATCAATTCGATCGAGCAAGTTCGCCGGTGCATCGTCTAGGCAGTTGCATCCGCGACCGACGTCTTACGAATCAAGGTGGATACACGTAGAGGAGCAACATCTGGGGCTCTTACGGTTGTGATCGATTCGGACGAGTAGATTGAGTCGGAGACGAAATCAAGCGAATCGGCGAAGTCAACGAGCGGTGAAAGACGCGTGGTGTGGGACGCGCGGATTGTCACCAACGTGACAGGAGATAGAAGGCAGCGATCAACCCTTCGAGTGCAATCAATTTTGTACCAGTAATCGACTATCCTTCTAATGCATCGTACCCTCGAAGTCATGGCGTGATCTCGGGAATCGGGGAACCGGACCGGGCCTTCATTCCGCTGCGTGGGCCCGGGGTCGGGTATATTACCCAACATATTATGTATATTCTGAATGATTGGACTGAATGATCTGGTCTTGAGATAGAGAGAGAAACATCTTATTTATATCATATAGGATTATGATTGGCCAAAAGACATGTATATCTAATATACACTCTTTCACACAGAAAACTGCATGAACCTGTTCAGTATTCTGTCCATACAAAATTGGTAAATTCCTCTGACAGAAAATCAACCAACACGAAAGTTGTAGATAATCGTATTATCTACACAACCCAATTTGGTCTGGCCCCATTGAAGTTTGTATGAAAACGTTATGACTGTTTTACTAACTGTATGGCATACTGTTGCACCCTTTCGGTATTTCACATAAACGACACTGATACTTCGTTCATATGAAATATATTTATACATGAAGGTTGTAGATAATCTTATTATCTATCTGACCCAATTTGAACCATTCAAATTGGATTTTCCTACTGAAAGATATGGCCACAAATGTACTCTTACATTCGTTTATCCTTGTGTACACTTTTACGGTTGATCCTGAAACTGTATTTCCTTCATCGAGAACTTGCTCGAATCTCCCTCAAAATCACTCTAGATCTAATCTATTTTTCTGTGGAAGAAGAGAGAGAAAGCGGCGGCTCAAAACCCTAATTCTCGTAAATTAGCTTAGGTTAAAATGAAATCAGAATTCTATATATATAGGAAACAAGGTTTAGGTCAGATTTTCCTATTTATATAAATTCTTCCAAGTTAATTCTTAAGCCATATTTGCTTTCACTAGTTTATCCTTTTCTAATACCGATCTAATCGATAAGGTGTTGGTGTTAATAGAAGACATGCTCACAAATGAAATAAAGATTGTATTACTAACGTTGCGTACTTATCTTATAAGCTTACATGATAATTATATGATAGTGTTATTTTATCGAATCGATAACCCTCATACCGATACGGGACTCCAAGTCCATAACACCCAAGACCCATATTTCACGATCCTCCCATAAGTGACTATGGCCGACAAATGAGATCTCGCTATTTAGGTAGGATTAAATCCAATCGTATCCAATACGACTCTTGCTCCTTTATAGAATTTCGGTGATGGATCGTATCATATACAATCCCAGTTCCGTGTGTGCATTCTATCTATGTCCCGAACTCCAATCTGATTGGCCTGGACTGTTAAGTCACAACCATATCCATCGTATCGTTCAATTGAACTGCCCATGTGCCCGACTATGGCATGAAACCACGTGAGTCCCCAATTAATGCTTACCACCTGCATCAATACATACAATAATATGTGCCCGACTATGGCCTGAAACCACGCATTATGTCATATCAATCTCGATGGTTATGGACATGGAAGGCATTTTCACACGACTTAAATATTATGAGGCACATGTAGGGTTACGGACACGCTTATCAAAATGTGCAGCGGAATTAGTTTCGCATGCGTAACCTAATTCTATCGGGATCACGCTCTAAAACCATCCAAAAAGGAAGAGTTGGAGATAATTACCTCGTACAATTTAGTACGTGTCGATTACTTCTCCAAATCCGTGAACCTTCTCCAAGGAATGCTCGTGCAGTCCCTCTACTCGTGTCCACCTTGATTTCGACCGATCGGAAATCGCCAACGCCGTTCTAGCAGACGTCACGATTACTTCTCTTTAGATCCTTGCTCAATTCTCCCTCTCAATCACTCCAGATCTGATCTAGAATTTCTGTGGAAGAGAAGAGAGAAACGGCGGCTCAAAACCCTAGAAAAACTTAGGTCAAAACGAAATCAGAATTCTATATATATAGGAATTCAGTCCGTTCGAACGCACCTAAATGGTTCGTTCGAACGAACCCAGTTCGTTCGAACGCACTTCAGTAGTTCGTTCGAACGAACCCAAATCTGACTGTCACGAATAAGTCCGTTCGAACGCACTCATATAGTTCGTTCGAACGAACCTAATTCTGACTGCAGAATTGCCTATTTATATAAATTCTTCCAAGTTAATTCTTAAGGCATATTTTCTTTCAAACTCCCTCTTGGATTAAGACTTAATCAACTCGGCCATATGTCTAACATATGTCGTAAGATCTAATCTCACGTGATTCCATTTTGTTTGTCCAACAGACGTATTGGTGAGCATTATCTTGAGGATCCGATATGTTACGAAATCTTGGTGTGACCTTGTAGGTTCGTCTAAGACTGGCAGTGGATATGGCAGCAATCCACAAGGTATTGCGAGAACTAGACTGCCGTTAATACCTACCCAGAATTAGTACGAAAAAGGTGGAGAACACCTTTATGAAGATGCAGTACATCTTCATACCTAGCTCAGATAAGTGTTATTAGTCCTCTTGTTCACGATATCTTCCGATCAAAAGGGTCACAGTGAAGCCTAAGACTTCAAGTCATCCCCTTTTCTTTTTGATCAGATACACTCTTTCTCGATAAGAATTAGATTGATAATTACAATGCGAACTCCATGAGTTCCATCGAGCTTGGCCAAGCATTTCATCAATCTCAATTCAATCGAGGGGCCCGAGAGATATCTCCCTCTATCCTTTTTCAAGGTTAGAAAGGAACAATTCCTATCTTGCAATCTCACATCCTTTGCCTATGCTAAAAACAATACCCAATAGTAATCTCTGCTACACAGTTACGCGTAGGGTTAATTATATCAAAGCATTGTCTTTTCACATGCTAGGTATTCGTGAGATCACTCAAGTATGAAGAACTAAAATGCACTATCTGGATATTAGTTCGTCTCCAATGACTCTAACCATGTTACAAACTCATATAGTGGTCAGTCCAATATACGACGCCGCGTATATCCATATTCTAGAATCGACGCTACCATCCCAGATCAGTAAAACCTGATCATCTCATCTACGAATATGCCAGTGTATGTAAAAGTCTCCATTCAGTGAATGGACTACCTGGTTCAAACCTATGAACAACTTTATACACGAGGGACGTTTTAGAATTATATTCATTCCGTTTAGTGGTTTTACTATCATTCAATTGACGAATCAATATGCCAGACTATGGCCATGCAACATATTATTCTCAATTGACTCGATGCAGTAAACTAGAATAAAATTCAAGGTCTATCCGATTATTATAATCGAATAACCTTTCAGACAATTTCTTGTTATTTAAAATTTTTGAAATATGAAGGTTTAGGTCATATAATGAATAATAATATAAATATCTGTCTCATAAACAAATACAATCCCAATAACACGGCTAGGGCATAATAAATGTTCTCCCACTTGCACTAGGCAGATCGAATCCCCTTATGCAATAAGAATCATAAATAAAATACCCAATCTAACACTGCGATAGATATCCCAATCCTATCGCCCTAGCATGCTGCTCATGCTTGGCACGTGATAGTGGCTTCGTAAATGGATCGGCCACGTTATCATCAGTAGGTATCTTCATTATTTTCACGTCACCTCTCTTCGTAATCTCACGAATCAAGTGGTAACGCCGGAGTACATGCTTGGACATGTGATGCGCTCGCGGTTCCTTGGATTGTGCTATTGCTCCGTTATTGTCACAATACACATCCATGGGACTCGAGATGCTTGACATAACTCCAAGTTCCATCACGAACTGTCATAGCCAGACAGCCTCCTTTGCGACTTCCGAAGCCGCGATGTATTCCGCTTCAGTTGTAGAATCAGCCACCGTCTTCAGTTTGGAGCTTTTCCAAACAACAGCTCCGCCATTGAGCGTGAAGACGTAACCACTTTGAGATTGGAAATCGTCCGGGCAAGTTTGGAAACTAGCATCTGTATATCCTTGGATAACCAGATCTCTTTCCGCACCACCATAGACAAGAAACATATCTTTAGTATTCCTGAGATACTTAAGAATGCTCTTGACTGCGGACCAGTGAACTTCGCAGGGATCAGACTGATAGCGGGAAGTCACACTCAACGCATATGCGACATCTGGTGTAGTACATATCATAGCATACATGATCGATCATATAGCCGAAGCGTATGGGATCCGACTCATTCGCTCACGTTCAGCGTCCGTTGAAGGACACTGATCCTTAGTGAGAGCGATGCCATGTGACATTGGCAGAAATCCTTTCTTGGATTGCTCCATGTGAAACCTAGTTATCACTTTGTCAATATATGTACTTTGACTTAGTCCGAAAAGTCTCCTCGATCTATCTCTATAGATCTTCACGCCTAAAATATAGGCGGCTTCTCCTAAGTCCTTCATTGCGAATTGACTACCCAAATATGCCTTAACCTGGTTAAGCATTGGGATGTCATTTCCAATGAGTAAGATGTCGTCCACGTACAAGATGAGGAATACGACCGAACTCCCACTGAATTTCTTGTATACACAAGGTTCCTCGATATTTTGAATGAAACCATACTTTGCGATGACCTCATCGAATCGTATGTTCCACACACGAGATGCTTGTTTTAATCCATAAATAGATTTCACAAGCTTGCACACTTTATTCTTATTCTTTGGATCGACAAAACCCTCGGGTTGTGTCATATACACATCATCGGTAAGGTTCCCGTTAAGGAAAGCGGTTTTGACATTCATCTGCCATATCTCTTAATCGTGATATGCAGCTATTGCTAGAAGAATGCGAATACTTTTAAACATGGCTACTGGAGAAAATGTTTCATCATAGTCTATGCCATGAATTTGCTTGAAACCTTTCGCCACCAGTCTTGCTTTAAAAGTGTGTACATTACCATCCATGTCAGTTTTCTTCTTGAAAACCCATTTGCACCCAACGGTCTTAGCACCATTAGGTAGATCAATAAGATTCCAAACCTTATTATCATACATGGACTGGATCTCGATTTTCATGGCTTCATGCCATTTCGAGGAATTCAGGCTAGACATAGCACCTTTGTAGGAGGTTGGCTCATCATCTAGAGTCAACTCATTATCGTCATTACTAATGAGAAATCCATATCTCTCAGGTTGTTGACGATTCCTACCAGATCTACGTATAGCTTGTGTACTAGATTCTGGTTCACCATCCAATGGTAACTCAGAATCTTGTTCCAAATCAACTTGTTCACTTTGTGGTTCTCGAATTTCTTCGAGATCAATTTTACTCCCACTGGCTTGACGATCTAAGAATTCCTTCTCTAAGAAGTGTCCTCGTCGAGCCACGAAAACCTTGTTTTCGCTAGGCAAGTAAAAGTAGTATCCTTTTGTTTCTTGAGGATACCCCACAAATAAACACTTGTCTGATCTTGGCTCGAGTTTTTCCGTCAATAACCTTTTGACGTATGCCTCGCAACCCCAAATCTTAAGATAAGACAATGATGGCACCATGCCATACCATAATTCATATGGTGTCTTTTCAACCGATTTGGACGGAACTCTATTCAGTATATGAGCGGCCGTTTGAAGCGCGAAACCCCAAAATGACTTTGGCAAATCTGTTCGACTCATCATCGAGCGAACCATGTCTAACAAAGTCCGATTCCTCCTCTTGGACACTCCATTCCATTGGGGTGTACCGGGTGGAGTCCATTGTAATACTATACCACAATCTCGAAGATAGTCCTCAAACTCATAGCTCAAGTATTCGCCACCTCGATCCGATCGAATGGCTTTTACTTTCTTACCCAGTTGAAGTTCTACTTCGTGTTGAAACTCTTTGAATTTCTCAAAAGTTTCACTTTTGTGACGCATTAAGTATAGATATCCATATCTACTATAATCGTTAGTAAAAGTCACGAAGTAGCGATACCCATTTCTACCCTCGACACTCATCGGTCCACATACATCGGAATGTATGAGGGCCAACACATCTTTCGATCTTTCTCCCTTTTTGGAGAAAGGTGTATTTGTCATCTTACCCATCAAACAAGATTCGCAATTTTCTATTGACTCTAAGTCAAAAGAATCTAGCACTCCATCATTTTGGAGTCTAGTAATGCGTTTATCGTTTATGTGTCCGAGACGACAATGCCATGAGTATGTTTCATTAGTTTGAGTAGTATTTATGTTATAAATGGACTGATTCTTGTTGTTATTTTCTAAATCCAAGACATATAGACCATTCTCAACTAGAACATTACTAAAGAAAATGTCATTCTTGCGAATAAAACAATCATTAGTACCAATAACTAATTCATATCCATCCGCAATAAGTCTCGAAACATAAATAATACTCCTACTCAAAGTAGGTACATAACAACAATTATCCAAAACTAAAATAAGTCCATTTGGCAAAGTTAAATCATACGTCCCTTCGGCTAATGCTGCTACTTGAGCTCCATTCCCGACGCGTAAATCAACTTCAGCACGAATCAATGATCTTCTACTTCCTAGGCCCTGCATATTATTACAAATATGAGTCCCACATCCAGTGTCCAACACCCATGATGATGAAGTAAAGAAATAAGATTCGATAACGAAAATACCTGATGCCGGTTTGTCCAAGGAAGCGGTCTTTTGCTTGCTCTCCCTCAGGAAGATCTCGCAATCACGCTTCCAATGCCCCTCCTTAAGGCAGTGGAAACACTTTTTGTCATCATTGGCTTTCTTGCCAATAGGCTTAGGCGCAACCTTGTTGCCCTTTGCCTTCCTCTTCTTGTTTTTGTTCCCATTGCTTGGACTCTTCCCTTCAACCACCAATACTTTCGAAGTCCTAGACTTCATGTACCGCGGTTTCATGTCACCTTCGAATGTTCTGAGCATTCCGATAAGCTGGGGAATGGTCATTTTCATGTCTGACATGTGGAAATGCGAAATGAACGAATCGAAACTCGGTGGCAGTGACAACATGATCAAATCAGTTTGTAACTCCACCTCGAATTTTATGCCAAGCCTCTCAAGATGATCGAAATATCCTTTCATCTTGAGAAGGTGCGAGCTAACAGGCGTACCATCTTGCATCTTGCATTGCGTCGCATTGCCAAGAGCTTGATACTTCTCCACCCTTGCTTGAACCAGAAACATCTCCCTGAGTTGTTTCATAATCTCGTATGCATGCTGTTTCTCAAACTGGATTTGATATTCAGGAGTCATAGTAGCCAACATGAGGCATGTGACATCATTCGAATCGTCCATCATGGTCGTATATTCGAATATGGCATCCCCAGTTGCGTCATCCCTTGGCACAGGAGGGATAGGCGTCTCCAAGACATGTGCCTTTCGTTCCTGTTTCAGAACGAATCCCAGATTCCTCTGCCAGTCGAGAAAATTCTTTCCGTTCATTCGTTCCCTTTCCAAAATGGAACGCAAACTGAAGCGGTTATTACTTGGTAAAGCCATGAATTCTACAATTTTTGAAAAATAATGTAATTAATAACGTGGTCTTTCATATATTAAAATTCATTTTAAATAACTTGAAATACCCATTATTTTATCATTTCGAATAGCCCCCTCTATTGAAACGGAGATTTGATACCTTAAATCTCATAATGGACAAGATCCATATTTAACGTATTTCTAAGGTGACTATGGCCAACCACTCAGAAAATACGTCACGTCGGGTAGGACGGTGTCCAATCATCTCCAAGATGATTCTTGCTTTATTCGTGAGGTCCGGTATTGAGTCCAACTCAAAACCAGAGTGTGTGTACCTCACTCCTTGCCCCAAATCCAAGCCTAGCTAGCGAATTGGTCAAGTCCAAACCACAAGTGGAGTATCATTCAATCAGCGAATTGACATGCCAGACTATGGCCATGCAACACGTCAACTCCTAATCAATGCATGTCTTCCTTGCTACGCATGTGTAAATCTGTGCAAGACTATGGCCATGCAACACAGATAAACAAACACTAGTCTAGAAAGTTCCACTTTGGGAGGCAAATGACTTGATAATTACGTTGGAGGATTTTCTTTTTTTAAAAAAAAATCATTTAATTTTATTCATTCACAAAACAAATAAAATTACGGTATAGCATATTGGCCTTTAAGTTTTATGAGCAATCATAAAAACCTAAATTCCCAACCCTAAAACCCAAGATGATCTTTTGCTTTTCTTGAAGATCCAATCTTCGTGTCATGTCGTGTCGTCTTGCCTTGAAGGTCCCTCTTCAAAACTAAACCTATTTTATTTTATTACAACTTTGGAAGACTCACCGGCCCCCACATAATTAAATAAAATAAAATTTGGAAAGCTCACCGGCCCCCACACAACACACATACAAGCATTCACATACAATCATCCCCGTTTTAGGCTATATGCTATACCAAATCGAATTTATAAATTGGAAATTTTAAATTATTGGGCATTTTTGACAGAAAAAAAATTTGGTTATCCAGAATTTTGTTCGTTCGAACGCAACTCTAAGTTCGTTCGAACGCACGACAGAAAAAAAAAAATTTCACTTATTTTTTTTACAGAATTCAGTTTGTTCGAACGCAACTCCAAGTTCGTTCGAACTCACGACAGAAAAATTTTCACCTCAGGTTCGTTCGAACGCAACTCCAAGTTCGTTCGAACTAACCCTAGGTTCGTTCGAACGAACGTTAATCTGTCAATTTTCTGAAAACCTGATTTCTTTGTCGTTTTGTTCCGAAAATCCAATTTTCAACAGATCCAATCTGTTTAACACTTTAATAACATCAAATATCCAATAATTGATTTATTAAAACTCTTCCTATCATATATATTTGCTCAATTTTGTGTAATTTTGCAATTTAGCCCAAAAATTCTAAAATTTCCTAAATTCGAACTAAAACATCGATTTTCGATGGTTTTAACGAGCGATTGCTCTGATACCACTGTAGGGTTACGCACACGCTTATCAAAATGTGCAGCGGAATTAGTTTCGCATGCGTAACCTAATTCTATCGGGATCACGCTCTAAAACCATCCAAAAAGGAAGAGTTGGAGATAATTACCTCGTACAAGTTAGTACGTGTCGATTACTTCTCCAAATCCGTGAACGTTCTCCAAGGAATGCTCGTGCAGTCCCTCTACTCGTGTCCACCTTGATTTCGACCGATCGGAAATCGCCAACGCCGTTCTAACAGACGTCACGATTACTTCTCTCAAGATTCTTGCTCAATTCTCCCTCTCAATCACTCCAGATCTGATCTAGAATTTCTGTGGAAGAGAAGAGAGAAACGGCAGCTCAAAACCCTAGAAAAACTTAGGTCAAAACGAAATCAGAATTCTATATATATAGGAATTCAGTCCGTTCGAACGCACCTAAATGGTTCGTTCGAACGAACCCAGTTCGTTCGAACGCACTTCAGTAGTTCGTTCGAACGCACTTCAGTAGTTCGTTCGAACGAACCCAAATCTGACTGTCACGAATAAGTCCGTTCGAACGCACTCATATAGTTCGTTCGAACGAACCTAATTCTGACTGCAGAATTGCCTATTTATATAAATTCTTCCAAGTTAATTCTTAAGCCATATTTTCTTTCAGCACAATGATATTCATGTTTAACTTCGTGACATGATCGTATTATATCACTATCACAAGATTTTCTAATGCATATGCACTATCTAGGGAGACTAAATTATTCTGAATAATGACTAAATAAATATGACATAAATCGGTGCAAAGAATACGAATTTTCGAAGTGTGTAGTCAAAAAACAAATCTGGCAACTAGGGACTTGTGCGTCACGACACACCATAAGCTGCGTCATGACGCACCACCTCGTGTAACTTTTTACACATGATTTTTGTATAGTCCGTCATGACGCACCATCTCGTGCGTCATGACGGACGAACATCGAAAATCTCCAGAAACCCAGCGTCATGACGCACGTTTCTATGTGTCATGACGCATTCATTGCATCCCCGCAGATCCGTGGCATCCCGTGCTGTGCGTCACGACGCACCAGTCCGTGCGTCATGACGCACTACACGCTGATTGCCCTTTCTACCCTGATTTTGATTCCGTTTTTCATCGTTTAAAAAACGATCGATCATGAAACTCTTTTCACGATCATTCCTAGATACTTTCAATCATCCTATGACTGATCTCTAGTGAATTCACTTGTGATTTTAATCGAAATTCCTTTTCAATCACCAATTATCATGCAAATGGGTACAAACTCTGATAACCCGTGCGTATATCGAATATACGACTATGATTCAGCCCTCGAATCTCAGTGTTTGCCCTGATATGAAGCCCGGTCCGGTTCCCAAATCCCAAGATCACGCTTCGATATCGAGGGCACGATGCAAAGTAGGATAGTCAATTACTGGCATGAAATTGAGGGTTGGTCGCTAATCCTCCTTTCTCCTTGTCATGTTGGTGACAAAACGCGTGTCACGCCCACACGTCTCTCAACACTTCGTCGTTGACGGTTTTCGCTTCTTCGGTTCGATCACAACGAAGAGCCACAAGCGCCGCACCTCTACGCGTATCCCCCTTGAGTCGTAGCACCTCGGTTACGGGTATACCTGCCTAGACGATATACCGGTAAACTTGCTTGATTGAATTAATTCTCTAAACCGAGAAAAATCCCTTTTCTCGTTTCTCTCTTTCTTCACACCCTTTCATTCTATAAAAAGATGTCTCTCTTTTGATATGATGAATTCGATAAAATCTGCTACCCTCAGAGAGAGAGAGAGAGAATTATCCTATTTATACTAAATAGGATAAGGATACCCAGAAAGCACGTTTTAGACGCACCAAATCGTGTGTACCAAAAACTGCCAGAAAACAGCATTTTAACACAGTGCGTCATGACGCACCATGCGTCATGACTGACGATGTCAAAAAGTTTCTGGACAAAATACGCATCCTAGCATCATGACGCACCATATGGTTCGTCATGACGCGCGACCGTATTTTTCCTGAATTTGGCTAAGTCCACAACCATTGCAAACTGAACACACTAGGCGCGTCATGACGCACCATATCGTGCGTCATGACGCACAGTGTTAATTCGCCCAATTCTGCACAATCCTATTGTGAATCCATCCGTCTTCTCGAACGCGTACGTTCGTGTGTCCTTGTGTACACTTTTACGGTCGACCTGAAACTGCATTTCTTTCATCCAAATCCTTCATTGTCACTAAAGAGTGCAAAACTCGAATGGAGGTATCTTTGAACAAGGGAGAGAACACTTCATTAAAGTCCACACCTGGGACTTGGCTTAACCCTTTAGCCACAAGTCTCGCATTAAACCATACACTTGCGGAATTATTGTCATCATATTTTCTCTTCAATACCGACTTGCAACCAACAATCATCTTGTCATTTGATAGTTTCATAGGAGGCCATGTTATATTTTGTGGCAACGAGTTTTTCATTCGGCCGCGGCCCACTCGGTTCCATCCTAAGAAAAAATCGCTTCCTTGTTGGAAGATGACTAATCAAACTCAATCTCTTCGGCAACGACCAAACAATTTGCAAAATCTGAAAAATTGTATCTTGATGGTGGTCGAATATCTCCTCTAACTCGGACTCTTGTAAATAAATACGGTCATTCTTGTTCTTGCTCAACATTAACACCATCATGTGCCGCTGTACTATCTTGCCTCAGTGTCAACTCGGCCCCACCTCGGACTGAACTCGTATTGGAATCATCTCGGACCACCACATCTGTTATATCAATAATAAATATAAAATAAAATCTGGACATAAAATAATTACAAGAGAAATGAGGGATCAAAATGGAAAAATGACAAAAACCTCTAACCACCCCTTTCACACCAATATCTTTGTCATGTATATAATATTATATAGTGCTTCTAGCCCCTTCTATTCAGTCCCATAACCCCCTAATTTTCGTGGCTAAAGAAAGAGGTGAAAGAAGAAGAAGCAAGAAGAGGAGATTGGAGAAGAAGAAGGGAACAAGTGATTCAAGAGAAGAAACGAAGAAAGCGAGCTCATTTTCGAGGTTATCTTCATCGAGGCAAGCATATATAGGTGGTGGGAGAGTTGTCTAAACCTAGGAGCTTAAAGTTTTGAGGTTATAAATCTATTTTCTAATCTAATTCATAGAATCCTTCGTATTTACTGCCATGGAAATCGATTGGAAGATTGATTTGAGGTTTCCTTATGTAAACCCTAGATTTTTGGGGGTGTAAGTAATTCTGGATTTTAGGGTTTCATAGATGATTTTGGGGTATAAGGATGGTGTCATGGTGATTCGGCCGCTCGAATAATGGCGTTTCGATCATCTATTAGGCTTCCATCAAGAAAGAATAAAATTAGGGTTTCGGTTTTTGGGAAGAAAAGAAGAGATAGAATTGAGTTGTTTGTTCTTAATGGGTCGAGTTTATGTTTGATTTTGAGTCAAGATTCTTTAACCCCGTATCCTCTTACCATAGATCCAATTCTGAATATCAGGGGTAATTTCGTAATTTTGCAGGACATAATCTTTCAGGGGCACAATTATACAATTGAGAAAAGGCTTAATCGCTTGATAACGTCCAACTAGATATTGGTTGGATTGGTGAGTTTTTTGGCCAATATTAAACACATGGCTGAGTTTTTCTCGTGTCATTCGTTCCTATAGTATCCCGTTTAGGGTTTCATCTCGTAGTCATTAGTGATTCCGGTATGTCGGATAAGTAGAAGTGTTGTAGTTGATCGGTTCTTTGACATGTCTACCGGACCAGATTTCGTGTGTCACGTCTTCGTAATTTGTTCATAACTTCTTCATTCGGTCTCCGTTTTGCATGTTCTTGGTTCCGTTGGAAATTTTATTCCGAGACGGTTTAGATGGCAGTAATTATGATGTATTTATTTTTACTGCACCTAATGATTCGTTTATTTAGCTACCAGACTATCTATAGAATATGTGTAGTTCTTTGTAGCATGTAAGATTATTGTTGATGTCGGTCTACTTATAGTGAGGATGAGCGGCAGATAAGGAAATCCATGTTTGGACATTTTTGTAGTGTCTGGCCAGAGGTGCATTTTCGGGTCGCTACCGAACTTGCAAACTGTTAGACGTAGCAGTATGTTCTCCTAAAGCTGATCGAGGGGGCGTGTCTTCAGTTGTGGCGTGGTTGAAGACACCACTCTTGTATTAGAGTGTAGTAGACTCTTACCTCAAGCTGATCGGGGTATTTGTCTATGTGGGGTCCCGTTTGGTGCCGACCTTATCGAAGTAGTCGTTGTAGTATCACACTATGAATTATGTAGTAGTTGTTACCGTATTTTCATGATCATAGTTGTGGTAGTTGTTGTTGTGGTTGACCTTTACCTCAAGCTGATCCGAGGTACTAGTCTATGAGTTAGTCTCGTGTTGTTATCATTGTGGTTTCACGATGAGGATTCTGTAGCGATTGTTGTCGTATTTTGCAGAATTCGTGGTAGTTTTCGTAATAGTTTGTCGTGGTAGTCGTCGTCGATTGTAAATAATAATTAAATATTATTTTATTTATCTAACTCTCAGCCAACATTTCCAGGTAGCACTTCAAATGGCAGTGGCATTCGTGTAGATTATGAGCGTAGCGGAGTGTGCGATCACCAATTACCATTTTTATTTGTTGTGCTTTGTTTATGCCCACCATATGTATTGAGTACTTGTAGATTGCGTAAATTATAATTTATGCCAACTGGTTTTCGTATGGTGTGTTTTTGACTCTGCTAATGATCATATATTTAAGGTGCACGTTGTGCACGATTATTTTATTTTCGGGTCGTGACAACCTTTTTGGTATCAGAGCCACGGTCCTAGTTGACCTGCAGAAGTATTTAACACTATACCGTAGTTACCCATACCTTACCCAATGCATCTTTGAACGACTTTAGAGAGTGTGAATGCCACTGATGTAGAAAACTATAGTGCTTTCATTGTTGGTGTAGAGAGTGTAGGACGACATGAAGAGGAAGATGATGTTGATCGTGGAGCTAAAAGGCACTCTTATATGAAGGTTTAATGCTTTGCATTGTTGGTGCAAATGCGCAAGAAGGCTTCGTATGAAGAAATTGTAGTTTTGTTCAGCTGAGGGTGCCTAATGTTGGGAGTAGTAGTGCTTTCAGTTATAGTACGTAAAGTGAAAGAAGGGTTTGTATGAGCGAACTATAATTTATGAAGTTAGGAGTACTCATGTAGGTGTGGTTTTTGTTGGTGTGAGGAGTTCGTGAACACTTTCCATGAGGAAGTTGAAGATTGAAGTTTGTGAATTTGTGTTAGCTCATATATTTTTGGTTGCTGTTGTTGGAGGGATTCATGATGGCTTTTCAAGACAAAAATTGTAGTTTGTGAAGTAGCGAGCACTCATGTAGATGTGGTTGTAGTTGGCGGAAAGAGTTCAAGAAGTCTTGGTCCAAAGAAGTTGTAGTCGGTGGAGGGGAGGGCCACTGATGTAGGAAAGGGTAGTGCTTCCGTTGGTTGGTGCGAAGTGTACATGAGGTTTTGTATACGAAGATGATGCACTTTATTGAGTTGAGACGTCTCGTGAAGGCATTATGATGAAGGTAGTTGTACTTTTGGATGAAGTGGTTGTTCAAGTGGCTGCTCGAATTAGGAAGAATTTTGTTAGAAGTAAAAGTAGTTAAAGCTGTGACTAGAATGGGAAAGGATTACGATAAAAGTAGTAGTGTTCAAGTGGAAGATGTATGAGTGGATGTGCTAGGTAGAAAAGACTTTTGAGATGATTGAGGTGAATGATACAGATAAAAAGTGAAGTTTGTTGTTTCGTTTATGGTGGAAATGATGCGGACCATTTGTTTCCTCCGTGAAGAGGATGTCGTTTGATGGTAAGGTTAGTTGGAAGGATTTTGTGGATGCTCTGAATGAAAAATATGATTCAAATTATTACGAGCAAAAATTGTTGCTGTTTGTTCGGGAGTTATGCCCGGAAATAAATGTCAATAGTTGTGCGAAGGTTTCACAAAGTAGTATTGATGGAATGTGAAAATGAGGAGTTCAAGCGACACAAGGTGAATGTAAATAGTGTGTAGATCTAAAAGAAGTAAGTATGTGAGTAATTCAAATTTGAAGATGCGCAAGTCTATTGAATCGAGGAGGAATGATGTGAGTGGATCACAAGCCAAAATTCAAGTGAATGCATGAAGAATAAGCAAATTTGAAGAAAATTGATGAAGTTTCGATCGAAGCGGCCTTGTAATGAAGCTTTAAGGAGTTGAAGAAGATGTTAATGATTTCTCAGGCGAAAATGGTTTTATAGTATGTATTGATGCGTATGGATATGCATCTGTCAAAAATGGATTTTGTTAGCTATACGGTGTTCTTTGATGCGTGTAACAAACAACATGATTGATTTTCATTTGAACGGACAATGAACAAAAGCTCGCGATTCCAATGCATGATGGAGAGACGATATTAGAGAATGAGGGTAGTTTAGTGAAGTGTCGCAATTTGCACTACGTGATGTAAGATGTGAGTCAGAAAGTGTGGAGGTGTGTTCGGAATTTATGCTCGGACAAAAAAAAAAGGTTGAGTGTGTGTTTCTCAGTGCATTGGATGAGATGGATGTTGAGTGTGCCTTTTTATGTCTAGTAGAAGTGTGAATGATGTGGACTGTGTATTGTTTTGTACAATAGTTAGGCAAATGTAGTGGACAAAAAAAAAATATGGGCGCAATGTGATTTTGGAGGCTGAAGTAGTGTGAGACGAGTAAGGAGAGTGTAAAGAGGCAAGTGAAGGAAATTCGGGAGTTCTTGAAGCCTCTCGATAGAAAGTAGAAGAAGTGTGTGGAAATGAAGATTGAATGATGTGGGTCGATTATAACCTAGTCGGTATGCATTATTGTAGTCGAGGTGGACATTGGTGCAGGAAATTCTCGGTTGGTGAGCGAGCGTGTTAATATTGTAATAACTCAGGACAGAGTCGAGTGAATGCGCGAAGAAAAGGTCGAGACTAGCATGCAATGCATTTGGATTATGCGTTGGATATTTTAAGCAAGAAAAAATTGTATGTGAAGCAAAGAAAATGCGATTTTTTTATTGAGGTTCAGAGTTTCCGGTGAAGGTATTTCATTGGATTGTAATAACCGGTGAAGGTGGTTTTGTAGATTTGGAGAAATAGAAGATGTTCTTCATTGGAAGCAACCTTCAAATGTGACCGAAACTCGGATATTTTCCGGTCTTCTTGATTAGTGTAGAAGGTTTATGAAGGAATTAATTTTCGAAATTTATTTGCCTATTACGTGGTCGATGCGGAATAATTTAAGATTTATGTGGAATGAAAATCATGACGAATGATTAGACGAGTTAAAGAAGCGGTTAATAATTCTTTCGAGCAGAGATGGTTTGTAGTACGAAGTGATGTGTCTTATCATGGACTTGGTTGTTTTCGTGCAAAATGGAAATAATTGAAGATGTCTATATGACATAAGTTTGAGATTTTCACGGATCACTAGGGTTTGAAGTAATTATTTTCGCAAAAGGAGTTGAATAGGCATCGTAGATGAAAAAAAAAAAAATTAGTAGTAGATGCTTTGAGTACAAATATGGAGAGTTATGGTGCCAATATTCCGTATGCTATTGGAGTTTGATGTGGTCTTTTCGAGATTTAGGATCAAAAGTCTTACTCGGGAAAATTGCGTGAATTTTTGGAATGCTGGGGATGAATCTAAATTGGTAACAAATGAGTATTTGAAGTTTGTAGGTGATGAGTTGACTCGAGGTGGCGATTCTAAATTTCAATTCACAAGTGATGTCCTATTCATCTAGGAAGTAATAAGATGTATCGAGATTTGCGTGGGGAGTATTGGTGGAACTGAATGAAAAGATATGTTGCTGAAGTTGTCTTGAAATTTCTAGTGTGTGAACAAATAAAAGGCGGAACATAAACGAGTAGTAGGATTGTTCTAAAGTTTTGAGATCCCAATGGAAATGGGAATGTGAAGATGAAGTAAAGGAGAAATACCCGGAACTTTTCTACGAGGTATGTTCAATTTCGAAGACGAAATTTCTTTATAGGGGGTAGGATGTTATATCAATAATAAATATAAAACAAAATCTGGACATAAAATAATTACAAGAGAAATGAGGGATCAAAATAGAAAAATGACAAAAACCCCTAACCCGTTTCACACCTGCACCCTTGTCATGTATATAATATTATTTAGTGATTCTAGCCCCTTCTATTCAGTCCCATGACCCCCTAATTTTCGTGGCTAAAGAGAGAGGTGAAAGAAGAAGAAGCAAGAAGAGGAGATTGGAGAAGAAGAAGGGAACAAGTGATTCAAGAGAAGAAACGAAGAAAGCGAGCTCATTTTCGAGGTTATCTTCATCGAGGCAAGCATATATAGGTGGTGGGGGAGTTGTCTAAACCTAGGAGCTTAAAGTTTTGAGGTTATAAATATATTTTCTAATCGAATTCGTAGAATCCTTCGTATTTACTGTCATGGAAATCGATTGGAAAATTGATTTGAGCTTTCCTTGTGGAAACCCTAGATTTTTGGGGGTGTAAGTAATTCTGGATTTTAGGGTTTCATAGATGGTTTTGGGGTATAAGGATGGTGCCATGGTGATTCGGCCGCTCGAATAATGGCGTTTCGATCACCTTTTAGGTTTCCATCAAGAAAGGATAAAAATTGGGGTTTCGGTTTTTGGGAAGCAAAGAAGAGATATAATTGAGTTGTTTGTTCTTAATGGGTCGGATTTATGTTTGGTTTTGAGTCAAGATCCTTTAACCCCGTATCCTCTAACCCTAGTTCAAATTCTGAATATCAGGGGTAATTTAGTAATTTTGCAAGACATAATTTTTCAGGGGAACAATTATACAATTGAGAAAAGGCTTAATTCGCTTGATAACGTCCAACTAGATAATGGTTGGATTGGTTAGTTTTTTGGCCAATATTAAGCACATGGCTGAGTTTTTCTCATGTCATTTGTTCCTATCGTATCCCAGTTAGGGTTTCATCTCGTAGTCATTAGTGATTCCGGTATGTCGGATAAGTAGAAGTGTTGTAGTTGACCGGTTCTTTGACATGTCTACCGGACCAGATTTCGTGTGTCACGTCTTCGTAATTTGTTCATAACTTCTTCATTCGGTCTCCGTTTTGCATATTCTTGGTTCCATTGGAAAGCTTATTCCGAGACGGACTAGATGGCAGTAATTATGATGTATTTATTTTTACTGCACCTAATGATTCATTTATTTAGTTACCATACTATCTATAGAATATGTGTAGTTCTTTGTAACATTTAGGATTATTGTTGATGTCGGTCTACTCATAGTGAGAGGATGAGCGGTAGATAAGAAAACTCTTGTTTGGACATTTTTGTAGTGTCTGGCCGAATGTGCATTTTTAGGTCGCTACCGAACTTGGAAACTGTTAGACGTAGCAGTACGGTCTCCTCAAGCTGATCGAGGGGGCGTGTCTTCAATTGTGGCGTGGTTCAAGACACCACTCTTGTATTAGAGTGCAACAGACTCTTACCTCAAGCTGATCGGGGTATTTGTCTATGTGGGGTCCCGTGTGGTGCCGACCTTATCGAAGTAGTTGTTGTAGTATCACACTATGAATTATGTAGTAGTTATTACCGTATTTGCATGATCATAGTTGTTGTAGTTGTTGTTGTGGTTGACCTTTACCTCAAGCTGATCCGAGGTACTATCCTATGAGTTAGTCTCGTGTTGTTATCGTTGTGGTTTCACGATGAGGATTATGTAGTGGTTGTTGTCGTATTTTGCAGAATTCGTGATAGTTCTCGTAATAGTTTGTCGTGGTCGTGGTCGTCGATAGTAAATAATAATTAAATATTATTTTACTTATCTAACTCTCAGCCAATATTTTCAGGTAGCACTTCAAGTGGCAGGGGCATTCGTGTAGATTATGAGCGTAGCGGAGTGTGCGATCACCAGTTACCATTTTTATTTGTTGTGCTTTATTTATGGCCACCATATGTATTGAGTACTTGTAGATTGTATAGATTATAATTTATGCCAACTGATTTTCGTATGGTGTGTTTTTCACTCTGCTAATGCTCATATATTTAAGGTGTACGTTGTGCACGATTATTTTATTTTCGGGTCGTGACAACATCAAACTCCACCTTATCTCCAACTGTGTCATCATTCTCAGATGTCGACTTGTCTTCAACTCTTTTTATTCAATATTGTGGGAGAGAGAGAGAGAGAGAGAGAGAGAGAGAGAGAGAGAGAGAGAGAGAGAGAGAGAGAGAGAAGGTATGAAAAGTACAAAAGAGTTTGGAGAAAAGAATGAAGAGGAAGAACAAAAACTTTGCTCTCAAATTATTTCTCTTAGTTCATTAATCTTATAATACAATACATATGGAGGATCATATGTATAGAGGACACTAACTTAGGGGGACAAGTAAACTTGGATCTCAAGTAATCCGACCTAGACCATAGAACGAAATCATGAATCATAGTAATCTGGGTTACCTAACATAACATTCACATGTCGAAAGAGTAAAGTTTATTGTCAGTGACCTATAAATACATATGGGTGCTATGTTATTTGGAAATCCATACAAAATATCAATTGACAAATATTTGTTGTCTCTATTTTTATTATTGTTAGAAAATATTAATGGAGGTGTCCATTGATAATACAATGGAGATAGTTAACTAAAATTAGTTAGTGTTAATAGTGTTGTTAGTGGGTTTAGAATGGATGACTAAGATCGATTAAGATACTTTTTTGTGTATGGTTTAGATTAAAGTTTAGACTAGTACAAATAGAGATGTAATCCTTTCACGTAATTTAAGCAAGAATTATTAAACAAACGATTTATCTTGTCTTCATTATTGTACCTTTCTCTCTTCTTAATATTTTCTTAATTCTCTATTATCAACATTAACAATTATGTAATAAAATTCTCGAAAGTTATAATTTCTCTCTTTCATATATAATAAAATAAAATTCTCAAGTTGACTAGTACGATGGATTATGGATTGTCGTACTATTATTAATTTCAATTATCCTTATAATTTGCGTGTTTTTACTTAATCCCAAGCCAACAATGTTTTACTTTCATAATTTTTAAGTACTACGCATGTCGTCGTGAGATCTACCCCTACTTGTAACTGGCAAATGAGCAAGAAAATCCAGTAGATGGCAGGTGCTAAAAGATATTATATCTTGAGATGCAAAAGAAAATCAAGTCATGAAGTGACCTGTACCTAACAATACTGACCATTACAAATTAAGCATAATATTATAGAGATGAGCGTGAATTAGTCTTCAGTATCAGAAATGAGATTTATTCAGAGTTTACTTGGTTTGGCTCTGCTTCTTCTTCTAGCTATGACGTCACGAGTGCAGTCATCTTTGCCACTAGATCAAGGCGGCCGGATTAACCGCAAAGGTCAGTACGAAGTATCGCAATAGTATATTATTATATACAAAAACTCAGTTGTCTTGATAAACCTTGATCCGTATCAATTTTCTTTAAATTTTTTGTAACCTCTATCACTAACTGGAAAAAAAGAGCTATAGTCTCAATCCCCGAGCTTGTCACTGCACTAATTTCAGAGAAATAAGATAAGAAATAACGACCGTGGGTTCGGATATATAGTCGATGCATTAATAATCTTTGGATTGTATGTGATATAAATTTCAAGATCATTATTGTGATCGTGTGTATGTCATGTTAATAAATTATACTCTAAATTATCATCCACACGTCATTAGTGCAGTGGAGAGAGCATCCTTTAACGGTAGTTAGACCATATCCGAACCCCAAGACCATTGCTATCCCGAAATCTCATAATGGTAGTTAGAACATCCTTTAAGGGTGAAAGATTTAAAATTATTTTTAATGTTTCAATTTTTTTCAGCAAAGAAAAGATGGATCAAAATCTTAACAAAATACGAACAAGGATAATAGGTCTCACATTTTCAATCATACTTTTGATTTTGTTGAATAATGTCATTTTCTCTTACTAATAATACTCTTGTAATTTGTGAAACATACATTAATTATTGTTTGAATAATAAATGGATATTAAAATTATATGAATATAACATACATTAATTATTGTTTCCAATTATTATTTGTTAAAATTATCATATTTTTTAAAATTAATAAAAAAACTGAAAAATAGTCTTTAAATTATCAAATATGAAATAGAAGGCCATTTTGGTCCAAATTTTTTAAACACCACCCAAAGTTAAATTTAACCCCTATGAGGACATTTGAAAACAAAATTTTGGTTAGAGGAGTCTTTTTAATAATGATTGAATATTAATGTTATATAAATAATATATATAATATTGTCATTTATTTTATTATTATTTGATTCTAGTTTTTCATGTAAAAATAATGAATGGATATTAAAATTATATAAATGTAACATATAATAATTATTTTTTGAAATTATATGTTACAAAAATATTTACGAATTTTTTTAAAATT